>JAAGVU020000036.1:15108059-15137257 GCA_011763525.2 Mormyrus iriodes | reverse complement strand
ATATATCATAATTTTCAACTGGTTTAGGTCCACTCAAAAGGAAAACAATCGTATGAATTTTAATTTCTTGCAATAATCCCCGCTAAATCAACTGATAAATTACTGTGTGAGGTTTTTAAAAGTCTGTCAACAAACCGCATAACCCACTGTAATAGGCAATGTGCAATCGCCATATATTTTATACTGTAATCTTGCTGGATTTAATTATTGCTGCATTTAATTGCGTGATAGAAATAATTTTGACATTTGTGTGCCCAGAAAAATATAGCGGGCGCGCGCAACGATTTTTCTCTGAAATGTTAAGTATCTTAAGATTTTACCTTCTTTTATGAGTAAGACGTGTTTGCTTGGTCATTTTTTAAAAATCCTTCTGCACCCGATTTTGAATGTGGAGCAATACTTTTTGAAGGGCAAAACCGTGATCCTTGAGATTAAACGTTAACGCAGACCGAATTGTCTACAAATCCGTTTCTGCAAAGCAGTTCTTAAATTGTCATTCACTGAAATACACATTACATTCATTCTGAGGTGCTGGAGAGAATGACAGTGAGAAGTTACCAACTAAAGAACCCCCGAAGCATTTCTAAAGGAATGCATTCAGACAAAGAAAAAGCACAAAGTATCAGCCAGGCTTGAATCAACAGTTTCCAAGAATCCCGACTAAGTCGGTCTCAGTAGTGAATTTCTCTGAAAAAGAGTGCCCCTTCCCTAGCCTAATAAACATGCAGTTTCATTTGTGAGCCAAACAAACCCTATTTAAGCAGCACAAAAAACACAATATTTAGTATTCTACGGGAATCAGCGATCCCAAGGTTTGGATTACGGTACAGCTGTAGTTTCTGATTTTGAATATTTGGAAGACAGCTGTAAAACACTATTGGAATACTTAAGAAAAAAAGGAGCATAAAATCATTCTTTATTTGTATTTCATTGTGTTGTGTGGAAATCAGGGTTTATTTGAGAAGAACTCAGTTTCACACGTTGTATATCAGGACTGATTTAGCACTGCCTGTAATTCTGGATTTACTAATCCTAATCCTACCTCTCACCTTGACATGTGATGATGTCTGTGTTTAACCTCCCCCCCCCCCCAAATAAACATACACACACACATAAAACTTTAATGTGCCTCTAGGCTGCTCTGTATTGTAGGTTCCATTATTACCCTTTTTTTTACTCATTTGATACTTTTAAGTGAAGAGATCTAAATGTTTTTAAGTTCATAAGAAAAAAACCTGAATTCTTCAGCAAGAGAAATATTAATAGTGGGAGGAATTACATCACACTCATTTAAGTGATTCACAAACATTTTCATCTTTATTAAACTTTAAATGCAGTTATTTTTACCTACAAATGTCTCCTAGTCAGTCCCTTATTTCCCTTTGATAGTTGGATTATGTTTTATGTAATCTGTTCATACTATGTTCACTTCGAGTTGTAAAACTGTTGTCTATACATACACTACCAGTCAAAAGTTTTTGCACACACTGAGATTTTCAACATGTGCATGTTACTCACTTAACGTTAACAAAAAATACATTCAATGTTCTTTGCTAACTAATACATTTACAGTATGTTCACCATTTAAGTACCATTATTAGCAAGAAGATGTCATATCTTTGATTCATCAAAGTAACCAACTCTAGCAGTTATAACTGCAGAGCAAATCCAAGGCATTCTTTCTATAAGGGACTTTACATACTGCTCTGTTTCACAGGATGAAACAGTTAACTAGAGCATTTAAAGTTAGTGGTATAAAATGTGACTGCCATCACCACACAGCCAGTTAATAGGATGTCAGACATGCACTGTTACATTCTCTTTCCATGTTATAAAGGAAACGTGTTTTATTTGACTTATATTTTCGTTTATAGTTGTTCACTCTACTTTCCAGGGTTCAACAAGAATAAAAAATCTGCAGTTTTTCTGAAATAAATGGGAAAGTGGTAAAGACCTGTGGTGTGCAAAATTTTTTGACCGGTAGTGTAGATATAACACAGTCAGCTTAAGTTTTAGTTCTACATTTACACACTTGGAAATGATCTTGATTCTTTTGATTGATTTTTGTAATGCAGCTGCTGTGCTGATGGAAGTTGTGGATGTCAAGTGATATACAAAGAATGCACATTCTGGTGGTTTCATTCACATGTATGAATGTCAGCTATGGTGAGTACAAGCAATGAGTTCAGTATAGAGGAGGCAGGACCATGCAAACTGCAGTTCTTCATCACACGCCTCGAAGGTACATCACAGTGCTTGCATTGTATGAATGCTTTACTACATTGTTCTCCATAACTGCTGTTAGCTTCTGACCTTCTGCACTTTGACATGTCTGATAAAGTGAATTGACTGTTATGCTAAGTACTTTGCTTCATGGTTAAAACATAATCCATATAGGACTTGACTCTGCACATTCTTTATTAAACATGTTATGCAATTTAAATCCTGCAGCAGAATAATTGATTCACTGTGAATGCACGTGTTCTCACATGTATCCACGAATGTCAACCATTGGTTATATGCTATTTGGCTGGTGCATTTCATTATACATGGTATATTTGAAATGACTCATATGTATATGTATGTAAATATATATGTATATATGTAATATTGCATTAATGATGAATATACAGATCTGCATAAAAAAATCCAATATCCATGCTGGCTTTTGCCTCTTCAGAGAATATTTCATCTAACCCATCTGTTCATCTTCCAAATGTTTATCCAATATTTGCCATGCAGTAGACTGGCATTGCGTCTAGTTCGTTCCTCTGCCTCATGGACTCTGCTGCTTTGGACAGACTCTAGGTCTCTCCGTGACCCTGTCCAGGATTAGTGGTTGGATGATGGATGGATGGATGGATGGATGGATGGATGGGTGGATGGAAGGATAGAGTCAAATAATGTTACCTGAAACACTCATACAAGTACAAAACTAAAAATGCAGTTGACTGAAAATGCAGCCCTCCCATCTCTGAAGGACATTTACAACAAGAGATGCAGGACAAGATCTATAAAGATCATAAAGTCGTCCCACCCTGGTAACAGCCTGTTTCAACTGCTCCACACAGGGAAAAGCTTCAGGTGTACCATGGCCAGGACAGAGACACTCAGAAGGAGTTTCTATCCTTAGGCCATAAAACTCCTTAATCAGGTCATGCCACCGCATCCTTAATATCCTTTCATGCTCTCACTGAAGAACTGACCACTCAGCACTGTCACTGCTGCTGCTGTGGGACTTGACACATTGTCTTTTTACACAACTGTCACTCGCGTGCACTTTCTGGGCAAAATCTGCACATGTTCTTAAGCTGTAAATTGTACAATTGTAAATCTAGAAATACCTCTCCTTTCTTTGTAACTATAACTTTATTCTTATTCTAATATTCTTACTAAAAACTTTAAGTTGAAAACTTACTCAAATAACCTACTTACCTTTACGTAACTTTTAATTCTCTGCACAGTCTGAAAAGGTCGGTGCAGGACGCATCTCACTGCGCGTCGTACGTGTATGACCATGCATGTGACCAATACAGGATGTTGAATCTTGAATGGTAGCCCCCCCAGGCACCATCCGGACATGTGGATGGTTCACTCCTTGTCCTGCAAATGCAGATCAACCAATATAATGATATAGCCAAAAACAACTGGATGATAAGACATGTTCCAGTGTCATTCCATCGTTCTGTTACAAGGAATGGCCTTTTCCTTCATACCTTACGGAATGGTGAACCAAACCTGATGCTTTTTTTTCTGCTGTGGGAATTGTGACTTTTGATTTCCTGGAGTAAAGCTGTATCTACTTTTGAGGGATATGAGCTGTTTTGGAACATCATCACACTTCCTTTCATATTCACTGCCAGGATCCAGCCCCGTCAACGTACAGTATCATCACCAGTTCTGGGTTCCTCTGCAAGCATACAGAGAAGCTCCTGTGCTCAGGATAGATGTTTAATTCCAAGTTGTCTGAAATGAGACCTGAAGATCTTTGTATTGCAGAAACACAAATTTCAAATTGTATCTCAATTTCAACTTCTTTCCATACCACGCATTGATGAGTTTATTAACTGCGCACATACACCAATGAGCCAAAACATTATGACCGCCCCCATATGATGTGAATAATGTTGACTATCTCATAAAAATGTTGCATGTCAACGTCTGGGATTACACAGCAAGCCAATATTCAATTAATAGTTGATTTATTGAATGCAGAACAAATTGACAGGGGTAAAGACCTGAGTGTCTTTGATAAGGGCCGAATTGTTGTGGCTAGACGACTGGGTCAGAAGATCTCTGACAGGACGAGGCTTCTGGAGTGCTCATGGTCAGCCATGGTAAGTACCTACTGAGAGTGGTCCTTGGAGGAGAAAACCACAATCCGCCGACAGGGTGTTGGGCAGCCAGGACTTGTCGATGTGGAATTTGACTGCAGGCTAACAAATCTGGTACAAACCAACAGAACAGCTAATGTAGCACAAATGGCTGATAATTTTAATGATGGTCATAATTGTACTGTGACAAGACACACATTGTCAAACCTGCTGTATATGGGGCCGTACTGGTATAAGCTCTGGATGTTTTTCTGTAAGATTAATAGCTGCTAACTTTATGTACTGCTTATCAAACAATCTTATCTATAGGTAAAAAACACTTATGAAATACAGGGTTGCACAACATCAGGGTCCTGGAGTTAAATGCTTATCCATCAAAAGACACATATATTCAATCACACACTAAGTACAATTTTGAGATATTTATATGTTTAAATTGTGTGTATTTGGATTGTGGGAGAAAACTGGAGTGCCTGGAGGAAACCTGCCTGATATGGAGTGAATAAACAAACTCCAAAGTCACCCAGAAGAGGGCAGAATCCGCCAGAAGTAGTGGTTCCTATTATGTGTAGTGAATATTTAGTGCAAACAATTTCAAGGTTCTTAGCATTCTCTATTTTCTGCAGTAGGAATGGGTGATACCGCTGACTTTCATTTCAATCTAATATGAAGGTTGGTGCCACAAATACAATCCCGAAACTGATTTTTGGGATTGATCATTCAATTTCCCTTTCTCCCCCCTTATGGGTGGCCCTGCCTGGTAGTAGATCATGTTCTGCTCCTAACAATAATATAAACATTTAAATGACCAAATTTAAAAAACTGACATTTAAATGTTAGAATTGTTTCTCAAAATGAAACATTCAGATCAAAAGAACCAATATTTCAATATCGATCTGCACATCCTGATTCTGCACTCTCTGAAGCTCAGCTGCTTCCATTGCCATTTTGGAGGCAGAGAGATATTTGGCTTAGTAACAGGGATCCAAGGAGAGCAGCGTTGCTGGGGTGATGCTTGGGGGGGGGGGCAGTCAATTTCTACTTCATTAGGTTCTGTCAAAAGAGAGGAGAGCTGGTAGGGCGGTGGCTCAAAGCTGTGCCCATCTTGACCTTGGTCTTACTGAGCTGTAAAGTGTAGCACCAGTGGACAGAGGGACAGGCAGGATAGGGTCATAAGTATTAGGCCAAGTAAGACAGCACAGAATGGAGATGTCAGTAATGAATAAACGGAGAAAAAAATGGAATCAAGTTCAGCAGAACTTGAAACGTGCAAATTCATTCATGCTAACAGTTAAATAGACATAATTAAGTCCTCAGCAGGAATGAAAACCAACATGCCCTCCAGCTTCTGAGGCTCAGGATTGCCCTCCCCTGCCTTAGATTATCAGCTGACGAGGAAACAAATCTTCAGTTTTGCTTCACACATCCTCTCTTTGAAACCTAACACGGTGCTTCCAGAGGCCACGTCTGCCATTTCTGCCTGAAGTGCTTTGAGGGTCACCAGTCTGAAGGTCTCATTCAGAACCCGTAAGAAGCTCCTCACAGTGTATTTCTTTTACAGCCCAATTAAAGAAAATACTGTGGTTGTAATGAAAGCGAGAGTAACATGATATGATTCCTTCTTCCTCCAAGAGTACTGTTATAAAGGTCTCAAGAGAAAAACTCTGCCGAAAATAAATAAAAAGCGAAGTGTATAAGCAGTGCTTCATTTGTGAATCAGAATGTGCCGGAATGAAAAGGGCATACAAGAGGGATATAGGTCCCGGAATGTGTACAAAACATGGTGCTGGAAACATGCAATATATTTTTAAGAATAAGTCTAAACTAATAGAGAATGTGAAATTATATAAAAAATTGATCTGTAAAATAAAATACATGTTTTTTATTTTACTGTTTAATTCATGTTGTTTCTTTGTTTTTGTTTTTTTTTTTTTTACCAGAGAGCTGCCGGATCCAAAATTAACAACAAATTAAGCACTGCCTATAAGTACCTACTTATCCCCACTGAAGCGTCTTAAAATCTCTTTTCTATCTCACATGGCTGCAAGTAAACAAAAAGTTTTCTATCCAGAAGAACCTGAAAAGGTAACTTATAAATATGTCCTCCAAAATTAGTTAAATTCAGTTGAGGCAATACTTTTAAACGGACAGTTCACATTAAAACAGGCTTCGCCGAATTTCAATCAGGTGAAGTATAACATATTGGTTTTTTGTTGTTGTTAATATTTTATTTTTGTCTCAGTTGCTCAGGTGAAATAAACTGTACTGAATCGAACACAGAGGATATGCCCGTCACTATACAGATATATGCATAATTTGAGCCTGACATAACTTGACGATGTTGATGAGTAATGATTTTAAATGTAGCTAGTTTCAGCTACATACATATTTTTTCATTCCAATGGTGAATTGTAGCATGAGAGCATTTCACTTCATGGTTAGAAGATAAATTTCAGCTTAACAAAGCCAAATAAATGCAATTCAAGGTTAACTATATCACGACATGCACTGACTGTCATCTATGACTGTCGTCTGTGAGCGCTTTCCCCACAGGGGCTGCACCAGCATGTGCGCCTGCTGAAGCCTGCCATGCTGGCTGCACCCCTGGAGCAGGCAGAGGAGGCTGAGGAAGTCCTGGGTACAGTGCTTCACCCACCCTAGAGTCAAGCCTGTACTGCAGAGAGCACCAAGGAAGAGGAGATCAATGAAAATGGGCAGGTCACCGCTTCTGCGCCTCACCAGCAATCTCACTCCCACCACCGCACGCTCTGTCTCTGCTGTGGGGAACACCTCATCTGAAATGACCCCAATTTGGCACAGCACCCTTACCCTGAACAGCAAAGAAACAGTGCACACCAGTCCAACCCCTGCAGCTGCACCCAGAGCGGGCTGGCTTGGCGAAACCTGCAGCCTGTATGTCGACTGCCTGGTGGATGAAACGCCCTGCCAAGCATTGGAGAACATGGGGTCCACTATCACCCTAATCCGCTTGGGCATACTGTCAAGCACTGACAGGAACACACTGGCCGGCTGGGAGGTGACCAACATCCAGCTGACCTCCATGATGGGTGTGTGTACAGCCATGAGGGAGAAAAGGCAGGACACAAGGTGGTGCAGGAGGTCTGGATAGCTGACATCCCCAAATTCTGCATCATCGGACTAAACTTGCTAGTTCACCTGGGGGCCACCATCAATACACCAGGGGCAGTCCTCCGCCTCGGTACAGACATGGTGGTCCTCCAGCGCAACAGCAGCAGCCAGTGCCAGCAGTGAAGGACGAGAGGAGGAGAGATGTCCACAAGGCAGGGGAAGAGAATAACCTGTAGCTCCCGAGGGAAGTTCTCCACCAAGGACACACCTACAACTCCAGCCTGAACTGTAGAGAACGGCAGCACCTCAGCGGGGCTGTCTCCCGAGATGGCGCAGGCTGTCCAGGAATTGTGGTAACGCAGTAATCCGGACTCAACGGCGGAACAGCGGGACAAGCTCAAGGCTCTGCTGGGCTCATTCCAGGACATCTTTGTCGCCAGGACTGAAGACTGCTGGCCCACTTCCCTAGTGCAGCATAACATTGACATGAGAGATGCCCCACCCATCCATCTGCGTCCACACTGAACAGCATGGAACAGGACAGTTCTTGGCATCTTTGTGTCGACTACCAACGACTGAACGCAGTGATGAGGAACAACTTGTACCCGCTGCTATGCATCAATGATGCGCCAGATTACATCACGAGGTTGATGTGGTTCAGTTCCCTGGTCATCCAGAGTGGCTACTGGCAGGTAGAACTGGCCCTGGAAGCCTTCCCCAAAACCGCCTTCACTATTGGTCATGGCTATAGCACTGCTAGTCGATGCCTGTGTAACACTCCAGCCACTTTTGAGAGGCTAATAGAGCGTGGCCTGGCTTACATTCCCTGGACCCAGTGCAATGTCTACCTTAACGATCTGCTGGTCCATGCCTCTGATTTCACCAAGGCAGTGTAGATCCTTGGACAGGGGTGCAGCTGAACCCCTGGAACTGTTCCTGCCTCCAGCAAAAGACAAACTTCCTGGGCCACATCATTGTGGGCAACCCAGAAAAGATGGTGACTATGTGCCACTGGCTGGCGGAGCTGCTTATCTTCCTAGGGCTGGCCTCATATTACCGATGTTTTGTTAAGGACTTCGCCAGCATCGCAAAGCCACTGTACCATCTTACACAGAAGGGAAGTGGTCTTGTGTGGATAGATGCCTGCGCTGTGACTTCTAGCCAGCTCTGTGCAGTGCTTGCTGATGCTCTTGTGCTAGCGTACCCAGGCCTTCATCTCCTGTTCATTCTGGACACAGATGCTAGCAATGATGGGCTAGGAATGGTGCTGTTGCAAGCAGGACCTGAAGGGGAGCATGTAGTTGCATATTTCAGCCAAATGTTAAGAAGGAAGGAGTGCAACTACTGCATAACCCGATGCGAGCTGCTAGCCGTGGTACAATCCTGCAAGAACTTCTGTCCCTACCTCTGCAGTAGGCGGTTCTGGTTGCGGATGGACTGCACATCCCTTATGTGGCTTCTGAGCTTCTGCCACCAAGAGGGACAGCTGGCCCACTAGTTAGAAGTGCTACTTCAAGGTCCAGCATCATCCTGGGAAGTTGCATGACA
Organism: Mormyrus iriodes; assembly: GCA_011763525.2. NCBI lineage: Eukaryota > Metazoa > Chordata > Actinopteri > Osteoglossiformes > Mormyridae > Mormyrus > Mormyrus iriodes. The sequence goes on along the minus strand of JAAGVU020000036.1, from coordinate 15,128,285 downwards.
ATGTAGATGCCCTGTCTCACTGGCCCCACATCACTGCAAGCTGTCACCACTGTTGGGTGGAAGAGTGGGACCAGCTAAGTGCAGTGGCAGCTTTCACACAGCACCAGACAATAGGGCTTTCCAGGAAATTGATCCCAAGCAGCTCATTGCGGAGCAGTTCAGCAACTGGCCATACTGGCCATGGTAAGGGGGCAGCTGGTCGTGGGTGGATGACTGAGCTGGGAGGCAATCTCGGCCTTTGGCCTACAGACTAAAGCCAACCACTCATAGTGGGACAACCTAGGGTCTGAGGATCTGGTAGATAGACGCTGGTGATGGTGCATGGGAGCTGCTGCAGCTGCTGGTGACCCGGAGTCTATGCCCCGTTGAGCTGAGATTGGTGCACAGAGCTGTCGGACCGGCATTTTGGGGTAAAGAAGACACTGGGGAAGCTGTAACAGCACTTTTACTGGCCCAAGTGAACATTGAGCTGTTTATGCACTGCTGCCATGTGTGCACAGCTTGGAAGGGTCCTAGTCAGCGGTCCTGGACTCCCCTGCAGCTGTACCTGGTGACCGTCCCCACGGAGTAAGTGGGGGTGGATGTCCTGGGATCCTTTCCCTGAACTGAAGCTGGGAACCACTACATACTCATGGCTATGGAATAGTTCATGAAGTGGCCCAAGGCGTACACAGTTCTCAACCAATGCCCCACCACCACAGTGGCGAAGCTCCTCAAGGTGTTTTTCTGCCACTTTGGGGCCCCAGAGAAGCTGCACAGTGACCAGGGGAGAAACTTCAAGGTGCAGGTGTTCAATGAGGTGTGTCGGTGGCTGGAGATCATGAAAACCTGAACTACCCCCATCCATCCTCAGAGGTACGGACTGATGGAGCGGTTTCATTGTATCCTAGCTACATAACTGGCGATTCTCCCCGACGAGCACCAGCGCGAGTAGGATGCCCAATTTTCCCTGGTCCTGTGGACTTATTGTGCAGCAGTGCAAGAGAGCACCAGCTGCACCCCTGCTGCCCTCATCCACGTCGCCTGCCAGGGAAGGCCTTTCAGCCCTGGCTCTGTTTGGGAGTACTGCCCCATCAGGAAGAACGGGCGGTCGCCCAAGCTGGATAGCCACTGGTGGTGTGGTTTACAGGGTGTGGATGCCAGAGTGGTGCAGAGCTGTCATGCTGCATTCGGCTCCAGACCGGCTCCTGGCTCACTCGGAGCACCCTTCTCCAGCTGCAAATTCTGGGATTCTGGGTAACATCACAACCAACGCTCTCAAATAGTTTATAACCAGGAATGGAATATTATATGTCTCTATAAAAAAACTTTTGCTCATACTATTTTCCCATCTAGATATCAAAATACTGTGTGTCTTAAGGTAATCACATAAATAATAACTTCAGAATTAACCCTATGCATTTAGCATTAACTCTCCCAGCCCTAGTTTATAGTCTAATTTCACATTATAGCTGCACTTCTGTATATACATTTAGTACATATAGTTTTGATGTGCACGCGTAAGCCATGGCACCATCCTAAAATCATCATTTGCCGCTGTACCGTTATAACTGCGAGCATGTGGCGTTCCATGTGGCGTGTCAGATTCTTACTACAGAGAAGGAAGACAAAGGTTTCGCAGCCTTTTCTTCAGCTGATGGAGCTTTTAAATGAACAGGGTGGTAGCAGCCGGCTCAGTCTGACAGGTAAAATAGCGATTGCTCAATGGCTCCCCCTCAAGGAATCACCAGCAGACATCAAAATAAAAGCATAACCAGATATCACACACTGAAAACCAAAAAAAGGAAATGTCTTCGTATTTTTGGTGGTGTCCCTTTATTCCAACCAGCCTGCTTGCTACTGCATGTTCTTTCCAGTTTTGGGACACCAAAGAATAAGCATTTATAGAGAACTTTTGTTACCCCTGGTCTGCTCAGATTTGGCTGCCACCATTCAGCTGCCCTCGGGCAAATCCATACCCCCAACTCATTCCCTTCGCCCAGTCTCCCATCACACTCATATTTCAGTCATGTAGGCTTTTTCTGTTACATGGGACAAAACTCAAGGGGTTGCCCACCAGTGAATACCTTTCCTACTCTACCTTCAATTACACTTTACTAAGGTATGTTACTGTGGTTACCAGTGATTGGAATAACCTCTTTTCATAGACACTGATGTTTGAAAATGTATATATTGCATTGTAACGTACACAATACAGTTTTTTTTTATTATTATCGATAACCTTGATACCTTACAGAAATTTTAATAGAAGGATGTATTGGTTCTCAGCACTTGTTTACTACCTCCCTATAAGGATACCTCAGGGTACTTTGAGGACACAAATATTCTCAGATTTTATTGATTTTCATTCCCATCCTTCTGTGTTCGTGGAACTGAAATCATTTTGAATGGATATAGCTCCCTGCTTTGGACAGGAACCTATGATAGAAAATATTTTGTTTATTAACTGACAGATAGAAGTTGTTTGCATGTATTCTTTATTAATGTGGGGTCTGGATGTTGTTGTGTAATTGAACTTGAGAGTTGTGTAACAAGCAAATGCAGGAGCATTTGAAACACTTTGGTACTTTTCCATATTTAAAGGCAATTCATGTAGGTCAGACCTCCATATTACATTGATATGTGCTCTGTATGGCTATTATGTCTGATGCACTGATGCTGTTGCTTATAGATAACTATAGACATACTGCAAAGCCATGTAATTTTGCATTCAGTCAATGGCCTTCATCCATAAAATGATAAACCCAACAAAAATATACACACAGATGAATATTGTTAAAAACAATACCCCTGATACTTGATACTTATAATGTCAGAATTCACTCTTATAAGGCATGGTCTCCTGCAGGTTTTATAACATATACTAACTAGTGCCATATTCACGGAATGTGGTGAAGTGCCTCATTATCAAAATAATTATGTCAGTAATACCATTTATTATAATTTAAACAATGAATTATTTGGACCCTTGCACAAAATCAGCTTTCACAAAGCATAAATAGCAGCCCGACAGGTGATACATAAGCATGCCAATGCATAAAGACGTGTATAGATGTTATCCTTACAAGGAAAACAATATGCACATTTCATTAAATTAAATCAAATTAACAATTTATACACTATTATGATTCAGCCAAATATTAATAGGTTAGACAATTTGTCACTGAAACAGATTTTCCAAGCTGCACCCTACCTTGTCAAGGGCATAACTTTGGGTTGAGCATAGGGATTGTTGAGGCCCCCACCCAATTAAGGGGGTCCAGGGGGTTGTATTGCCTGGTTTTGATTATTGGGGTGGGTTACAACCCCCCGCCCCCGTCCCAAAATTAACGCCCACGTACCTGTCCTTATACTCTGGATCACATACACCTGGACAAGCAGTTATTAAACATGAATGGGTATATATACAATATTTCAAAGACCGTGTGTCATAGTACATCACATTAGTTTAATGTTCATATTTACTATGACGTTTATTCACCGCTTGGTGGCGACTTCTGCTTTATTTCCTGAATGGTTGTAGCTGATTTGTAGACGCAACAATGTGACGTTGTGATTCGGTTTCACATGCGTTATCTGTTGTCGTATATAATACAATACAACAATACAAATGGTTCTACAATGTTCCGTACTAATGATCTACAGTATTACTTTTACATAAAAACGAAATACTGGGTAGATTCCAATAGCATTATTTTGATATGCCACACTTCCTTTTGAACAAGAGCTTGAATACACCCTGTTTTCGGTTTGAATACGTAAGCACGTTATGCCCGTAAAATGAATTATCAGCCTCTTATTCTAACAGTTTCTGGTCCGTATTTATTGAGAATGTCATTTACTTACATGCATATAACCTGCGTTAGAAATAATCTCACCAGTATTTCCGCGGTACTGTAACTATGCATACCTTTGATACATGCAAACACTGCTCCCCCCGATTTTCATACCATAACTTAAACAAGCTCTGATTGAACTATTCACGAACGTGCGTTTCAAATGAGGAATCGTCTAAAACGTAAAATTTAGTGATGGTAGTGACTGGTCAAGTGCCTTTGCACCGTAAAACTCAGAATAATAAAAAGCAGTGCACTAGAACATATTATAACAATTTTATTTTTTACATACAGAATATATTGTTAGCTTGTTTTGGGTACAAGTCAAAATGGCTTAATCATTGGCTCAAGCAAGAGAGCTTTCCAGCCATAGCGCTATTTAGCCAGACAGTAACGAGCTGCACTGTACACCATAACCAGAAGCAGCCCGTATCGTCAAAACCACATAGTAGCGCAGAAATCACTGCTTTAGTTACACGTTCATAATGACAACGAACAAACCACTTAGTATTCAGGACTACTAAACAAATTCTGGTAAATTAACTGCAGCATTACAATGTCCGAATAATATATATTTTTTAACAGAGTTCTTGCAGGAATATCAAGTGAGGGGTGACTAACTCTTAGCCGAAGGTTAAACCCACCTAGCAACTGCAGTTTCAATAATCACACTTGGAATTTATTTAATCACAGAAGACGTACATCAGTTTACATCTCTGCATATTTCCCCATAGATAAAACACACCAACCTAACAGCCATGAAATAAATTTTATTCACACAAGGCCAATATGGATTTTTGGCCTAAAAGACTAAAATATATATTGGCATATTGAGTGATGCATCATCTTTTCTGGCCCATAGCACCCCACAGAAAACATTTATACAATTTCTTGTTTCTTAAAAAAAAAGTTTTACTTTAGAAGCATTCAGAATCTCAACAAAAACAGCTGCATTTTTTATTGTCGCAATTACAGAGTGGTATTCAAAGTACAGCAAGGACCTCATATTACAACAAAAAAGGGGAAAACTTAAACAAAACATTTGCAAACAAACAGCTACCCCACATAAAACAAGACCTTGTGCTATACGTCAGGAACAGGAAACCCACTACCTGCATGTTTGAGAACCCCTTTAACTGTGCAAGGCAAGGGCAGTAGCTTGGAAACTACCACTAAAAATGTAGGGCTAAGACACTTTTTAGTGTTAACTTTACATAAAAAGAAAAAAAAGAGAAACAAAAACTGTACAGCTTAAAAACATTTCATATACACAGCCTAACATTTTCTTGTTTTGTATTTGGAGACATAAGTGTACATAAGGGGTAAATGATATTAAACAAGAACCTATGCTCTTTAAGTAACAAATTTATTCATCATCCTCATCCTCATCTTCCTCATCTTCCTCTTCTTCCTCATCCTCATCATCATCATCATCCTCATCCTTTTTCTTGGCTTTCATTGCCACACCCGGGGCTTTCTTTCCAGAATCTGGTTTGTCCTTAGCACGGTAGGCCGCAATATCCTGCCAAGAGTAATGAAATGTAGACTGCACTGCACATGCATTAACCAAGCAGCACCGCATTGGGCAAGAGTGTCTTGCCTTCCCAGTAAGCTACAATGGGAGTTAATAATGACTGGGCACAACCAGTCCAACATAATCATATTAATCAGGCACACTACATCATCGGTTACAGAATCCCTAGATTTCACTTCCAAGAAAACCACAAAGTAGTTAGACACACTACTGAAAACTTACTTCACCATTAGATGATTACCTGCAGTAGAACATGGATCAGTGGTAAGTAGCAGTGCTACTGCGGTGTATTGCAATCACAAACTTACCTTGTCGTACTTCTCCTTCAGTTTAGCTGCCTTCTTCTCATATGGCTGTTTGTCCTCGGCAGCGGTGCTGTTCCACATCTCTCCCAGCTTCTTTGCTATATCCCCAATGGTCAGACCAGGGAACTCGCCTTTAATTTTTGGGCGATGGTCAGCACAAAATATGAAGAATGCAGATCTGAAAGAACAAACATTCCTTATTTTAACCATTTTCTTGTTTGAGTGCGTGATGTAAGGATATAAAAGCACTTAAATTCTTAACCATAAAGCAAGATGCACATACGGAGGTCTCTTGGGTGCATTGGGGTCTTTTGCTCTCTTCTTCTTCTCACCCTTTGGTGGGATGTAGTTCTTCATTTCTCTCTCGTAACGGACTTTGTCTTGTTTAGCCAAATCTTCAAATTTACCCTTTTCCTTAGCAGACATTGTCTAAAACAACAATTAAGTTACTTCAATCACTGAATGACATGACCCTTAACACACTGGTAAATACTAATGGGCTCAAGAGGCTCCTCTCTAATAACTAATTTTGACATAGTATCACACAACACACACAACACACCCCCATACCTTCCACCGCTCAGAACATTTCTTGGAGAATTCAGAGAAGTTGACACTGGCATCTGGGTGCTTCTTCTTGTGCTCCTCCCGACAAGTCTGCACAAAGTATGCATAGGAGGACATCTTCCCTCTTGGTTTCTTCGGATCTTTACCCATCTTAGTCACGTATGTGTGTCTGTCTGTTTAAAAAGTTAAAAACTACAGCATAAGCATTAAGATCAACAAAACTGTATTCCCTTAATGTCATCCCATTAATCCACTTCTATTAATTAAAACAATGCTATATAAAACTATACAGTCAGTTTAAACACGTACCAATCATATCTATCAAAACTACATAAATACCTGTCCATTAAACCTTTCTGCCCCCTCCCCTTGCATAATCCTGCAAGACATCAGATGCAACTTCTAAGGTGTCATGTTTAAAAGCCTAATGTTGCCCAATCAATCAAGGAGTGCTGCAGGATCAGAATATCCCTGGAACCTCATATTCCCTATGCAGGAGCCAGAGCCCTTTACATTTTCCAAGCGCAGAGTGGCTTCCAGCCCTCAGGGCATACTAGAACTCAAGTGGCTCTGCAGAAGTCAAACATGCTAAAAACTACTGTCTGAACTAATGTCATTTCCCTTGTTCCCTCCTCATCTTTATAGTGTATCACCGCCTCCAAAACCCATTATTTCTTAAATTTGAGTACATGCTAACAGAAATTTGAGAAGCAATTACTCTTTTCATGCACTGTTTTCTAACTTACAAAACTTTGTTAAATTACATAAAATAACCTCACTCCTCATGGTATGCCTCACATTAATTCCAGTGTGTTTCTATTGTCATGGTACAGCCATCTACGCATAATTTTGCAATCATGGGCAAGTGCCACTGGATTCCAGCAACAAAAATTACATGACACATACTTCCAAGTAAGTAAAGCAAGTAGTATGTCACAAGTCAGGACATATCTAAACACCACAATTCAATTTAAACGTACCGCGATGACTAATACTTGTTCACGGGAAAAAAATAGCTTCTGCAATAGCGACGTAAGATCAGCAAAACTAACTGGTATGTAATAGTACTGGTGAATCTAAAAATGAAAATGCGGTTATAGCGTCTTTTATTATATAAAAATCGTCAAATTCAATGATCAACTCGACACACTGGGTCATCCACTCCACTCTCATACACCAGGGCGATCTTCTGTTCACCTTTTACATGCTTTTATATACTTAAGCCTCGACTAAAACTAACCCCATATTCATTTCACTACACGCCCGATTATTAACCTTGGAAAAGATCAAGTGAGACCGATCGGTGAAAAACAGCAGTGAAAACGCGTCCCTCGGTGAATTAAGGGATTTTTTATACGTGCCAACTTCAAATTTGACTGCGCGAACTTACTCAAAATTGCCACAGATGACAGTGTTGTGAATGATGGCTTCAATCTAGTCAGTTAAAGCAACTTAACTCGCAAATATACAATCCTAAAGAAATTCAAATTGTATAACTTGGGCGGAGAAATCTGCTAAAACTACCTATCTATAACCTGCAATTAAAAAGGGCATTCAGAAACTCATAAAGTTAAAATATTAAATATATTACAAAATATATAATACGTGTGCAAATTATACTTCTATTTTGTTCAAAGTATTTAAATGTTTATATTGCCACCAAAATAGCACCTATTAGGGCATTTGGCGGACAATTTCTGAAGCTAGCTAGTTCATCACTATCCAGTCAGCATGGCGTTATTTCAGCTTGCTGGGGGAAAAGGAGGTCAGCAGAGTATTTCTTCTTCCATTTTGTGAAAATGGCTTCCTTATGAGAGAAAGTCCCCTTCAAATGTCTCCTCCTTTTAAACCGGTCAGATATTTTTACAAGCGGCGCGTCCTTTGCCGCTTCCTCCCCTCCAAGGATGCCGCCTCGCCGCTCCGGGTGTATGTGCTGACAGGATCCGCACAGTACGGGCTCTGTGCAGTTAGCAAGCCTGCTAGCTCGCCTTCCGTAAGCGCGGAATGGCCGCCTGTCACCCTCGGCTACATGCTAGCGCGCTTTAGCCAGCTCAGGGAATATGGCTCCTTTCCTTTGTGTCGCTGCTCAGCCATTACCAAGCAAGGGGAGGCGGAATGGGGGGGGTGACCCACCTCTTTTTATACCAAGAGTACACGGGCAAATCGCGCACACTGAGCTGTGGGGGCCGCACGTCTGGACACAGGATCGCCACCTCTTTCTTTTTCCGCCGAGAAATTGATAAGTTTTCAGACCGGTTTATGGCAAAATACCATTTTAAAAACTTCAGGCTGAACTGCGCTCCAAGCGCGGCTCCCACTGCCTGCGCACTGGCTCAGCCTCAGTTCCTATCTGTGCGATAATGTAGTCAGCCATATTACACAGGATTAAGTGAGAGGCACATCTTCAGTTAAAATTGCAAAACGAAAACTTATATTTTTAAATAATAATCACAAAGCTAAAAGATTCTAAGCAATAAATTTCGTATTCGCGTTTCGACCGATTAAAGGCGCCGTTTCTTCTTCGTCTCAGTGCCCAGCACGGGATCCTGTCTTCGGTCTCAAGCCAGTTAGCGATAGCCACACCGCTAACAGGCAGACCTGGCTGGCTTGGGATACACATTATTTCACAACTTAGTAAAGCCAGTATTAGACTTTGTAATTAAAATAGCATCTTATTGGAAAAAGCACATTACGGACTAGTGGTTGTGCGTTTTATTCCGTTATAAATACGTAAAAAACATCATATAACAGTTTAATTTAAAAAAAGTCTACATTAGGAATCCCACTACAGATACCACTCGTTCAGTATGAGCGAAAATACGAAACATCAATGTGCGCCTTAGCTTAGCGAACGTCACCCAGCCAGCGAAATAACGATGACTACATATCACAGCTAAGTGGCTAATGTATCTTATTTTAACTGAGCATCCAGAGAATAAAGGAAAGGGGAAAATCGGTACCGAAATATTCCTAATAATTTTTACCCTTGTTAACTATCTTCCTTCTTTGGTATTATTTTTAATGAGTCGCTTGCTACAGGTTCGCTTATATGCTAGCTAGACACTTACCCAAGGTTGCCGCTCTATCTTAATGCAGTGCAATGGCTGTATGTGAGCAATAGCAATACGCAGTACCCTCAGTCTCCAACCTCTAACATTACTCTCGCAGTCTCAGCCAGTCTCCGTTCCCATTGGCTACCGCCAACTCCATGACTATTCTGATTCGTTGCTGACTTTTCATTGTCCTAATAAGAGGTGCGCTGCGATTGGCTATCACTCGAGAAACGTCATCAAAGTTTTCAGTGGCGCGTTTATATAAAACAGAACAAAGAAACATCTGACATGGGCCTCATGCTTCATGCTGGATGGTTGAAGTATGTAGCCGCGGTTGTCACAGTGCAGCTCGCTGTATGGTGAGAGCGCTGGGAGTTGGGAGGGGGAGGTGGAGCCCGCGGAGTTTTGTTTTAGTTTCTACAGTTAGTTCTTTCTCAAACATCTGCTTGCCATGGTCAGCACGGCAGTTTTTTTTCTCTTACTAACGAATTTGTTAACATTATTTTTTTTTTACTGGTAACAGTTTTATGTCTACGTTTATCTTTTGTCTTTTTTCCATACTTATTGTTGAATAAGCGTTGCATAATTAATCATTTGGCAAACAGCAGTACAGTACTGACATTGGATGGCATACCATCCGTACCATACACATATATACCATTTTCTCGTTATATTCCATTTGAAGTTTTCAAGGGCGGCTCCCATACTTAATTCCTATTCATTCCGCTCTTCAGTGAAACACTTCATTATTAAAGAGTAATTAAGGTTATTCATTATTAACCAGTTAACACAGCACTGATGACTTATCACAGTTGTTTTCAACCCCCTTACTTCTAAATACAGTTACTGTTTATGTCTGTTGATTTTATGTGTTCTGCGGGTGTGTTTGTGATCCGATTTTTTTTTGTCCTTTTTGTAGATTTATTGCTTTGTGGTCGTCTTTCAGATTTTAGCGAATAATACCGGAAGTTTGGGTTTTGTTTTTTAGTATTTCTTATTTTCCGTTGTAATGTGCTGTTATTCAATATTTGATTGTTTACAATGAACTAACACGAGGATGGAGCTCTCTAATGGGATGCTTTGAGATGGATGGCTGAGATGGCTCTGTTGGTTGCCTTCAGTGAACCAGAAAGCTGCTAGCAGGTTTTGCACCTACATGAAAAAGGCTAGTTTCCTTACAGTAATGCAGCTAAACTATAGGCTTGCCTCTATCAGCAGCTGTGAATCTTTAACATATACAGGGTGGGCCAAAAGTAGGTATATAGTTTTTATCTTACAAAGTAAAGGTTCTACTTTACAAAGTAAAGTTTTTATTTCACAAAGCATAGATTGGATCATTTTTAGTCTATTAAGGGGTTTGCAATGTCCTCAGTCAACATTGACACATTCTTGGAGCCTGTCCCTGACACAGTGACACACTTTAGCACACAAATCCCGGTTAGCATCCATGTCTGCAAATGCTTACGAGATGAACTCCTTTAATTCATCCACTGTGTGGGGCTTCTGCTCAAAAACCTTCTCCTTCACTGTGCCCCCCAAAGAAAAGTCTACGGGTGTCAAGTCAGGTGAACGTGGTGGCCAGTTAATGCTGCCACGTCGCCTGATCCATCGCTGTGGAAAGGTTTTGTCGAGGTAGCTTTGTACCAGACTGTAAAACAAAACCTGTATACCTACTTTTAAAAATAACTTTGCAAAGCAAAAACTTAACTTTGTAAAATAGAACCTTATATTGTACATAGTAAAACTGTATACCTACTTTTGGCCCATCCTATTCATAGCATGATGCTAGGGGGCTGATAAGTAGGACCAGGGCCGTAGCCTTGATTTTTAAAATACTGAGGTCAAATGTGTTAGCCCTTCTCTGTAACATTGTTCGTCTACGCCCATTTCTGTCCAGTTCTGATGCCCAAACTCTGGTTCATGCTTTTATTACATCCCGTATTGTCTACTGCAGTTCCCTTTTCGTTGGCCTCCCTGCATAATCTATACAAAAGCTTCAGTATATTCAGAACTCAGCAGCCAGAGTTCTCACTCACACTAAACGATCCGCTCACATCACCCCCATCCTCTCTCAGCCTCACTGGTTACCGATTCAGTCTCGTATCAAATTTATAATATTGCCTCTCAATTACAAAGCTCTGCATAACCTTGCTCCTTACTATCTCGGTGAATTCTTGATTCCCTACTCACCCTCTCGCTCTCTCAGATCCTCTAACAATAATCTCCTTGCCGTTCCACGCACTAGACTTTCCACCATGGGCGGCAGGTCCTTCAGTGCCACGGCCCCCAAACTATGGAACTCTCTTCCACAATCACTCCGTGACTGTTCTTCTTTCTCTTCCTTTGAATCTGAATTAAAGACATTTGTTTTCCTTGAACATTTCCCTGTCCCTTCCTCCTGTACTTATCTTTTTTTTTTAAACTTTATTTATTTATTTTATTTTTACCTTGGGATTGTGAAAGGCGCTATATAAGTAGAACTTAGTATTATTATTATTATTATTATTATTAATAATAATAATAATAATAATATAATTATTATTCCTAGGTCATTGGAGTTGTGAAAAAATGCTGAGGACTTGTCCTCAATGGTAGGTACGGGCATGAGTAAGTCTGATTATGTAATTTCCAACATGCTTTGTACCGCACTGTGCATATTTGTAAATAGAGTAAATAAATGTGTAGTTGTATACTTATGTTGTAAGTAGTAATTGTAACCTTGTAACATTTACAGTGGAATGCGTGTGAATTCATTAGTGTGTAACCGTGAGTGTGGCTGCTGTGTAAGGGTCAGTGACAAATAAGGGTTCGCAAGATGACCATTTCAAAAGTCTTTTAAAAACGTGTTTTAAAAGCGTGTAGCCTATCAGGTTTGATAAATGCACATTTCGTATTCATGTTGGTTTTGTGTCATTTGAAATGAATTTGCGCCATTTTTTTTTTACAAAAGGTAAGACTGAATGCACCGAAAAATGTCAAATGGTATAACCACAAAAGAATGAGAAATATTTTATCCACCTAGAACAGGGGTAGGCAGTCTTATCCAGATAGGGCCGCTGTGCATGCGGATTTTAGATTACTAATTAGAGGACTGATTGGCTGAAGAGTTCTCACACCTGGGTTTGAACAGCTGACCTATAGGTTATCCCAAAAACCCACAAACACACCGGCCCTTTGAGGATAAGATTGCCTACCCCGTAAATGTTATGTTTTTGTAATATTTAGCAGGACATATCGGTCAATGACGTGAAGCTAATCTATTTATTTATTTTTTGGCTTAATTAAATTAAAAGGTGTCAAAATTTGAAAATGAATATATAAATTACTTGCATGCACTCTTTTTTTTTGAGGACCAAGGGCCCTATTTTGCACTGGTGGAAAGTGAGACGTAAAGTGGTTCTGGTAGCTTCATACCAGCACATTCCTGATTTGTACTCCATGTGTACACATCGTCAAAATAGCAGATTAGTTTGCGTACCTTTACAGTTCGTATGAGTGGTGTTTTTTAAATTAGACATAGCTGGGTGCATTGTTGGTGCATTGCCATTTTAAGGCAACCCAAAATGACATTGCGCTTTTGACCAACAAAAACTGTCTAAAGTCAGCGGCACATTATTAAATGGTATTTAAATGGTATGTTTTAGAAACATGCGGGTGCATGATGCTTGTTATAGACAAAGGTACGTGCTCAAAGTGCACTAATGGGTTTTTGTAATTTTATTTCATTTATATACATTTTATTATAGAGTACATCAGATCCTTTCACGTAATCGTACTGTTAAATGAAACACCAAAAGGAAATATATGCACACACACATTGCCGTGCATAATGGATGTCTGTTGAATAATAAGGACATAATAGAGGACTTTAGAAGGTGTGATGCTGAACTGCATGTGCTGATGCCAGCAAAGGAGTGTACGCTGGCAGCAGCATAGGCAAGGAGGGATCAGCTGGCAGAAGAGCTGAATCGTCTGTAGCCTGGTAAGGAATCTAAACTGTGAGATGTAGAAAAATAACAGCCCTATTGCCTTTACTTTGAACATTTTAAAACCCCTTAAAAAACTGTAGGTTGTGTTTCGATTGATCGTACAGTGCACTTTTATTTTTTATATGGAAACTGCACACTCAAAATTAAAATAAAAAACACCAGCATAATTAGGTCCCTGTTCCGAGCCGCTGTGTTTGTTCGGCAGTGAGCTTCTGTTTTCACCGTCTTGTGACATCATTATACCTGTTACGGCACTGTGGGGATGATCTGGTGATGCCAGAAAACCATGACACACTCACTGATACCTCATCCCACATCTGCTTTGCCTTGAAAGGCTTAGGTGGTACAGTGGTGCTCCCCTAAATGATGTTATTGTGCATTTTCACCTCGCACACGAGGACATCTGTTTCCTTGGCCGAAAACCAATCTGGTTTGCCAGGTAAACATGCCGTTAAAATAAAATGAAATAAAATCTGCCGTAGCTCAAGTGTCCTTGCCTGTTAAAGGTGAGGTGAAGTGCTATTCTGATTGGTTCATTGCATGTTACACCCACGACACCTCTGAATAATTAAGAGACTTAGAACAACATTTTTGTGCCTTCTGCTGGCACAAAGTCTTTTTTCCACTGTCAAAATAGCAAAATGGATTTGGACATGCCCATAAATGTTAGTTGCGCCTTAGATTGTCAAAATAGAGCCCCTGGTTTAAAATTTCTGGTTTTAATAGATTTTTGAGAAAATATTTGGAGTATGATGGCAAAAATGTTGTGTAATCGTCAACAATTTATACCAAATAATTAAACCTGTATGAAAAAGGTAAAATTCTCATTAAAATGCCATCAACTAGTTTGGCATAATCTTATATCAGAACTGTTTAATAGAAAACAAAAGTAATGGAACACAATTATTTTGAATTGTATACATAATTTGGGGATTCCTGTTAGTCAGGTCAACGTCCCTTAATGTCAAGGTGGTAAGGTCAAGGTAACCACCATTCAAGGAGCCATTTTGTTCATATTGTGAAAGACATCCAAGTGACATGAAATAAGGTCACAGAGACAAGCTCCTGATGTCCCCAACTGTTGCATGCCAAATTTAGTATCTCTCTTTAAATTGTCAGATAATTTAACATTTTTAGGGTATGGTCAGATATGCTTAGGTTTACATGTGAAATGATATGATCCCAGGAATTCAGAATTCAGAATTATGAAAATGAGTATTTATTTTTAAAATTGTTTATAACCTTCACACCAAGGTCCAAGATAATGCCTGTCAAATTTGATTTTAATTTGAAATGTAAAATGGTCACACTATTTGACTCCTATTACAAGCCTTTCTGTTAGAGGCCAATTTTTATTATTTTTTTCTTTATTTAATTTTAGTTTATGTTGCTGATTAAAGATGCAATATGAACTAACTTACTATGGAAATATTTTCAAACGTTCACAGTCATATTTTTGGAAAAAGTGGTTTATCCACAACATTTTTATCAAAGCTCCATAAGGCGAGTGTAAGGAATCGACTTGCAGAGTCTTATTTCAGCAAAACAGTGGTTTATTGAACAGTACAAATAATATGATGTAATACAGTGCAGGAATACACCAGGTATTGAAAGGCAGCTCAAATACAAATTAAGGACAGTTCTTCACCCCTCTTTATACCCCAAAAGACCCTCCCCAACAAGGTACTCTGTGTAGGTGTTGTGAGTGAATTTGCATATAAAGGGTGACCTGCTGGAGTGTGAGGATCCTGGGACGGGGATGAGACAGGACAGCCTATTTCACTATGCCAAATGGAACCCTCATTCTCTCCCTGACTTCCCCCATGATCATAATTTGATAACCCTGTCTGTATTCAAATGATCAACCAAGAACACTGTGGCATCTTTGCTACTTTTCCTTAGAGTGAGGATAAAATGATTGTTGCCTGACCTTGGTGTTTTAGAAAGGTTTATCTTTTATGCATATTTGTATTCCATTCACTTATAGTTTTAAGCAATATATAATGTAATATATGTATGTAATTTCATAATTTGTGCCGCACACATTTTTGTAAATAGAGTGAATGAATGTGTAGCTGTATATTTATGTTATGTTTATACTGTAATGTGGGTGAACAGTGAACATGAACAGCAGCTTTAAAAGACGTAAAACTCCAATAAGTCAGTGATAGGAGAAATGTTACTGAAATCTTAAACATTTACATCTGAAAATACAATTTATTATATTTCTGCTATTTCATAATTAACACTATATAATTGAGCCTCTTTTCCCATAATAGATGCCACTTTCAAGCAAGGAAAAAGTGGCTTGTCAAAGAGCACTAATGAATGTTGATCTTGCTGCTAGGGCCAATTATCTCGCGTAAAGGAGTGAAAGGTAGTTTACACACACACACACACACACACACACACACACACACACACACACACACACAGAGGCCATGTTTGCACTTGGTTTTAAAATGCATCTTGGGAGACCGGATCACAAATGGACAGCTGAGACATGTCTCCATTTACACCTGCATCTGTCATGTGTCTCCAAGGATCTATCACGCTTCTCCAAGGTGTCCAGCTTACCACTTGTGTTCAGATATTTTGTTATTGCCGCACATAGATATTACATCTGTCACCTCACAAGTGCCAGATTTGCTTAGCACAGGCTAGCTAAGAAAACAAAAATGCCTGGTCATCTAGTTTTCTTTAGACTGAATCTTCTGCCCAAATGGAAATTAAGCGTCTGGTTTCACTTGCACTCCAACCATGTCACATCAGTGCTTCTCTCCATTTTTTGGAGCATTTGCTGCACTGTCACCAAAACGACCAACATGTACATGGATGATGTATTTTTTATTATGACAGCCTTGTCAGGGATGCAAGTTCCGCTGACCTTGTTGACTGTCATGGTTGATTTTCATTGTCAATTTCTTCAACAAGCAGTGGCCTTTAACTGTATAAGCATCATGGCCAGGTGGTGTAACTGGTTGACTGTCATGTTCCTCCTCGACTCAACCACCTCAACTGTTCCGGCGGCCCCTGACATAAAGCCAAGCCCATTAACGCAGCACAATGGTGATCGCTCAGTAGTGCAGACAGTTCACAAATTATGGCGGTGGAGCAATGGCAGAAGCTAAAGACACTGCTAGACATATATGTGGACATCTTCACAGCCCAAGTCAACGAGTGCAGACCAACCGCATTTGTCCACCAGATCAACACCAGAAATGCCCAGCCTATCTGTTAGCTACCTTACCAGCTGACACTCGCTAAGTGTTAGGCTTCAAAGTAGAGCAGAAGATCCAGGAGATAGGGGCTGCAGATGTCATCAAGTCCTAGAACTAGGATCAGACAGATAATCAGTATTATTAATAAATTCTTTTCAAATATTTTTTCCTTATTAGTTTTTTTCCAACTCTATCGATTTAATGGAAAAATGTATGCATTATTAATTACAACTAATTTTATTTTCACCGGGTCAAACTGCGTTACCAGATTAAAAAACAAACGTACGGAAAATCCTTTTCTTCCCTGCAGTTCCCTGCAGCCCACCAAAAAGAAGGGATTTTTTTAAGCAATGAGAGTGTACTACAACATATCTTCCAATCTGTTATTTTTTGTGATTATGGTGGTTATTGTTATTATTAATCTCCATATTTTCTGTTTTGGTCATCGGTTACTTTTGTATATATATAATAATGACTAGTACCGATGTGCTGTTTATTTGGGCAATATTTCCTGCTCCTGTTACAACTGGGGAAAACAGAAGCTGAAAACAACGCTTTAATTAGTTCTTGAGTAGTTTTTGCATTTCTGTCATGAGTAATACACATACGATAAAAGGGCTTTCATGTGCTAGACCTGCATTAGCTTGTCAAGCTTTCTACATGTGAATCAAATATTTGAAATGATACACTGTACAGCATTGTTTTAAGGGCATTTTAACAACATTACCTGTGTATTGTTTGTAAATGGAAATGCAAAGTAGGCTATGTAAAATGTGATTATCAATGAGAATACGTGTTTAATATTGATAATTTAGATATTTTTTTCCCGCAATAATCTCTAATGCAAATTCAGATATTAGCCCAACCCTACTTTAGGCAGTCCCTGGGCTGCTTAGACACTGGATGGATCATGGCATTTTTGTGTGGACTTCTAGTGTCTGAACATGATGATCCAGAAGGACTCATACCTGCTGCCCTGGATCAATGATGTGCTGAATCACATCACCAGGTCGACGTGGATCAGCTCCTTAGACCTCCGAAGTTGCTATTAGTAGGATGAACTGGCTCCGGACGCCTAACCCAAGACGACTATCACCATTGGTCAGGGTCTGTGGCGTTTTCAGGCCATGCCTGAAACCTTTGAGAGGTTGATGGAGCAAGTGCATCATTTTCCTGGACAATCTGCTTGCTCAGGCCTATGCCCCAACCCCCATAAATACTCCCTCCTCCAATGACAGATGGAGTTCCTGGGTCACATAATGAGAGGTGAGGGCATGGTGGCAGACTCCAGAGTTTGAGTTGCCATAGATCTGGCCCACCCTGCAAAATGTTGCCAGACTCTGCAGCTTTCTGGGTCTTGCCTCATATTACTGGCACTTTGTGAAGAACTTTACCAGTAGCATTAAGTCGCTGCACCACTTTGCCAAAAAAGGGGTGGCCCTTCAATTGGAATAAGGACTGCCCCGCCACCTTTGTCGGCCTCCGGACTGCACTCACGGAGGCTCCTGTGCTGGCATATCCCGACCTGACATTGTCCTTCATCCTGGGCATGGATACTATCAACAAGGGACTCAGCCCAGTGTTGCAGCAAGTGTGGTCTCAGGGCGAGAGAGTGGTGGTCAACTTTAGCTGGACGCTGAGCCTCCCCAAGCAAAACTACTACATGACTCACCGCAAGCTCCTGGCTGTCATCCAAGCCTGTCACCATTTCCACCCCTCTCTGGTTGGCACTTCAAGCTATGCGCTGACCACGCATCCCTCACCTGGTTGTTCACCTTCCGCAACCTCGAAGGATGGCTGGAGGCCCTCCTGAGGTATGACTTTGAGGTTCAGCACCGGCTGACTAGGCTTTATGGCAGCACAGGTACAATCTCATGTTGCAGCTGTGAGACAGAAGACTGCTGTCACTTGTCAGGGATGCATCAGAATGCAGTAGCGTTTATGCTACAATATTTAGCACTACATATTTAGTGCTGTCCACTTGTGATCTCCTCACCCAAAGCGCATTTTAAAACCAAGTATAAACAGGGCCCCAGACAGGCAGAAACACACAGACACATGGACAGATACAGAGACATACGGATCAACATGTTTTTACCCTGATTTGTCGTTGCTAGATATTTTTCTTAATTTAGAAGACATGAATTCATTGATTTTTGTTGCTGGATATTTTTTATACATTGAAATGTAATATGTTTCCAACCAATGTGCAGTGACAACAGTTGAGACGTTCGTAGAAAAGTTTTTCTGTCGCTTCAGTGTGTCGGAGGAGCTGCACAGTGACCAGGGGTGAAACTTTACAGTGCAGATATTTGGTGAGGTCTGCAAGCGGCTGGGTATTGAGAAGACCCACACGACCCTTTTTCACCTCCCAAGTGATGGGCAGGTAGAGCAGTTTAATTACACACAGGCTGCGCAGCTTGCTATCCTCTTCGCCAACCGCCAGCGCAATCATCTGCTCCTGGTCATGTGATTATACCGTACCGTGGTGCAGGAGAGCAGTCAGTGCATGCCAGCCGCATTGATATTCAGGAGGGAGCTGCACATGCCGATGGTGTTCAGGCCACCCCCAGAGCCGGAGGTAATGAAGTAGGGATGAAACAGTTTCATGGTAAAATTTTTGACTGTTAGTAGATCAGCGTTTTATTTTTTAGTTATTATAACCGTGGCTGATAACCACGCTTTGAAAAACTTGCGTTAAATACTGTCCGGCATCAACCAAAGTTAGCATCGGTCTCCCAGATACAGGCACAGCATGCAACGTGGGTTTGTTTTGTGCCTGTGAAAACATGATGGAAGGCAGTGACAGGCTTCAGAAAGTTTTAATGTTAATGCACATTTGATATGGTTTTCATATCTTTACATAAAGTATTGGCAGTGTTATTTTAATGTTTATGCAAACAAAAAGTGCACATGCTGCTAATTTTATTTGTGGTTTTCACTATAACACTTGGTGAAATGATTCATTTTGTTTATCAATACTTTTTGAACATTTTCAGCACATTTTAATAATACAGCGACGATAACCATGAAAATTTTGGTCGCCATAAGCATGATATTAAATTTTCATGCTGTTTCTTGTCAATGCTTAACAAATCAAGTACTTCAGTGTCGGGGCCCCAGTTTGGGTCTACTGCTTTATTCGCAAAAAGGGGAAGCCTTCCAAGCTGGACAGTCACTGGAGAGGACTGGGAGAGATCCTTTACAATCTCTCCAATGGCATTTATCGTCTGCTGTTGCCCGCTGAAAAAAAAGGCTGTGGTCCTGCAGTGGCATCACCATATTGCCCCTTGGCTTGGCCTGACCCCTCTGCAGTGGCTCTGGAGGACAGGCCAAGAGAAAAAGGTATGTTGGGGACCCCAGGGATTAACACATCAGTAATGGCAACAATGCTGGCCTCTTTCACATCTGTGGAACTTTGTGGTTGCCAGAAGCGGCTGACGCCATAGGTGGGGGCAGTGTGATGCTGTGGGATTGATCAGCATGACTGATTATGCAGTTACTGGCATGCTTTGCGTAGTACAGTGATCTCTCGCTACATCGCGCTTCGACATTCGCGGCTTCACTGTATAGCAGATTTTATATGCAAGCATATCTAAATATATATCGCAGATTTTTCGCCGGTTCGCGGATTTCTGCGGACCATGGGTCTTTTTATTTCTGGTACATGCTGCCTCAGTTGGTTTGCCCTGTTGATTTCACCGACCGAAATCAGCTGAGA
>JAAGVU020000036.1:15086820-15107372 GCA_011763525.2 Mormyrus iriodes | reverse complement strand
ATATACAAAAATAACCATATAAACATATGGTTTTTACTTCGCGGATTTTCACTTTTCGCGGGGGGTTCTGGAACGCAACCCCCGCAATAAACTAGGGATCACTGTGCTGCATGTATCAGTAAATAGTGTAAATTAATATTTCTATTTGTGTATATATGTTGTAAATAGTGAATGTCGTAACTGTGTAATGTTGACTGTGAATTGTGTGCCTTTTCGTTAACATGTAACTGTCACTGTCGGCTTCCATGTCTGTGCTATTGCTAGTCTCAGACTAGTGGTCAATTGTGAGTAAAAATTATACCTCCGTTTTAAATAAACTGCCTCCTTTAATATAATGAATCACTCTCTCAGTACGATATATATACATATCGTCCGATATACCAGTATCGTATCGCACTACCAAAATTTAAAAAAAAATACAATCCTGTCATTTTGCAATTTTTTAGAAGTTACATCACATAGTGGACATGTGGAATCTGTGATTTGGGGAGAGACGCAGTCATAGTTATTTCATGTTGCCAGCTGCCCGCCTCTAATCTACAAACAAGGCAGCAAAAGTGAGAAATGATGTCATTTTGATTTTGAACTGAACGAAAACAGTGACCAGGCAGACCCGACAGCCCCCCGTACTCAAATGCTGCTACAAGGGGCAGCAACTTTCTTGCTCACCCTGACTTATATAAGAAGTCTAAAAATGGTCAGGTGTGCATGATAGTGACAAAATGTAGTGGTTATAGGGTTGCATGTTTGTTTAAAGTCATGTTTAGCCTACGTATGACTTCATTCGTATACATTTGCTCAGTGAAGCTAAGTTAAATAACAGAAAAAACACAAAACAAATCTAATGTTAGTGTATTATGGATGTTTTGTAACGGCTGAGGCCAAATTAATTATAGAATCTCTGTACTAAAGGGGGTTTAATTTATGAATATTTCTATTGCTTTTGCTGTCGGTCTAGTTCATAAGTAGGTCTATTTTATTCACAGCAATATAATATTTAAATGGGAATGTTTTACAGTGACAATTTGGTATTGATATTGAGCTCAGAATTTTGGTATCAGTTCAACATAGCCACATAGCAAAATTACAGGGTCCCCCTCCCATTTCGCAATATCTACTGAGGAGAACTAGTGCCTTAGATTGACATTTGCAGTTAACTAAGAGTTAATGAAAGGTGCTTCTACCAGTTTCTTGTTTAAACCTTTTATTTTGTGATGTGAGATATATTTCACTGATGAAATATGATTAAATATATATCTTCTATTCATATTAGAATAAGTTCAAATTGAGATAAGCAGTGACTTTGTAAATTACAAAAATGTCACTCATTCTCTATTTTTGGATTACTACTGTAGTACTTTTATCAGAGAGGGGGAAAGTTCAGCTGTCCTGCTTCAGGTGCTTGCATACCTGTGCAGTCTGTGGATTCTGAAATGGCATTAGGTGAGTAGGTATCTTCGGATGCTTTTATTGATCAGTATAGAAACAATCTTAGCACATACTCCTCATGGGGGAAGGCACAGTGCCACATGTTTTTCTCCAGGTGTGCCCTTTGGCTGGCTTGTGTTGATGTAGGGGTGCACGTTATTGGAAACATTTCAAATATCACTATATATATATATATATGTGTGTGTATGTGTGTATGTATGTGTATATATATATATATATAACGCAAAAAGGAATTGAAAATTTATCCTAAATAAACTGTAGCCATATAGAACTTATCATCGACCCACAGAATTTGTCAAACAAGTTGATGGTATCACTGTGAACACAAAACAGTGCCAACAAATCACTTGCCTTTGCTTTGTATCATCTCTATGGAACCTGAAATGTTTACATAAAGTGGAGGGCGATTGTCTTTTGAATGAATATTACATTTATATAGCACTATTCAAGACACCCAAAGCATTTTCAGAACCAATGGGGAGCCATATCAACCACCACCGCTGTGTAGCCCCCATTTGGAAGGTGCGATTGCAGCCATTCTGTGCCAGTATGCTCACCACACAGTAGCTAAGATGGTGAAAGGGCAGGAGAAAATTCTCAATTAGATATACGGGGTGATTAGGAGGCCGGCTTTTGAAAGGACCACAATGAGAAATTTTAGCCAGGACATTAGGGTACCATCCCTACTCTTTCAAAAGATGCCTAGGACCTCAGTTTTATGTCTCACCCACAGGACCGCATCATTTTGGCAGCACAGTGTCCTCATCGCTGCACTGGGATCCACACAGGCCACAGGGTTGGCCACACCAGCACCTCTTCCAGCAGCAACCCCGTTTTTCAAGTTGGTCTCCCATCCATGTACTGGCCTGGTCTGACCTGCAGGTGGTATGGCTGCTGACTATTGACCACTTTTGGTGGCCTATTTTTGTTCTCTTTTGTCCTCCTCACTAAATTTTGCCAAATTTCTCCCAAACACGTTTATGAGTGGTTTAAACAGCAAGGATGTAAATGATTATGATTGGCTCGGAGAGCCCATTTAGGGCTCATGCAAAAACAGTGGCGGTAATCTTATAACTGATTTTTTAAAAATATGTTTTATATAATCTTGAACCAATCATTAAAATTGCAAAGTTAGTTATGTTTTGTTTTCTATGACAGTAAAAATGTTTCAGCATAACTTTTAGACTATCTCAATTAGGCTTGCGTGGTGTTACAATAAAACGGTATTCTCCTCTTGATGTTTGTAGGCTTCCAGGTCCTATTAAGTCATAATTTCAATGGCAACTTCATTGACTACTACCATTTGGAGCTGAGCTACAAAAATGGAAGCTGACTATTCTTGGAACTGTGACATGAATAATCCTTCCTATTGAACTTTTAAAGAGGGATGGCAAATCTGTGAATTCCTCAGAAGTTGCTTTCTCTGATATTACTGCTGTTGTATTGTACAACCCTAACAAAGCCTCTGTTAAGATTGTGGTTGAAAAATATGCATCTCCAATGAGAAATGACCTAGTTATCTGACACTCTGGTCGTATCAGAGAAGGGGTTGTCTGCCCTGATAAGGTAACCGTAAGATGCAGCTGCCAGTCTGTTCACCTCTGATGATTTTCAAAGATGTGTCCACATGTAATGTTTGCACCTGCTGGAACAGAGCAAACCACTAGTATAATGATGGACTATAGCATCTATATCATCTAGTTCTTGAGAAACTGTGTAAGACCAGTTTCTCCCTCATTTTCCAGAGAATCAAAGCTGAGGCACCGAAGTGCCAGCAACAACAGGCAAGATGTTATATGTGACCTTGTCCCCTTCACAGTATGATAGTTTCACATGTACAAGTGTAGGAAGTATATTTGCATAAGATACTAATGTCTGCCCCCTCATGAAGAATAAATCTGGTGACTTTTATTTAAATTAGTATGTTTGAATTGCCAATAATTAAGCAAATGCTGTCAGAATGACAGCAATGTATTCCTCGGAAGGCCCAGTCACTCCTTCCCCTCATCAAATCTATGCTGCTCCCACACACCCCAGCTCTATCTGTAGCTCCCCTACACTAGGATTGGGCAGTGTGTAATTTTTCATACCGTCACACTGGTCATAAGTTATAGTATGGCATACTGTATTTTGATGGTATTTTCTGAAGCAGTGCTATTCTGGTATCTTGAAACCTTAGTGAAGGAGGGGCCCATGATCGAATTTGTTGAACAAGAATATTGTGGTATGCTAAAAATATTTCCGTAATACCACCCAAACCTACCCTACACACTTCACTACCTCTCCAAAATGTCTTTATTAAAAGCTCAATTTTATATGACTCAGCGTAATCAGGCTCACCATATCTGTTCTTATGCTCACCTGTGGCTGTTTTTTATGTGCTACCACTAGTGACATGATTAAATTCATCTACGATAAATTTTATTGAGTTTCCCAATAAACTCAATAAAATGGGGGGGGGCATACTAAATTTCACCCAGTAACTTTTGGGCTGCTACTGACAAATTTCACCAGACTGCAGTGAAAAGAAATTATTCTCTCTTTGTTTTTTAGCATATTTAAAAAATCGTCTTGTGATCTCTCCCAATTAACTGGCATTCCATACTTTGAAAACCACTAATTTATACAATGTTCCTGGGAAGTTTAAAAAGTTTGATATAGGGAATACTTTTAGATTTATTGTGTTCACAAGATCAAGTGTCTTCTGCAGCCACCCTTTCTATCCATTTATGCCGCCTAGCACTGCTGCTTCAATTTTTTGTGGGAATTTGTCTGAAAAAAACATCCAAATATAATTTTTTTGTAAAAGTGTTTTTTTCTGTAAAAGTGTTGCTTCAGTTTTCCTGTGATTTGTCTCTAAATTTGATCTGTTCCAGACCTTCACCCATACAACGTGTCTGCTAAGTTTGAAAAAGATCCATCAAATACTTTTTTCTATCACATTCACAATATCAAATGTCATTTTCAGTCAGCCTTCTCTTTGCTGCTTCAATTGAAGCTTTATCGCTTCAATTTCAGGGCAGTCTGTCTCAAAATTTGATCAGTTTCAGTTTGTTACTGACAAATCCCTCTTGAAGTTTGAAAAAGATCTGTCAAATACTTTTTGAGTTATCACTTTAATGGGATCAAGTGTCTGAAACTGCCCTTCTCTTTGTGATGCTGCTTCAGTGTTGGTGCAGTCTGTCTCAAAATTTGCTCAGTTCCAGATATTCATACCATATCTGCAAAGTTTAAGTAATATCTGTCTAATACATTTTGAGTTATATCACTAAACCAGAAGTGGGTAATCCGTGTCCAGAGAGTAAAAGTCCAGGCCAAGATTTTGTTTAAACCAACCAGTTGAGTATAGAGAGTCACAGTCTCAGAATACTCACCTGGTTGGTTGAAACAAAATCTTGCCCTGGACTTTTACTCTCTGGACCTGAGCTACCCACTTCTGCCCAAAATCATTTGAATTACTAATCCAGGGAATAAAGTAAATTGTCTGAAATACAATATGCCTGTTTGGCACTTTTGTTTTAAGGCTATAGGGCTGATTCTCTCATGCACATAACTCAAAAAATTGTGTAGTTGTCTACTTTTTTCACCTAAGCATATTCTCCCATCAACTTAAGTGTGGTGTTTAAGTACGCTTAAGCTTGGTACACACTCTGAGTGCAGAAACACCAAAAAATTGGTTTGTCTCATATAAAGACTTTTAAGCGAATTCTACCACTGACATAAGCACTTATAAATACAATTTTCACTATAGTTGCTCTGGGGGGCTCTATTAAATCATGCGCTTCTACGTGGCCAAGCACAATATTGCAGTGTTCAGGAAGCTGACCCTGTAACAAAACAAAACTTTTTACACTTATTATATGCATTTTGAAATAATGATTACAATCAACAGGTGCTTAAATCAGTGGCAGGATGTGTGTACAGGTTATTAACATGTGACATCCAAAGCGGGTATCTAACCTATGTGCATGTAAACCGCAGGCTGAAGTGCATGGGAGAATATGTTTTTTGACATAAGTGCATGGGAGAATATGTTTTTTGACATAAGTGCATGGGAGAATATGTTTTTTGACATAAGTGCATGGGAGAATATGTTTTTTGACATAAGTGCATGGGACAATCGGCTCCTATGTCAAATGCATGTTTATATATAATTTGTATTTAGTAGATTTAGACCCACTGATTGTTGCGTAATGTGTTAGTACTTATTCCATCACAATTTTAATTGTGTTAGTTGCACTGTTGTATTAGAAAATGATGCAAGAACACCTGGTGTGTCTTTTGTTAATTGGGGCATCCTCCACTTGGAGTGGGAAATGAGGTGCATACATTTTTAATTTCATTAATCCCAAAAGTAAACCACCTTAATATGTCTGTTGACATGTCCTATTATCATACATGCAAAATGAAGACTTTAATTCCAAATATATTTCAATGTAAAGTGCAAACTTACTGTTCTGTCACTGGTGTTATTTCATCATTAGGCATTAATTTTGTCACCAAGAAATTGTTTAGTTTGTATTTCAGTGTGTCTGCATTTAATGATGTACAGTAATCGTAAAATATTCTTAATAACACAATAATAAAAATAAAGACAAAAATAACAAACAATTTGTCATAGACCTGACTGAACTATAACACTAGTGACGGAACAAGCAATTTTGTTTTATTTTAGAAAATAGCAAAATTAACAAAATATTGACAAAGATCTAATTTCCACATTTATTAGCTTTTTAATTGTTATGATCATTAATGACATTAACATTAGTCACTGTGACATTTTGAGTAAAACGGAAGATATTTTTAAATGGCTGCCCCATGGGGGGTTAAGGTGACCTTGTGTGACTATTTAAATCAATGATATAAAAGACATATGGGATTATTTCGACGAAATTCACTTACAGCCAGGGCAAGATTACAAGTATTCAGTGTCCCTGGGCAGCAGCAAACATGATGCCATGTCAGGAAGACACAAAGCTGATTGGTGCCTCACAAAATTCAGAAATGTATCTAACAAAGGGAAAATATTACATATGCTTTCCAGTGAGTGCCATATTAAAAGAAATGTACAATGTACAATATTAAATATATCAGATATAAAATTAAATTGTTAAAGGACAGTTGGGGGAGGATTTCTCTCCTTGGTCTCGATAACACCAGTCACCAAAATTTATGTGGCAAATGCATTGTTTAAAAAGTTATTTTATATTAAAATAACTTCCGAAATGTTGAAATTCAGTTGTGTGACAAGCTGTTTTACAGGCGTAGGGTGATTTTAAAACAACATAATAGGAAAAATCAAACAACTGAAGTTGACTGAAGTGTGTTATTTAATCATGCATCATCACTGTAAAAAAATTCACACTGGTCCATTTGGACTAGGGTGGTGCTGAGGTGTCACCCACCGCATGGCTGCACTCAGGTTCTCATCCCTGAGGTGGATTGTCGTTTGGCGGCTGCAGCGACACGCTATAATCAGCACATGCTCCTTACTTTACCTTTACCTCATCAGCTGTGTGACTGTACACGCTGACGCTTGGAGCTGTGCCTAATATTGCACGTTTCATGCTCTCTGCAACATAATTTCCCACTCCAAATGGAGAACAACCCAGCAGAAAGGCAACTCAAACCACTAGTCATCGTGGGCCTCCACCGAAGATTCCCACGGCTGGGTCAACTGGCATAGCCATCTTTCAACAGAATTGAAAAACTAAAAATTGTAATTTGTCAGTAGTCATGTGACTCTTTGTTTGTCTCTTTGTTTCTTTCCTTTGCTGCTGTAACTTCTCTTCCTGGCTGAGCAATTCAGCTAATTCTTTTGTGTTGCTGTCACATGCATTTTATTCTGTATTGTCACTTGTATGCTTATAAGCTCATTGTAATGGAACCTCTTTGTGTTCTTGGATTAAAGTGTTGGTTTTTACTTTTTTAAACACTGCAACACCTGTAACAAACTTGAATAGCAAGTTTAACAAACAAAGGTTATCATCATTATGAGCACAATTACCTTTTTAATACACATGTGACTCAATTTTAAAGTCAGCAATTCACTACATGAAATAAATGTATATTAACATATACACTGAATTCATATAGTGTACATATGTAGAAGTATGTAGAACTACATCGATCAGCCATAACATTAAAACCACTAGCAGGTGAAGTGAATAACATTGATTATCTCTTGTACAGTCAGATCTTAAATCTGATGTGTTGAAAGCAGGAAAAATGGGCAACCATAAGGATATGAGTGATTCTGATAAGGGCCAAATTGTGATGGCTAGGCAACTGAATCAGAGCATCTCCCAAATTGACAGGTCTTGTGGGGTGTTCCTAGTATGTAGTGGTCAATACCTACCAAAAGTGGTTTCAGGAAGGCCAACCGGTGAACCAGTGATGGAGTCATGGGGGCCCAAGGCTCACTGATGTGCATGGGGAGTGAAGGCTAGCCTGTCTGGTCCGATCACACAGGAGGGCTACTGTAGCAGAAATTGCTGAAAAATTAATTCCGACTTTGATAGAAAGCTAGCAGAACCTATAGTGCATCACAGCTTGCTGCGTATGGGGCTGCATAGCCACAGACCAGAGTGCACCTGCTGACTCCTGTCCACTGTGGAAAGTGCTACAATGGGCATATCAGCATCGGAACTGGACCATGGAAGAAGGTGGCCTGGTCTGAGGAATCAGTTTCTGTTACATCGTGTGGATGGCCAAGTGTGTGTGCATCGCTGACCTGGGGAAGAGGTGGCACCAGGATGCACTGTATGAAGGAGACAAGCCAGCGGAGGCAGTGTGATGCTCTGGGCAATGTTCTGCTGGCAGACCTTCGATTCTGGCATTCATGTGGATGTTACAATGACAGTGGACTCTTTCAGTAAGATAATGCACCCTGCCACACTGCAAAAATTGTCCAGAAATGGTTTGAGGAACATAAAAAGAGTTCAAGGTGTTGATTTGGCTTCTATATTCCACAGAATGGGGCGGCACGGTGGTGCAGTGGTTAGCACTGTTGCCTCACACCTCTGGGATCAGGGTTTACATCTCCGCCCGGGTTCCATGTGTGTGGAGTTTTGGATGTTCTTCCTGTGTCGTCGTGGGGTTTCCTCTGGGTACTCCAGTTTCCCCCCATGGTCCAAAAACATGCTGAGGCTGATTGGAGTTGCCAAATTGCCCATAGATGTGTGTGAGTGTGCCTAGTGATGGGTTTGTGCCCCATCCTGGGTTGTTCCCTGCCTTGCGCCTGCAGCCTCTGGGATAGGCTCCAGACCCCCCGCGACCAATATGGAATAAGCGGTTATAGAAAATGGATGGATGGATGGATTCCACAGAACTCAATCAGATGAAGCATCTATGGGATGTGCTGGATAAGCAAAGTCTAAACCCACCTCAGGACTTAAAGGATCTGCTGCTAACATCTTGGTGCCAGATACCACAGGACACCTTCAGAGGTCTCATTGAGTTTGTACCTTGATGGATCAGAGCTATTTTGGTGGCACAAGGGGAATCTACACAATATCAGGCAGGTGGATCTAATGTTATGGCTGATCAGTGTGAGTTTCATGCTTTTTCAGAGTCATTTTTGAGTAACCCTCCAAATAGTAATGCTCCTGTCGTATTGCTTCTCATTTCATCACTTGCCTTTGAAGTGCTTCACAAACATTGGAATTTTATTTAGCTTTCAGTAGTTTTTTTGCATGACAGAGTTCTGTGTCTCTCAAGAACTCTACTTTTTAAAATTACCCACATTGTGTTTTTTTCTCCTTCACATTCAGGGATCTGCATATTACATTAACACATAGGTGTTGAACATAATCTACTTGGGGGGGGGGGGGGGTTCAGCCTGCCTACTTTTTGTCTCAGTCCCGATAATAATAATTTAAATGATTTAAAAAAAATAATAATAATCTAAAACTATTCGACGATTTGTCCCGTAATTTCGTATATTGTCGTGACCTCACCGGTCATCAAATTTTTATTGTGGATGACCCCCCACCTTGGCGAATTTTATCGTGGGTGACCCGGGGAAGGTTGGCGTGCCGTATTTCTTCAGGGAGCTGAGCCCACTAGGGTCAGATCCTAGAATCGCCCCTTTGTTGATAAGAGTTAGATGTCTAACTAGGGAAACAGTAATGGAAACGGCAAGCATAGCATTACACTGAATTAATAGCGCCACCTCGTGGAATATCAATTGCAAATGGAAATCGTTTGAAAATGTGATCTGGAATGAATGAGCGCAGCACTCTGTATTAAATAACTGGACTGAGGATTCCCCAGGCTTTTCAAATCCAGTTGTACATATCCTTTAATTAGTTTTTTTTAACAAGCTGAATTTTTATCGTGGTCATTTGTTCTGTCGTGTATCACCTTGTCAGTTAAATTTACCTACATATCATATTAAGTATTATATTACAGTCATTTAAAAGCCGACTTTGCTTTTCCATACCTATTATATTATACTGAACATCCGTTCTACATTTAATTTAATATAATTTTCAAAACGTTTTTAATCTTATTTTGTATTAGGTCTAGACCGTAATAAAGCATATCGATTAAATCCAAACATATTTCTAAGATACTGTGCTGAATCCATTTCTAGTAATTAATATAAAAGTATATAAAAGTGTTGGATGCAGTTTTTTCAGCAGCAACCCCTCCTGCAAGTCCAACGAATAGGACGACGTAACAGTGAAGATCCTGGCAACTGTTGCGCTTTCCGCTGTCAACAATGGGTTGCTTTATTTCTTCCTATACTCATAGCAAACTCAGACAACAAAAGAAGATCCCACCTCTCAAGCTTCGTACGACACAGGTCGTACCATAAGATGGTATCATTAATACGTATTTGCTACTATATGAACTCCTGTCACCTTATTTTCTCCCGCATAAACGAAATCACCCGAAGTCAGAAGTTGAACTCGGTTGTTAACAAAGGTTCAAGTCCAAACTGGAAGAACTAATTAGAAACAATCTGATATCTTAAACGTTTCCACCTGCAACAAAATCTTGAAGGCCTTTGAAAATCTGGCAGATACGTTTGAGACGATTATGGCTGCTTTTGGTGAGTTTCTGAACAGTGACAACTGTTACAATTCACGTACTGAATTATACTTATAAAGGAACTCCTAGCCCAAATAAAAGCAATGCTTAAATGTTATTTTATATATGTAGATAATGAGGAAAGCTGGGATCCTTATGAAACGACTCATAGACGTGAGTTTGTCTACAGACCCAATTCACCAATAACAGCTTTACGGTAAGAGGTCACAGGATTTTGTAAAAATTCAAGTACCATTTACGCCATTAAATGTGAACACTTGTGTTGTTGATCTGTTTCCATTTTAAGTTTTTAAATGTATTTTCGTGACATATTTTACAGCCCCATGACATCAAAGATTCATAAAGGTTCATACTGGGCAACTGGCCTCACTGGTTCCACTGCATACAGCGAAGACTTTTGCTGGAAATCAGCATGTAAGCCTGCCTGCATGCTACTTGGAACTGCACATGGTAGCAGACGAAACAACCCACATCCCAATCAGGTATGCACAATCCATCCATTTTCTATAACCGCTAATTCCATATGGGTCGTGGGGGGTCCGGAGCCTATCCCGGAGGCTGCGGGCGCAAGGCAGGGAACAACCCAGGATGGGGCGCCAACCCAGCGCTGGGCACACTCACACACCATTCACGCACACATTCACACCTATGGGCAATTTGGTAACCCCAATTAACCTCAGCATGTTTCTGGACTGTGGGGGGAAACCGGAGTACCCGCAGGAAACCCCACGATGACACAGGGAGAACATGCAAACTCCACACACGGAACCTGGGTACAGACGTGAACCCTGATCCCAGAGGTGTGAGGCAACAGTGCTAACCACTGCACCACGTGCCGCCCCGGTATGCACAATAAACAAACTAATTAATTAGATTCATTTTATTCAGTACAACATATTTTCCAGGCAAGTTTATTGCAAAGCACTGTACAGTGGCACGAAATAACGTTCCCTCAGGACCATGGTTTGACATTCAGAGAGTGACTGACATGGTGGGGGGGGGTCCCAATAAAGTAAAAAATGCATGGTAATAAAGAGTTCCTTTACATGGTGCAATGTTTATCTAACCATCTATCCATCTTCTGCAAGCACTCGGGGGGGTCTGCAGACTATGGGTGCAAGACAGGGAACAACCCACGATGGGGCGCCAACCCATCTCAGGGCACACTCACACAAGCACATTTGTGGGCAATTTGGTAACTTCAGTTAACCTCAGCATGTGTTTGGACTGTGGGGAAACCCCTCAATGGTATGGGGAGAACATGCTAACTCCCCCTGCATTTTGCATGCAAACAATAGATAGTACAGCAGCATAAATGGATGGAATAAATATAGATAAATGATAAGATAATGTGAGCAGTGGCAGGTGGGAAGGGGGTATGAGTATTCTCAGCAAAGGGTATGGGGTAAGCATAGTATTCAGTGTCAGGGAAGAAACTAATGTTGAACCTGACAGAACTGGCTTGGATGCTGCTCTTCCTTCTGGCAGAGAGGCGTAGGACAAAGTCCTTGGGAAGGGTGAGAGTGGTCTTCCACAATGCAAAAGGCTTTGCAAAGATATGGGGAGATACCAGCTGGCAAATATGTGTTAGTACTCAGGAAAATGCCAACAAGTGGATCCAACTCTAGATGCTGTTGGAGGCTTGGAGTCTGGGTCCAGTTAATGATCTGTTTGCTCTGAGCCAGGTGGCTTTGAGTGGAAGGCGGAAAGAAAAAGGTACGGACAACAAACATACATACAAACAACAGAGAGTTAGAGATAACCAGGTGTAATGTGGAACGTCCCTCTTGGACTTATCCTTTGCAGTATAATAAACAGACACGAGGCAGAGGATCTACATATGCATAAGAGGGATTTGAACTGTATACTATAACAGACCAAAGCCATTATGATTAAACAGCATGAAATGTTAGAATCCCTATATAAACTGTTTAGCTACCAAGCAGATACATTGTCAGTATATCGTCAATATATTCTCCTCTAGACACTTCACTTTGAGAGTAGTATATATTTACTCTAGACCTAAATGCATGTGTTTCAGTTTAATGAATGAGATTGTTACCTAACACAGGAGGGACACATGAGAAGGCCATGCTATCTATTGCTGCTTTCGATTTTTGGTAGCAATCAAGCTGAAGTGAATGGGAATTAGATCCCTGGGACACGCTGTTGTAAGTCTGTTTAAGGCTTTAGAGGTGAGAATAGCATTTTGTGTTTATTCCAGATTTGATACAGTATAGGGGACACGTACCATAATAATATATAATATATTTTATTGCCAGTAAGAAATCCTTTGGCTGCATGCTGTAGCAGTTTGAGACTTTAGGGAAGCTTCTGTTGTTGATCCTACAAAAAAAATGAGTCAGGTAGATCTGCCATGTCTACAGTAAGAAGGGAGACAGCCAAAGTCTTTATTCTGGCGCGTGACATTTTTATCTCAGGCCTGGAATAGTGTGACTCGGTTGAGATTTGGTGTTTCCTAGGATTTCATGGTTTGGAGGCTGCCAAGGGGATTTCTGCAGAGCTCGGCAGATGGCAGGTCTCCACGGAGGAATCCGCTATCTGAACAGGAAATCAGAAATGCCTTATCTGCCCAATATCGTTTCACTTACAAGGCGGACTATTTGGGTATACCTCCAGGTAATGTGACTGATATTCCTGTTCACTGGGTACACCCTCTATCTGCCTGCTCCATCTTGATTTGTCATGCAAGGATGAGAAAGGCATATTAAAGTGCAGGTTTAAACGTCCCCACCTCAGCCTTTTAGTACTGAATTCAGGCATGTTGTGCTGTTTCAGGGTTTCGGATGAAATATGCAGTTTCAGGCTGTAATAGCAAGAGACAAGAGATTCCTTACTGTGCTGACACGGAAATGAGGGACAGTTACCGGCAGCCACAACAGAGGCCTGAGCTTAAAAACAACACCACCCGTTATGGATGTAACCCATTACACAAAGTGTGCCCAAAAGGCATAGGTAAGCCTGAATCCCACAGTAAGCCTGAGCCTGTAATATGTAGTTAACTTCTGCTAAAATGTCACTCGGGATGGTTAGGCTAAACAAACAGCCAGTTTAACCAGTGCTTTTTATATCCACATAAAAGGCAGGGATTTCAGTCATGATGTGAGCATCATTATTATATTTTGTTGAAGTCTAGTTCATCTAAAGAATAAGACTTTACCAATTTTTTTGGTCACAATGGACAGTGTGTATTTTTAATTATGTGTGCCACCCTCGTTGTTGCACATAATACGCAGTCAGGCTGTATTAACTTATGAAATAGTATTAGCATATCTTTTATAGTGTGTTCGACTTTACTGTAATATTGCATTAATTGTTTTGAAGAATAATTTTTGATGCTTTTCTTTAAAGTGCCTACAGTGGTTCCGGCTCATATTTGCAATCAAGAGAGCAGTAAACAGCTTAACACCAACAACATGCACTTTGGGGGGAAAACGGAGGACATTTATGCTGTGCTGAATTCTCTTGAGCCCATGGAGCTGCAGAAATTCTCTAAATATGTGCTAGAGAAAGGTAAAAGCAAGCTAAAGCCATGTCGCACTCATCTCTCACTGTCTAACAGCCCTGCACAAAATGTCATGCGTATGGAGATAAATGTCGACCCTGACCAGTGCATGTTTTTCTGCAGATAGGAAGGTCTTGCAGGCCATTCTGCAAAGGGATGCCTCTAAGTGTCCAGTGAAAATGGCAAAGAAACATCCTGTGCTTTCTCAGAGCCCATGCAGGCTTGATAGGTTATCCAGGTGGTCCGGACCTCAGTAAACGGGATCTGTTCAAGGAACCAAAGTCCAGCTGAAGTTGTAGCACGGTCCAGAATAATTTTTATTTTTTAAATGTATCTTATAAGCCTGCTTGTGCATATTTGTGTGTTTAAACCTGGCATTTTTGAAAAACTGCTGTGACATATTGAAAAATAAATCCTGTTCCTCCAGAGCAATGAAACTCTGCTGCATTCCTTTGAGTAGTTACTACAGATTCACGTCAGACCACCAACAACCTTTAACAGGAATGGGGAGAACCCTTTGACAATGAATGAAGGCCTACAAGATGATCAGTTACTAAAGAACCAGTTAAATTATATCCATTCTGCTTCGCGACCAGCGCAAGCATAGGTTTTTATTGCCTGGCAGTTATGATAGATTGCTGATCGACTCGAAATGAGGCTGAATTTCTGTCAGTTTGTGAGGAGGATATCTGGTCAGCAACTGCCAGTGTAAAAGTCACATTGGTCACCATATCTCCTGTTTCTGGCCCACTTCTCAGTCTTTTCGCTAATGTCAAGTACAGTATCTGTTCTTATCAGGTTAATGTCTGATGCATCCTCAATATAGGGTACTACATATTAAATGGAACTTTAGAATAAGGATTTGGAAGAGGGGGTTGGCTCGCCCCGTCTGCTTTATGCATTGACCTGATATTGCTGTGCCTCCAGGAATGGTGCACCTCAATTTAGGTTAGTGTTCTCTGCTTGTTTTCCTGAAGGTCATGGGTTCAAACCCAGTATCTGGCAGAATAATCATATCACAGTCGGGCCCTTCAGCAAGTCATTTAACCCCAACTGCTCCAGTGGTGCTGGATGCTGGCTGACCCTCTGATTCTAAAACTTGCTCTTACATGTATATACATTTGCTCATGGAGATCGAGATTGATATGCAAACCTACCTACTTTCCCTATAGGGATGAATAAAGTACCTGTATTTTGTTCATTATTCTGTTCCATTTTCCTGACATTCTACCTGATGTGTAACAGTAGAGTAGTAGGTAATATGAGACCTGGCTGAACTGGGTCTGCTGAAGGCATCTGTGAAATGTAGGACGGGCTACAAGGCAAGGAAGCCACAGGTAGCCGGCATCTAAGGACAACGGCCACACAGGCAGGACAGCAGCATTCCAGACAGAAGAGCTATTTCCTTATGACTTAACTAGAAATGCCTTTAGGGAAGAAGGTTCGTGCTTCCTCTGCTTTGGGGAGGCTGGAGACTCTGCGTATCCCCAGGTATTGTGCTTTTCATGTATTGGGAGCTTTACTTTATCTGCCCCATATATCTTACACTGAAATAGATGTGTACAGTATAGCAGATGGATTTGGGGAATGACTAAAGGAATTCTTGACTGCTTTAAATTAAGGTTTAACCAACCGTTGGTGCGAGGTTAAGCATCCTGGTAATCAGAATGTTTCTGGCCTCGTGGTTCCGCCTCTGTGTCAGGGAATATTGGTTTGGCAGTGTTTGTTTACTGTTGTTAGGGCAATAGAAGACGTGGAGTGATGAGGCAGTATGCTATGGACGACTGTAAATAAAGAATTAATCCTTATAGTAAACTGGAATATTGATTAACAGAAGCTAATTTATCGCCATGGTTACATTTTTGCATGGCGATGGCATTCTTGTCTGGTATTTTCTCTGCCTATTATTGTGTCATTACTGCATCCAAAGGATCCTGACACATGTATAAGGGAACCCCAAAGAATGAGATCCTGATCAAATGTTTTTGTATACTTAGTAACACAGTAACGTTTAGCATCCTGCCTGTGCTGTCCTCGTGTCTGACTGGTATTTGGGGAGACTAGCAATTCTACCTGTTATTTGGGATTAAAACCCCCCTGAGGCTGTTTCGCATTATAAGATGAGCTCCCAGTTCCAGGTTCTAAACATATTGTGCCAATATGATAGTTCTGGTATATCACTCAATCAGATGAAGTCTTATTCAGTGTAATTCAACTGAAAGTAAATAATCTCTATTGGACCTCTTAGTATAATAGATTTATATAGCACATTTTAGGTTCCTGGGTGAAATCTATTGTGGCACAAATTACATGCACCTGCATTAGGAGCTGTACAAATGGGGGATGTATTGGCATAGTGATGAGTGCCATAACCTCACACTACCTGCTTTGTGGTTTTGGTTTCTGGTCTTGTGTGTGTGGTGTACGTGTGTGTGTGTGTGTGTGTGTGTGTATGGTATCTATGTACCATTGGTTTGCTCATATGTGACTTTAGGTTAAATGGTGTTTCTAAATTTTCTATAGCGTGCGAGAGTGTGAGCCCTCTGGCAGGCTGGTATCCACCCTGTCTTGCTTTTTCTGGGAAAGGCAGGCTCTAGGCTCACCACAGCTACTGGTTAGATAATGAACAGAAAATTAATGCATGGAAAGTGGCTTTCTTGTGGTGACAAAGCGCATTTGATGGACGCTTAATAATATGTTTTTTTCAGATAAAAAAAAATCCAAATCAGGCTTCAATGAATGTATAAGATATTTTTCCCTCTTAGTATCTTAGCTGAGCTTGGACCTAGAGCTAGCGATGGCCACCAGAGTGAGAGGTTAACCCTGGATGGCAGACCCATTCCGGATCTTGATGACTCCAAAGACAGTGGAGAACACCCGGAGTGGCTGAAGCGAGAGATTCTAAGGCAGGGACACCGGCGGCACTCAGTTTCCCTTGGCAACACGTCTTCCTTGGCCGAACGACACCATCACGTTACCAAATCCATGCAGTGCTTCTACAAGCTTAAGGTGAGTTTCACACCATTTTCCTTGGTCTGAATCTGAATATGTCAATACAGACATTATTTATTCCATATCATGTCTCACTTTATTTTGTGTGATCTTACTGTATTGTCATTGTTCTTGTCATGTTAATTCTACTTTTTATATTGTCTTTACAATCGATCTTTCCTTTATTCCTTTTTTAGCACAATCCAGGGAGTAGGTGGAAAACACGCTTCACTATACACATGTACAGTGCATGTTTGTGTGTGTGTCAGACTAAAGATAATAACCTTATTTTTGTTGTTTGAAACTATACTGATATTGTAAAACATTGATAGACAAAAAACAGCTATTTCAGTTTATTTTCCATATTTTAGTATTTGGTCTTTTTGCATATTTGGTTTTTGCAAACTCGCAAAAGGGCTCTTCCCAGGGTAATGTCACACAGAATTCTCATTAGTCAGAGTATCACCTTCTTAATGCTGCAGTTTTCACAGTTTTTTCATTGCTATAGAAGCTTGCTCATTATTACTAATTGCTTGGGTAGATGTCAGTATGGATTTTTTTTTTTTTTTACTTTTTTTGATGTGGAATATGAATTCTGTGGAGGTTCTGCAGCCTGCAGATGTCACTGGAGTTTCAACTTATGTTACAAGTTACAAGTCTACACAGCCAACTGCCTGACCCTTGTATACCTAACAGAGGATTTTTGTGTTGTGTGTGAACCTTGTAAAAACCGATCACAAACTTTGCTATGAATTAAAATAGAAACTGAAGATAACGTTAATGGTTTATAATAGGATAAAAAATACCCAAACAAATCTCAGACAGCTGTCACTCCAGAAGTCTTTGCTGAGGAACATTTAGAAAGGACACCAAAAGTCGCAGTACACCAAGACCGTGATCAGATACCAGTTCTACTTCAATTAAATTCATAGATGCATGCATCATACTCTTTACAGAAATGCAAATACCTTTCAGTCCTTAGAGCACATTTAATGCCATTAGCAATGAAGGCACTTGTGCTCAGATTCAGAACCATCTTATTGGCTTGTTTTGTCCACTAAACAGATCGAGTTGGCTTTTATATCCTTCAGTGCTGCTTCCCAAAAGACCTTGGCTCTTTATTACCTGTGATTTATTAACGTTTGGTCAAGGAGTTTGTTATAGGCTGGAATACAAAGGTTTGCTAGGGAACGTGCAGAAAACCAGAGGGTGTCACTCATGATACTTTCGACTTGCTGAAATGGGGACAGCAGAGAGAGCATGCTAACTCCCCTTAGACATACCACACCTACTGTAGATGCATCTGTATGTGTTTTTGTTCATTTCTGGTTTCCTGTTAAGATATTCCTTCTAAATCTAATGGACCAAAATACCAAATTGTTTAACTATTAAAAGTATCTTTCTCAAGAATTCAGATTTGTTAAATTGCTTGGTAAGTGGGAGTTTGAATGACCCATGCCTTGGGTCATTCAAATGACCCATGCATTTAGTGGTTTTAAACATTTTTTGTATGATTTCTGCATTTTGGAGTAAAAATTCATTGTGTAGTTAGACACCATGCACTTTAGCATTTTTTTACTGAAATCTAAAGTTTAATTAGTTTTAGAATACTGTCTTTTCCATGAATTGCTTAGATGTTGATATTTTGTTGCTCTCACTTTTAGTTAGATAGATGAACACAAGGGGGAGTTATGTTCTTATACCAAGATTGTTCGAGCCATAGATATTTTTGAGATATTATGTTTAGTTTTAAGCATTAAAACTTATACGATAGCTGCAGTTCATCATGTAAGACATGTTAGAAACAATTAAATGTGTTGTCATTTTAACAGATTGAAGAGAAGGTTACACTTGAAAATCTCATGACCCTGAAATTTGCATTTGAGGTGAGTTATTCATTTAAAAGAGGCTGAACATGCAAATATGCAAAAAAAACACTATTATTATTTTTGAATTCTCATCATTTGAGTATTTGTGACATACAAAACATTGAATGCAGCAAATATTGTTTCTTCCAGGAATATGAAAAAGGTGGCAAGAAATCATTGGACATGATGAATTTCAGCTTGATGGTTAAGAAATGCTGTGAATTACATAAAGTTGTAAGACGCTTATCATGAATATTGCATGAAGTTGTAAGATATTTATCATGGAGCTGATAAATTATCACAGCCCACTTTGTAGGGTTTGGAGGGTACATATCACTATGTATAGAAGCACTTAATTGGACAAGAAAATTTTGTTATGTGAATGTCAGGTGTTTTAGCCTAAGAACAGACAGTCTGCACTCATTGACTAACCTCTGGTTGCTTTGTTTGAGGGGCATAAAGATGCTTATATATTGTGACTACATTAAATGATCTTGCAGTAAATTTCTCACTCTCTAATAACTTCTGAATACTGCAGAAGAATGAGCAAATCCAGGAGCTCTTCAAGAAGATTGATTACTTGGGAAATGGCAAGATACGATGGGTAAGATCGATTCCTCATTTAGATCTTAAAATAATTTTTTTTCGCCTGACAAATATTTATAAGTAATGATCAGGTCTTAACAGATTTTAATCATAATACTGGAATATTTTCCTTATGTTCTGAATGTTTTCTCATAATTTCTGCATTACCATGTCTACTGACCCTCACCTATTGACCTATTCCTCACTCCGTGTAGGATGATTTCTGCACTTACATGCAGCTGGAATACAAAGAGAAGGAAGAGTCCATTTCTCGTGGCAAGCAAGTGGCGTTTGTTCTTCCTGCCTCCACTGTGACCATGTGCCATGGGGAGCCAATTATAAGGATCCGCTACAACCCTAACGGCACTGTGGTCACCATTCGGGAGGATGGGACAGCTTTCTACTGGACCCCTGAGCTTCAGCTGAAGAAAAGCAAGATGGTGTTTGTGAGTGTTTTTATGTTTTATGTGCAATATAATTTGTATCACCCTGCATTTTTTGGATGTCTGCATTTTTTTTCCAATATGTTTGGAAAATAGTCATACTTTTTTGGAATTATTATCAAGGTTGGAAGTCTTCTGGCTAATTAATAGCATGTAATTTGTACTTCCCAAACTTCTCTTCTTTTATCCAGCAAGAAAGACCAGTGAATCGAAAGCCAAAATGGGCAACTGATTTTATCACAATGCCGCAGTTCAACAAGCTGATCGTTGGAACTGGGTAACCATGTAGACAGACTAATAGACTTAATAGGATAATAATTAACCACCGTGCTGTCAAACAACAGTAACACATGACTTAACAAATGAAGAGTTGAAGTTGGTATATGGGAAGTGTTTGGGATAATTTCATCTATGGAAACGTTATATAGGAAATATATAGATAATTATATAGATATAATTATAATACAGATAAATATCATTTGAAGGTAGCATGATGAATAATGCCGTGACAACAACTCAGTTGTGAGTTTGATTTTAGTCCCATTTGTATGTACAACGGGGAAAATAAGTATTGAACACATCACAAATTTTCTAAGTAAATATATTTCTAAAGGTGCTATTGACATGAAATTC
>JAAGVU020000036.1:15060425-15086750 GCA_011763525.2 Mormyrus iriodes | reverse complement strand
CATGTCAATAGCACCTTTAGAAATATATTTACTTAGAAAATTTGTGATGTGTTCAATACTTATTTTCCCCGCTGTATTTGTAGGTTGCATGTTCACATCATGAATTATTTCCTACAGTCTAAAAAGGTGTGGGTTGGCCAGATTGCTATCTGTAAATTTCCCTTAGTGCCTTGTGATGGACCTGGCACCCTGTCCAGGCTATATTTGCCTCTTCCAACATGTTTCTTGGGATATTCTTACTGGAACCCTGCAGTGGTTACAGGAAATGGATGGATCATTCAAAAAATATAGGGTCCACTCATCTGAATGGCGCCGACTCTCTGTCAGTGTCTCCTGTTCCCTCAGGGAGCGGGAGATCCAGTTCTATGAGTTTTCCTCCCTGGATCCCTACTGCCAAATCGGTGCACTGGAGACCATACCTTTAAAGTTGGACTACTGGTGAGTAACATTCAACACCATGCAATCACAGTCCCACATGCACACTCACGCTCCTGTTGGTGGCATCTGGAACTCCCTCACAGTCCCTCACAGTAACATCATGATTCTCCCACCTGCCACAGCTACAAAGGCCCTGATGAGTGTGTGATCCTGTTTGGAGATGCTCAGGTAACCACCACTCATCTGATCTCTTCTGATTCAATTATATGGCAGCAAAATTTGATTAAACGGCTTCACTTAATTGACCATGTCATTGTTTTGCATTCCAGGGCTGTGTGAACATCATATTAATGACAAGGGTTGGTGAAACACTGAGGTATATGTCTTAGTCATTCTTCTATGAGTTGTTATCAAGGAGAAGCAATTACAGACACAAGTCATCTGATCTATCTATACTTCCTCAGCACAGCTGCAGAATGAGAACAAACTCAAGAGTGTTATGCCATGCCATTATGTTTTACATTTCAGAACATATGGGTGGGTGAGAAGCAGATAATTGCAATGGAAATAACCCTTCCAATTGTCATCTTTGCCTTGTATCCATGGAATCACTAATTTGAAGAATCCAAAAGGGATTTTGTGGGAGACAATAGTGTTATAGTGTAATTGGTAAACTGTATCTGTAATTGGTATCCTAAAGGTAAGAAGATCAAAAATATCTTTTGACAAGAGGCAATAGAAATTTGTCAAGAAAATGAACATATGTAAATTTTGCGCATGGAGTTGAGATTTGAGGCGTCCATCCCCGAGCAGACGTTTCAAAAAATTTTTTTACTGTCTTTCTTAGAATGTGGAAGAAATTGCCAAAAGTCGAAAATGTGCCCAATGTTGCCATAGAAAACGCCATTCTATCCCCAAGTGTGCGATTTATTCGGTGGAAAGTTCATGATGACTGGGTGAACGAGGTAACTTATCGTCTGTATCCAAAGAGCTTAATGCTATCCTGCTGCGTTTGGCCCATTTCAGCAGCGTGATTACATGGTTTTAGTTCAGTGTCCGTCTGGTGGAAATTTGCCAGGCTGCAGTTTTTTAGCTGAATATAATGCTTCTCATGGCCAAAATAATCATGTAGGTAGAACCACTAAAGCACGATACAAAAATAACCATCATGTAGCTTGACAAGATTTCACTCCATCCTTAAGTACTATATACCATAGACACTAAATAGTTTTTATTATATTGCCAGCAACCACAGACCTGTCAGCTTAATGAATAATTTTCTTATACTGATTTTCAGGTGCGGTATTTTGCAAGCACCTGTACCATTATCTCTACCTCGAACCATGAGCCGACTGCCCTTGTTATCGGTAAAGCCAGCTTTTTTCCCAATACCCCCACCCCCACCACCACCCCCATCAGCCTGCCCCCCACCTCTGATCACATCAACCTCTTCTCTAGCTCTCCACTTTTTTGTGTGAGCCAGGGGAAGGTGGCACCATATTGATCCTTTTGCTGTGTAATGGAACAGCTAAGAAATGTAGCAACTATTACCGGGAAGCCCATCTCCTCATTAAAACTTACAGTCATGGCCCTGTGATTCCACTTTGACCTGAGAGGCAGGGGAAAGGGCTATTTTTCCCACATTTTTAATGTGAGTGGAAGTATCTGTCAAAAGTTTCTCTGTAATGAAATTCTTTGTAATGAAAATTCTCTGTAATGAAAACATTTGAAAACCTTGCTGAGGTGAGAGGTAGCTCTGTTGCGATGGGTTGCTGATGCGTTTGAAAGAATTGGGGGGTGATTAATTTATCAGCTGCAAGGTATGCATGCATGCATGACTGTCTTCTTCCAGGTATGTGACTGGGTGCCTGTCATTTTGTATTCTTACATGATCCTATGCTTGTGTTGTTACAAGCTCAGAAAACACCAGATGTGATAGTGAGCTTTATAATGCACCATGTTGACCTCTCTGAGGACTCTATTCATGACTCTAAGGTTGCCTGACTCCAACAACCAAGCTTAAGCAGCAGGAGGAAGAACTCAGGGAGGCTGCCAGAGAGGTAAAACCCAAAAAGACAGTGCCTGGGCTCGGCCTACCCCAGCTAAGAACACCCTGGGACCAGACCGTGTTCTCGGTCTATAAGGGCGTTAAGACCTTCGACTTCTGCAATAAACACAGGCTGCTCGTCACCGGAGGACTTGACCGACTCATACGCATGTGGAACCCCTATGTGCCAGGGTGAGAGATATATTTATTGATTTCACTTTCACCACTAATGAGCCCCCCTCCATGAATCGCGGTGAGCAGCAGACTAAGTGCAGTTCAAACGGACTCCCATGAAGATTGGCATAAAGGACCATGTTACGCCACCTAGACTGGGGAGACCGGGGCCTCGGCCTAGAGCCAGGACTGGGGTGGGAGTTCAAGGGCGAGCGCCTGGTGGCCGGGCCTCTACCCATGGGGTTCAGCTGGGCATAGCCCAAAGAAGTAACATGGGTCCACCCACCTGTGGGCCCACCACCTGCAGGGGGAGCTATAGGGGTTGGGTGCAGTGTAGATCGGATGGCAGTCGAAGCCAGGGGCCTTGGCAGGCTGATCATCAGCTACCAAAACTGGCTCTAGGTACATGTAATGTAACCCCTCTGGTGGGAAAGGAGCCTGAGCTGGTGCGGGAGGTAGAGAGATACTGACTAGATATAGTCGGGCTCACCTCAACACACGGCTCGGACTCCTTGAGAGGGGCTAGACTCTATTCCACTCTGGAATAGTGAGGGCAGGGCTACTTATAGCCCTCTGGTTCGATGCCAGTGCGTTGTAGTTTGCCCCGGTAGATGAGAGGGTTGCCTCCCATCGACTTCTTGTCGGAGAACTTTTATGATGGATTATGCATACATGCCAAACACCAGTTTGGAGTATTCGGCCTTCTTGGAGACCTTGGAGGGGCTGCTGGAAGGTGCCCTGTCAGGGAATCCCATCATTCTGCTGGGGGACTTTAATACTCAAGTGGGTAATGACAGTGAAACCTAGAAGGGTGTGATTGGGAGTAATAGCCTGCCTGGTCACAATCCAAGCAGTGATCAGTTATTGGACTTCTGTCTTAGCTGACGCGCCTCTTTAACATTGCGTGGACATCGGGGACGGTGCCTTTGGATTGGCAGACTGGGGTGGTGGTCCAAATTTTTAAGAAAGGGGACAAGAGGATGTGTTCCAACTATAGGAGCATCACACTCCTCAGCCTGCCCGGGAAGGTCTATGCTGGGGTACTGGAGAGGAGAGTCCACCTGTTGGTCAAACCTCAGATCCAGGAGGAACAATTTGGATTCCGTCCTGGTTGTGGAACACTGGACCATCTCTTCACCCTCACAAGGATACTGGAGGGTTCATTGGAGTTTGTCAATCCGGTGTACATGTGCTTTGTGGACTTGGAAAAGGCAAGCGACTGTGTCCCTCGGCGATCCTTTGGGGGGTGCTCCAGGAGTATGTAGTACAGGGTCCGTTGTTGCGGGCCATCAGATCCCTGAACAAACAGGGCAAGAGTTTGGTTCACATTGCCAGCAGTAAGTCAGACTCATTCCCAGTGGGTGCTGGACTCTGCCAGGGCTACCCTTTGTCACTGATTCTGTTAATACCTTTTCTGCACAGAATTTCTAGGCATAGCCAAGGGCCGGAGGGGGTCCAGTTTGGGGGCCTCAGGATCGCATCTTTGCCTT
This sequence comes from Mormyrus iriodes, assembly GCA_011763525.2. Lineage (NCBI taxonomy): Eukaryota > Metazoa > Chordata > Actinopteri > Osteoglossiformes > Mormyridae > Mormyrus > Mormyrus iriodes. The sequence continues at coordinate 15,082,661 of JAAGVU020000036.1, read as the reverse complement.
TTGCAGATGTAGTCATGTTGGCATCATCAGGTTGTGACCTGCAGCAGATACTGGGGTGGGTGCAGCTGAGGATGAGGCGGGCAGGATGAAGATTAGCACCTCCAAGTGTGAAGCCATGGTTTTTGACAGGAAAAGGGTGGTTTGCCCTCTCCTGGTGCGGGATGGATTGCTGCCTCAAGCGGAGGAGTTTAAGTATCTCGGGGTCTTGTTCACAAGCAAATAGGGAGTGGGAGATCAACAGACCGATCTGTACAAAATTGGCAGTAATGCGAATGCTGTAGTGATCTGTTTTGGTGAAGAGGGAGCTGAGACAGAAGGCAAAGCTCTCAATTTACTGGTTGATCTACGTTCCTACCATCACCTATGGTCATGAGCTCTGGGTAATGACTGAAAGAATGAGATCATGGATATAAGCGGCCAAAATGAGTTTCCTCCACAGGGTGGCTGGGCTCAGCCTTAGAGACAGGGTGAGGAGGGCTCAAAGTAGAGCGGCTGCTTCTCTGCATTGAAAGGAGCCAGTTGTATATGTATCTGTGTATCTTATGAAGCGCGAGATGGAATAGGCAAAGAGACAATTTCCTGATGGGGAAGAATAACGTATCATTGAAAAAATCCTATTCCTTCATTAGCTACAGGCATAACCTGTATAGATACTGGTTTGTTTATACACTGTGCCTGCCATTGCGGTTGTGGTTGTGTGATTTGCTTGCTTGTGGACCGATTCGTTTCTTGTGCTAAGCTGTTGAACTGCTTCACAAATGTCTGTGTCTGCACTATCCTTTGCCTTAATCCATGTGTTTGGGTCTTCAGCACTGTTTTTTGAGTCAAGTGCCTCTCTTGGTTGTAGTGGCTCAGAATTTTATTGGATACCCGAACACCAGGCTTTGAATCCACCAAATAGTAACACATAGCCGAAGAGAGAAGCTATAGGGTTGCTTAGGGCACTTTCTTCAATAAGGGCAAGTGCTTGTGTTTCAGGTAAGGAAATAACAACAGGCTTGTTGCTTCCCAACAGGAAGCCCACGGGGACTCTGAAGGGACACTCTGCTCCAATCTTCTACCTGTGCATCTCATCAGAGGACAACCGGATCTTCTCCGTTTCCATAGACAACATGGTTAAAGTTGGGTCTTTTATGCTTGTTATGTCCCTTAAGCCTAGTTCATACTTTACGGTTTCTGCCTGCGCTTTCTTGCGCTTCTGGTCTGGAGACGGTTGTCCGCGCCGCAGCATGTGTTCATGCTGTGGATGCGGATGATTGCGGCCGGCGCATGCGTACTGCAGTGGTAGTCCTCCGACACCAGCAGAGGGCAGATGTCGTCTGAAAGAATGTCTGCATGAAGCTTATGCAAAAGCAGAATGAGATACGGTTTATAACCGCAAGTTTCAAGTCTACTCGGGATTTTAAAACTATAAACATAACTTTCCTTTGTAAAACTACTTCAGTGATGTCGGCTTTGTCTCACAAACAATTTGTACAGTAAATATGTTTAATAGTTACCTCTGCCCGATTACGTTTCTTACTGAAAGTACTATTCGATTCTTGTGATAAAATAAGATTTTTGGGTAGAAATCAATAATAATCAACACACAGGTGGAATATACGGAGTCCCTATATGTCAGGGTGGAAAAATATTCTTTAAATAGTTTTGCGTTGCCACTACACTTGCTATTTGCTGCAAAGTGACGGCAAGGATAAACCTAAATAATGTTTGTGTGCGCACTTCCCGTTCTACAGCCCAGTTGTCTTGTTTACAGTTACTGGTGGTGAACTGACACAGTGACAATATTAATACATATGTATAAAAACACATATGAAAGTTACATGGCGTACACTGTCCCTCACAGTTTAATGCTTAAAGCAAACTTAACTGGGCATGTCTGTCTCGTTTAGGTTTATACTATTAGTAAATTAATTTAAGTATTGTACTTTAAACGGACTCAGTATAGTTATTAGTAACGGAAAACTAGAGCGAGGGAACGTACAACTATTTCAAAAAATATTTTCTCACGCTGACCACTTAGGGGTTCTGTAATAATAATATATATCATTAATATTGAACAAATATAGAAGAGAAGAGGTTTCCAGAGCTATTGAAATTTTGAGCTGAACAAATTGAAAGGAGAAAGTTACATACATGCCACCTACTGGATATATCTAATCAATTATCTGGCACATGCGCAGTCGACGCGCAAGGTTTCCACTAGACATGAAAATCTGGGCTATAAGCGGACAGACCACAGCCGTCCGCCGCCCGCCCCTGATGACTATTTTTACGTCAAATTCCCTTGTCCGCAACTCAAAGCGCGCATGAAAAAGTGAAGTAGGACCTAGCCTTTATGCTCTCATAACTACATTTACTTGTACCTTAGGGGCTTGAGTCACAATAACAGGCTCATCTCGACGTCCTCCAATACAATTCTGAGTTGAATCAACTAGGTAAACCTGTCAGTTGCTTTGGGGAATAAAGCAATTAAATAAAATGTTAGCTAATTAGCTATATTGTTATTCTTATCAAACGTGTCTTTGTTTTTAGATCTGGGACACCCAAGACCAATCATGCCTATTCCAGGCTCACCCCAAAGCCAGCATGATCTGTGGCGACATGACGGCCTGCCTGTATTCCTCCTCTGTTAGAGCTCTCTATGCCGCCTCTGACTCCATTTCCCAGTTGTGCCTTAAGACGCGGTGGGCCCCCAGTCCCCTCCTTAGTGTGCTGTATTCACCAATGGCCTGGCCGTATGTGGTGGCCAGGTCTAGTGTGCCATTTATTGAGAAAGGGGAGAGGAGAAAGACTTCTTAACCCTGATTTATGCAATTTGTTCCCCTTCGAAATATTTGTACAACTCAACCACTGGGGACAACAAGCAAGTTGTGTGAATTGCTGGTCTTCATACAGCTGGCTACTGAATTAACTGTTATGTTACTAGAGTTAACTGTGTGCATGTCTCCATGAACAGATGCTCCACCCCCCCAAAAATATTGCTAAAACTAAACTGAAAAGGAAATACAACTGAAAAAAGCATATTAAAACACAAACTATTACAAAAAATGAACTAAAATGACCTTGGGGTGATCATGTTATAATAGATTTTTCTTTGTTTTCTTCTCCTTTTGTCCAGCAAATATAAGCAAATATATCTCTTTTTTCTGATTTTTATACCTTCTCTCCTGCGCTCCTTGTTTTGCCCCGCCTCTTTGGATAGGCCGCATCCCCAGGGTCATCTGGTCATGTCCCACCAGGAGCCAGTGCTGTGTTGTGGCTACAGCAAGGAACTTCATCAGGTGGTCAGCTGCAGCGAGCAGTCTGTGAGTGCACGCTGCCTCCTCCCACGCGCAGTGGCAGATGGTGGATTAAAGACAGCCTTCGCACGCTCTCTGCCAGGCGCGCCCCCAGTGGGAGGCGCTTTCTAACCTGGCTAATGTTGGCAGACAGATATTAGAACGCTGCCATCTTGGCCTGACAGTTTTATGAATTTTTGTCTCACGTTTTATGCATTATTTTGAAGATCTGTTAGTGTCTCTAGGGACTTTATACATGTATGCCTTTCAAATTCACCCTAGCATATCCAGTTTATTTATCATGCTCCAGGTGGTGAAAATATGGGATTGTGATACAGGAACTCAGGTCTTTGAGTTTGGAAATGCCCATGGATTCTCTGCTATTTCCTGTCTGACCTTTGACTCAAAGGGAAGGAGGTTTGTCTGAGCACTTTTTCAAATTAATAAATACCATGTGGGCATGATAAGGTAAGAATAAAGGTTTGACTTTATCTTCCCACTATGCAGACTGATCACTGGAGGGAGGGATGGCTCCCTTAAAGCCTGGAACTTCAATAATGGCCAGTGCCTGAAGATTTTTAAGGAAGGTGAGCAAAGTGCCTGATACACTCTAAGGTGCAGACAGGCCCGTGGTCCCTAACAACACGTAACCCTGTTTCAAAAGGATATTTATTCAGTGCAAACTATGTGGTCCTGGGTTTTTGTGTATGTATGTATGTATGTATGTATGTATGTATCATGTCAAGTTTATTTATATAGCACATTTAAAAATAACAATTGTTAATCCATAGTGCTGTACAAAAAAGGAATTAAAATTAACAATATATGTAAAAACATAAAACTTATTCATCTGCTATTTAACAAAATAAAAGAGTTTTAGGACATGATCATTCTGACATCATTTTTCTCCGCTGTAGATGGAGATAGTCACAAAGTCTGTGACTGTGCCTACCTCACAGAAAACAGGAAGTCGTAAGTGGTGACCGCTGAACTTGACATTTGCGGACTGTGCATGTGAGACGGGCAGCTCACATTCGTCCTAATGGCTGTGTCTCTCTGTCCTCTTGGCAGGTATGTTGTATCTGTGGGCTGGGATAGGAGGATCCACTTTTACCCCGTGAGTGTCATTCTGTGGCGTGCTGAAATAGATGAAGGTGCTTTGGATGGATGGGATTTCTTTCCCTCATTGCCAGTTTTTTATAACAATGACACAGGAAACCTGCCCAAGCTTATATTCCAAGAATTCCTTTCGTTTGTTTTCTTTTCCAATGTACTTTTTCGTTTTTGTACCATTTTTTAACGAGCTGGAAATTTCAGGTTTAGAAAGTACAAATCCAGACCAAGATTTTGTTTCACCCTACCAGTTGAGTACCAGCTGAAACAGAATCTCGGTCTGGATGTGTACTTTCTGAACCTGAACTCACCATCCCCCACCTATGCAAATAGAAAATCAGTGGAGTGTCACTCCCCTGTACCGATGCCATGTTCAGATTCTTGTTAGAGAGTGTCTCTGGAGATTGTGACTTATATGGATGATATACATAAAAGACAATAGAAGTACAGTAGTGATGAAACAAATCTCAACCCCTTATTCAAGTCATTCGCCTTCCACTATTGGAAGGAAATGTGGTGACAGCCAGGTTCCTTGGATGTTTCCCTGGCTAATAGCCTTTGTAAGAGGCTGATTTTTTAAATACGATCTTGCTCACATGGGAGAGAATTAAATCCAACGCAATATATTTTTAATGAGAAGTGAAATACTGACAACTTTCTACATGCAAGTCTTGCAATAATATTAATGTGTTATTTTGCGGGGGAAAGCTGCACTTCAATCCCATGGACATTAAGAGGCAGGAAAGCCATAATATTTAAGTGTCATGACTCATATTGCGTTGAGATTTTCTTCATTTCCTGGCACCCTCCTCCAGTAAGCTGGGAGGGCTCTCATCCCAATTTGTCTGTACTGGCTTGCCTGTCATCCAGGAAGCTGGCCTCTGCATTAACTCTCCTCATGAGGGCACCTTTCTTGGTTTAAATTTCATCCTATAAATTTTTTGACAATTCACTGGAAATCACAGCTTTCCTCCTATTCAGTATATAAAAAAGGAAGGATTAATAATAATGCGATGGGAAAATAGAACTATTAAAGAGGCACTGCACAATTACTGGCTTATTTTACTTCAGCAAAAATAGAGAAGTATTTCAAGTGAATAATCTGCACCAGTATTCTCCTCTTTCCTGGTAGATAAAGAAATTTAGCATTGCATGTTTAAACGACAAATACCTAAATTAATAATTAATTCCAATCCTATAAAATCACTTTTTTTCTCAACAAATGTCTGCTGTATTGGAAAGGATTCTCCAGAGGATGTCTTCCACATCCAGAAACCTCTGCCTGCATGGCCGGATGACCTGGTGAGAATGTCAACACTTCCCTAAGGAATTCGCAAAGTAGGAGCCCAAAATAGCATAAAATTAGGCAGAGAGGTGGTGTAGCACATTTCATTTGTATTGTTTATATAGACAAAGGATTTGATTCTGTTTGACACTGAAAACAAGTCTCATGCAGGTGTTTGGCACCTTTGTCTCATACCTTTCCTCATTTTCGGTGTCGTCAGAGGAGCGGCCACAAAGATGACGTACTGTGCATGGCACTGTGTCCCCCCACGCTGCTGGCCACCGGCAGCCATGACGGGGAGGTCATCGTGTGGAACATGATCTCCGGACACCTGCAGTGCCGCATCCTCACACCCAACCCTCCAGGCTGCACGTACAGTGCACCTTTATGTCAGTGGAAAGAACATTTTTTCTTTATAAAGTGTGCGTGTCTTCATATGTCTGTGTGCATATGTGTGTGTGTGTGTGTCTGTTCACAAATAGAGATTACAGTTTTAAGTGAAAGGCATGTAAATCTTTTAAATTAAACATCACTGAATTTCATGGTACCTGTCATTATAAATTGGATTAACCTGTCAATTATTAAGCAAAAGAAATTACTGCGGCCGACCACTGGTGCTTGATTTTATTGTCTTTGCAGCAGTATGAATATTATTACTGTGATGTGCATTGAGCAGGCTCTTTTCATGGGCTCACTAAATCCTCAAGTTCTTAATATCTTTTGGCTGCATCATAAACCAAGAGAAAGCAGCTTAACATTTTAAATCCCACTCAATCTTCCCATGTGAGTGAGCTCTGAAGACAGAAATGTGCTGTTTGTCTCAGCAAAAAATAGCTTGAGGAAAATTTATCTCTCAGTAATGCACAGTATATGATATTTTATTTTAAAAAATCAGTTTATTTTAAAATAATGGAACTGATCCCCCCTCCCCACCCTGGGTTTTTCCCTGCCTTTCGCCCGTAGCTTCTGTGATGGGCTCCAGACCCTCTGGGGCCAATGTACGCTTTCACTCCTCCTTCCATTCTTCCTTCTTCTATCCACTGATCCTGGAACTTATCTTATCTTTTTATCTTTTTTTCCCTAACAAAACATATATTGTATGCTGAATATTGTTTTTTTCTCTGTAACTATAGATGTTAACGTCAGTGTTTTGAGCATCCTGTTCCTGAGGGCCCGGGTCCTGAACATGGGTCACATGATCGCAGCCTGCATGGTGTCATCAGGAGCCAGAGGTCAGTGGTTTGCAGCAAACATGGTGCACTAATGTGTGACAGAACTCATTCATAAATATTAATCACACAAGAAAAGTTATCAAAAACTAATCCAGTTTTGTTCCATTTACAACAAACAAAAGGCTACATCCATTTCTGGAATGTTCTGAATGGAGGGAGGCTCTTGGCAAGTGTTGAAGCGGTATGTTAGTGACCTTCAGGGCACTATACTCTGAGTGAGTAACAGAAAGGAGGCTCCTCAGTGAGGAGCTGTTTCACAAAAAAGTCTTGACAGATGACTGCACATAGCAATTTGTTTTGCTTTTTTTCAGTCCAGGCTGAAATGCCAGATTACCAAAATGGCTCTTTCCAAGGGGGAGAACTGGCTGTATGTAGCTGATGAGGTTGGCTACATCTCTGTTTTTGACATTGATGGATACGCACTTGTGCCAGATCAGCAGCAGACGGCACCAAAGAGTAAGAAAGTCTTTTCCCTACTGACCTTGAACTTATTCCCTGAACGCAGAATGCAGATGGTCATTGTTTAAAGGTGCCATGATTTGCTGTAACTAAATATGTCTGTCTTGCCCGTTTAGCTGTCAACTATTGGCGTGCACATGTTGGCAGCATCACTGGGTAAAAACCCGATTTCGTTCACGGGTCGGCTGCTCTTCTAGGCCTGCCAGAGACATTTTCTGATGTTTTCTTCCAAAATCCTCAAAAATCTTTGTCGTAATCAGTTATAATGCCACTTTTATAGAAGTGGTAATGCGCTTTGGGTATCTGGTGTCTCACCCCTTACTGAGCGGTGGGATACTCTCTGGGATCCTGATGAGCAGTCTAGCCCCTTATTTTGCATGCCCTGCTAGCATGATGTGGGGCAGATGCTGTTGGCAGGGGTTCAGTCAGTGTGCTCTGTCTCCCGTGAAGCTTGCAGGTAATCACCACTGAGGAAGTGCTGCTCACGTCCTCCGTGGACTGCACCGTACGCCTCTGGAGCAAACACGGGGATTTCATAGGTACGCGCTGAGCTGTGCTGTGCTGGACTTGATTAGCCTGAAAATATACTGCGAGTCGGAAGGGCTAACCAGAAAACGAATAGGGTTCCTGCACCTTTCATAAATTATGTCATGCATTCCTAATGAAAAAGATGCAAACCCATACAGAGGAGGAATTATTTTCCCCACTGTTGGACGTTTGCATATCAATAATGTTAATGATGATTTGTTTAGATTCCTGGAACACATTTCATTACCAGCGGAATCACGACGTACTGTGGGAGTTAATTTGCCTGTTTCAGGGCAACCATTGTTTTTCTGTGCATGCTACAAAGGATAAGTCACAGTGATGAAATAGGCATCTATTCAGCATACATACATTTCTTCACCAATGCAATAAATGATATAAAATCTGTACCTCTAACGGGGATCTTTTCAGCCATGCCTTAATTTTATGGGTGACAATTACAAAAGGAAGCTGTTTCACACATCTGCATGCTTATTTCTGGCACCCATGGGGAGTCATGCAATATTGGGATGCCAGGCAGTATGTGGCAGGTAAAAATCTCCAAAAGACTAAGCTTGGAAAAGCCAGGGGACAATTTGAAAGTTCTCAGCATGGTGGATTAGCTGAAGCTGCCATGGTAACTAGTTTTTTTTTTTTTTTTCTTTTTCTCAAACTATTCATTCTGCTTCCTGTGCAGCTCTAGTTCACTTCATGTTGAAAATTTCTACTTTAGTTAAAACGAAGTCATAACTATTGTCTAAAACATCGCAGCCCATGGACACACACTATACATTTATAAGTGACTGTGGTATAGTATAAATGTCTGATAAATTTAAAAATTATCTGAGGTCAAATCTTAGGCCATCATGAATAATTTGAATAGTGAAATTATTATTGTTGTTCATAAACACACTTAACAGCTGCTAACAATCGTTATGGCAGTTAATCATATTATCTCTGGCACCTTTATAATTAATGGAAACCCAAAATAATAACCATAATATTTGGTATATAAAAATATTAATAAATGACCTCAAATACAAACTAATACCATCAAGCGATCCCAGTGACTGCCTGCTTCATCTCCCTTTGGGTACCAAACACTGATTGAACTGTAATTATTTTCTAATTCACATGTTATACTTAAATTATTTGTGTAATACGCTTATGCAAATATGAAACAAGGAGCTTTTATGAAATTGTGTTTATGCCACCATTCATCATTTTAATGAGAAATTTTACTGTCTAGTACCCCAAGAACTCAGGAATTTATTTGCTCATTTTATTATCCATAAACCCACTTACCCTAATTGGATGCATTTTTTCTTCTTTTTGCACATGAGTTGGAAACTCCAAATTGTGAAATAATAGATTTTCTGGTCACGATTAAATCTCCCACAGGGACATTTGGGCAGGCTGTTCGCTGGAGCATCCACACGCCATCCTCCTGGCAGCATCCCATGGTCCCACATGAAGTCCTCATTGACCCCTTGAGTATGCCGGTTTCCCTGCCATTGGAGAGTGGGCGCCAAATCTCAATGGAAAACAGCCTTGACACTGTAAAGGATGCCAACAAAGCAGATGACAGAAATGTAGGTGCCTCTCTCTGTACCTGCATTCTCATCTCTTCCCCCCCCCCATCCCTGTCTCTCGTAATGCTGAGCATAACTCCCCCACTCAAAATGCAATTTCAGCCTGACTCGCACAGCAAGCTGGTGCTGCCATCGCTCAGCATCTCTGACAGTGACATTGAGGATGCTGTCAACAAGGCCTGTTACCCAGCCGAACCTGGGAAGCAGTGAGTCTAAATTCCACATCATCCCATAAATAAGTTAAAGCAATCATCTTTTCATGATGAGTCTTCAGATACTTCCAGTCAGCCAACTGTTCTCACTCTTGTTTAAATTTTAGCCTCCGCCATGAAATATTCAAGCACACGAACAAGCTTCTCAACTACGGAGGGGCAAAAACGTACCACTCTCTGAAGTATTTTGACATTGTTGACACTCCGATCATCTCACCAAGGCCTGATCTTCATGCTGGAATCAAACCTTTAGCACCCAACTTTATGGAGATTTCAGCTGTTGAATCTCGATTTCTTAACAATCTAAGTACAGGCAGTTGACACAAAACTGATTCACAGACCTGAGTAACTAAGCGTCTGATATTTAAATATTCTATGCAGTTCTATTCCAGTCTTTTTAGTGAATCAGCATCAGTTCAACAGTGAAACTGAAAAATGGGTGAAGCCCTCATGTGAAGCTTATACAATAAATCTCTTTTTCTTTTGAGTGCAATAAATTGTTTATTCCAGTACAAGCCATGTACAACATAAGTGTGGTGGGTTTTTTTCCCTAAGAAATACAGGAGGGACTACAGTTCAGCATTATTTTTCAGAACAAGATTGGAAACACAAATATGATTCCGACAGACAAAAAACATCACAAGGCTAACTTGTAACACAAAGGCAAATTTCTATAAAGTCAGACTGAACAAAAAAGTGCTTTAAAACTTCCGTGACATGTCAAATGTTTTGGGAAAGAAACTCAATTTTCTGAAATAACTCGCCATACAGCACAGACACAAATTGGCATTTCTCTGTGCTTTATTTGATGTTGTGTGACATGACATCTGCAGGTTCAGTCTAAGTCCATATTAAGGTTAGGCTGCTCTCTGTTCTGCAGTCCCTCCTGTTCCAATGTCACATCCTCTGCCTCCTTGCTGAATGTCCCATTTTCCCATGTGGTTTCTCCTGGAGAATCCCCCTTCAATTTTGTCTGCTTAGACTCATCCACTGGAGATTCCACCCTGGGCTTTGGCTTGGTCACCACTGGCTCACACACTCTCTCCAGCTCCTGCATGGAGAAACAACCATAATATTAAGACAGCTTGGTCTTTCTGCTTTGTCACACAATCTTCATTATGTCACTCATTCCATTACTTCCACGGGTGGGTGCCTGTCCTCACCTGAATCTTTGCACGGATCTCAGAGCTACGCACCACAGGGTCCTGGTCGTGGCTGAGTTTGTCCTGTGTGTCTTTCATGTTGGCCAGCCACTCCTGTGTTTCCTTCACACACTTGCTCACTTTTTCCATGTCTGGTGTATCAATGTGGGTGTACTTGTCATCCTAGTCAACCACAGATGAAATGGAATTGTCAGGATTCATGAAAACATATTAAAAGACGTTACTTGAATTACTGTTGTAACTATAATTAGTGAAGTGATATTTAGATGGCCTTCCCACATTCAAATCATCTGAGATGATGATGCTCCCACTCTGGCCCAGTAGACTTTGCAGCCCATCTGGTATTGTAGCATTAGCTGATTTTATAAACCTCTTGTAAATATTTGCCCAATACTACTCTTTGTATTCACAACTATGCCTTTACCTGAGCATATAAGCAAATTTGTGAATGAGTTTGATCAAAGTCCTGCAAGATATAGGTATAAAATATATTGGTATTACAAGCAGCCAATTGGCTATATTCAATCACACTTAGCCAATCACATTCTATTCTAAGAAACCCGAAGTTTGCCCAGTTCTGCAAACCCACTGTGATGGCTTTGATAGCTGTATAATGATTACTGTGGGATTAATATAGAAACCTTCAATGAAACATGACCTCCATATCAAATGCAAATGTGGTGGCAGAAACACCTCCTTTAATGTCATGAATGGTGAGATATGAGTGAGTTAAAAAGATTTAGTACGGAAAGGAAAAAAAATAGGATGGAGGAAGAAAAAACAAATATATTTACCCCATTCCTGTAGTCCTCTATAATCTTCACATAAGTCTGGGTTTTGGACGCGAGTTCTTCAAACAGCTTAGGCCTTTGCTCTGCTTCCTCGTATCTGTCCTGAACAGGCGTGCCTAGTTTCTGCAGAGCAAACAATCGGGCTTTTAACCACAGAGCTAAACCCTTCGATGTGAGGCAGTGCTGGCTGACTCTCACCACCAACAGACTGAACTAGATGCTCACTGCTGCTGAAGGAGTTCAGAAATGGCAAACAGCCAGAGCATGCCTAATACAGAGATTATTGAACCAGTCAAATAATATATGCTGCTGTCAAGCAGGATCAATGTGTACTATTACAGCTCTCAGCTTTAACTGCAGTTTGTCTCATTATCCAGCAGACAAAATAAGGATCAAGCACCAGGCAGCATTTCCATTATTTAAGGTTAATGGGTGTGTCCATGCTAATGAATAATGGCTTACTTGTATTTCTGCCAGCCTGTCCACATACACCTGTTTGTCCTGATCCTCTCCTTCGTCGTATAGCCAGTCCTCTGTCAGAGTCAGCAGCTGAGAAAATTTGTCTTGATCCTGAAAAACAGGTGCCATTAACGCCATATAATCACTCATCTCCTGGTCCCAAAGATAAATTAATTCAGAATTATTAAGAAATAAATGAGATTACACCATACTATGCAATTCAAAGTAAAAAAGCATACTGTTTATGTCCTACATAACATACCAAGAGTATTATGGAGAACGTGCGTGATCAAATGTAAGTGCATTTAAAAACCGTAAGAGTTCATTTATTGCCATTTACAGACAATGTAGGATGAAATTCTGTTTTAAAATCTGATGAATGATTCATATTGAGATTAAAATCCGCTTAAAGAATTATGTTTCTGCAATGCTGTTCCCTTTAGCTTTATCTGTAGAAGCACAGCAAACACCTGTGCAGAGTGAGCCAGTTTATAACACATAATCACAACCATTGCATCTATTGATACTTGTAAACAGAAATATTTTAATGCTTACTAAGAAGACGTATTTATGTTTTAATTTTTGGATTTATTATGTAATCTTTTCAAGGTCCAGTACCCCATTGTAGTATCTCAAGAAGGTGGTATATTACCACTGCACTGAGAAACTTCCAGAAAGGTCCCTCCAGCTTGTGTCTGTAGTAGTATACGTTTTCTTCTACTGCATTTTTAGCATTGTTTCTCTCCTTCTCATGTTGATCTTGCAGTATCATTTTGCTCTGAGAGGGGCAGACAGAACATTCATATTCACTGTCATAGCTTGCAAACCTTTTCGGTCAGTTATGGATCTGTGTCCATGTCTGAGAGGTCATGGGTTCATTTGCCATGGCCTGCAGATCAACTGTATCACCACTGTGCGTTTGAACAAGGCCCATAAAGCCAATTGTTCCAGGGACTCTGGATGACCCTGTGCTATGACCTCAGAAAAGTTCCCTCAATTGTATGCTGCTTTGGATAAAAGCATCTGTTAAATATCTCAACATGTTTATCCATCATGAACAGATGCCCAGACCTCTCTCTCTAGCAACCTCCTCCAGCTCCACCTGGGGAAACCAAGGTGTTCCCAGGCCAGCATGTCCTATGTCTGTCCCAGGGTCTCCTCCTGGTTGGACATCCCCAAAGCACCTCCCCAGGGAAGCATCCTACATAGATGCTTGAGCCACCTCAGCTGGCTCCTTTCAATGCAGAGAAACAGCAGCTCTATTTTGAGCCTCTCTGAATGTCTGAGCTCCTCACCGTATCTATAAGCCTGGGCAGCCCAGATACCCTGCGAAGGCAGCTCATTTTCACCACTTGTATCCACTATCTCATTCGTTCATATACTACCCAGAACCTGTGATGATAGATGAGGGTTGAAACATAGATTGACTAGTAAATTGGTAGCTTTGCCTTCCGACTCAACTCTTTCTTCAACTAGAGCAGACCAGTGCAATGTCTGCATAATTGCTGACACTGAAACAATCTGCCTGTCAATCAACCAATCCTTTCTTCTCTCACAAAGGACCCCGAGACACTTGAACACCTCTACTTGAAGCAGTAACTCATCCTCAGCCAGGACAGGGCAATCCAGCCTTTTCCAGTCGAGAACCATGGCCTCAGTCTTGGGAATGCTGATCCGCATCCATCAGCCCAGTGTATGCTGGTGGTGACAGCTCGATGAAGCCAACAGGACCACATCATCAAATAGCTATAAATGTTTCCTTTGACTGCCTTAGACTTCTGCGCAGTACTTATGTTTAAGGCATTCTCCCTTGCTCTCATTCAAAAGATCACAGGAGCTGATTGGCTAAATCAGGGTCCATGGTACACCCACCCCTCAGTTCGGACAGCATATATTTATACCGAAACAGAGCACAATACCTCCATCTGTATATAAGTGTTCAGACATTCCTTTCCCAGCTGTTGCATCAGTTTTGTCTTGATGGGCAAACCAACATGCATGATTTTTATCTTGGGCTTTTTGGCATCAGGGGGCTGGTGAGCGTTCCACTCTCTATTAAGCTGTTCAGAAGGGAAAACAGATCATCTACCTTAAAATTTTGCTCAGGTGGACAAAAACAGGGGGCATTAGCTAGACTGTCAGGGGAACCAAAACAAGAAATAACTGCAGTCACTTAATAATAGGAGTAATCGGAGGCGTTCAGTATAGCAGTACAGAGAATGTGATGTGAGGGTTAGGGGCGGCAGATGTGACAATGTGACAATTCGCGAATAATACTTGGGCACCCTTAACCTCTACCCATAACAGTCTGCTAACTTGAGTGAGAACATACAATGTCTATTTATTACCAATTTATACACAAATAGTACTGTACTGTACACTTTGCATGTGAAATTGCTTTGTCATTTCCTATCTAGACCTTTTTATATAACATAAAAACCATCTAAATTATACCTCAGCACGTACAAAGTTACTACTGCACACTTGGAGCAATACGTTTTGTAAATTTAAATGCAAAATTATTGGTACTGAGAAACGTGAGATTCCACGGTCACAACAGCAACAGCTAACGCGTGAGTGAGGCTGGTTGCCGAGATAAAAATGCATGGCGTACCCAAGCCAAGCCTTAAGATATGGCATGCACTTACACTAACAGATATTATGCATCATCGCTATTCATATATTATATGATTTTATGTGATCTGAATTATTTTCAGTATTGTTTTTGGCTTCAGTGACCTCTGCGAGTTTCTGCAACCTTTCGGCAGGCCCCAAAAATATTCCCGTTCAATTGCCAGCCAACTCGTTCTCACTTACACTTTGAGGATTGGCTTGGCTCTGACCTTTCTCCGCAGAGGGAGACTCCTGCTCCGACTGTTTTTCTACATCAGTAGACGACTGGGAGTCACCTTTCTCTTGTGTCTTGTCCTGGAAGCACAGTTCCAGGGCAAGAGGACTTTACAAACAGTCCCCTTTTCTTTAACAAACCCATTTTCTTTTAATTTCTCTAATACAAGATATATAATACAAAAAGCAATATACCATTCACAGGCTGAACCACCCCTTCTAGTCTTGATCTCCCCAATTAGTCATTATCAAATGTAATATGTTGACTAACATTCTCCTACTTACTTTCTGAAAACAAACTAGATTTACTTGAAAAGTGGCGTGTGTATTACAATGCATTGCAAAATTATTGAAGCCCACTTACAGTGAATAGATTTGCCTGAATTGCGAATTGTGTCCTTGGTAAGGCAATGCTTTCCATCTGTGTCTTTGTTTTCTTTCATCTGGAGCTTCCAGAGCACAGGGGCTGAATACTTATGCAATCAGTACTTTTCAGTTTTTGATTTTCCTTAACAGATTTGCTAACAAATAACTGATTTTGACTGAAAATGTACTGTGAGAGACTGAGTTTCCAATAAAAATACATATAGGAAGAATATGTGCATGTATCATTTGTAATTAAGGCAACTCTGATCATTTTATCCCTTGTGTATTTTACTTCTTCCATTCTAAATTCTACAATCTATAGAATTGAACCTCATTTTGAAAACGGACTGGGGTAACTTCGACCCCAAAAATAACACAGGGGTTAAGGAGGTATTCAGTACCAAAATACAGCTTACAAGTGTTGCATCTAATGAGAATATATTGGAAGGTTAGTAAGTAGCAGACAAACTGGGCAGGCTAATTCCTCTACAAGTCTCCCGTACCTGTGCCTGAGCATCAAGTTCATCAATTGCTTGCTGCGTGACAGCCTCTTCCTCCAGACTCTCTGCCCTGCAATCCTTGCAATCTTCCTCTTTCACTTTCTGCACTAGGGCAGCTGAGGACACACTAACAATCCCATTGGCATTAATTTGCACCTTCACCTTCACCTTTGATTGCTCTCCATCATCCTGGGTAGGTACGTTTAGAACTGCAAATTCACCTGAGTGGGAGGGGAATCTCATTCAGAGCTAATGAACAGAGTATGTATATCATTTATACATTATAAAATATTCTGACTGTAGTCAAAAACAGAAGCCATGTGTGATACTTACCGATCTTTGACTCAGGGTATGGTAATGATGATGGGTCTGAATAAGACACTTCAAGAGCGAAAGGGTTTTTCCTATAGAATGTGATCATTTTGGAGAATGGAACTGCATGATTTTTCCCAAAGACTTCATGACATCTGGAAGGGTGCCGAAGACATTACGGAGTTGAAAATGTGCAGCTTGGCAAAAAACATTAAATGATCAACTTTGTATTTCAGTTAGCCAGAGCTGCAACTTTTGAACTTACCCTTTTGCCTCATCTCCCTCAGTAGACCAGGAGAGTGAAATCGGGAATGGGGTGACGTCTGTGATGGAAAACTCACGCACTTTACATGCGGGTGAAAGCATGGCACACTGGATGGAGCAGAGACACGCAGAATCACCAACATGTGATCAGGGTACGTTATTTCTTAAATTATAGATTTTATTTTTTTAATAATATACATTTTCACTATAGTAGAGCTTACTTGCAGAGCGCAGCCCCTAGCCACTGCCTCATCCGCATTTAACGTAGTGCTTACGTTCTTCCCAAAGAACTTTGCGATCTTTGCCCGGACAGCAGGGATGCGAGTGGCTCCCCCCACGATCTCTACTGCGCTCACGTTTTGAACCTTCAGCTGAGCCTGCTCCATCACTGCCACCAGGGGAACCATGACATGCTCGATCAAGTCTGCGCACAACTCCTCGAAATGGCCTCTGCAGGAATGCAGACATAAATGCTTGCCGTACTGACCCAAAAAACTAACTGGAGAAGGTGTGTGAGCATAAAAACATATAATGTTTTCATAATGATAACCTTCTATAGTACTGCTGCTAGGAACAATGTAGATTTTCAACTATGAGCAAATGTAGCCAGTGGACATTTTTTTAGTTTTGTATACTATATATTTATTTTTCGGATGGATTTTTCTGTATTTTTTCCACACACCATCATATTATGATATTTTATAGCTACAGATTTTTCTTTGATTATATATTGGCTACCTAGTTACATGTGTATTATAATTTTAATTATGTGCATGTAAAGCCTGTGTCTTAGTACATCTTCATCATATGTTCCTCAGTTAGAGAATCAGGAGTTACTCATGCCTGTTCATTTTTCCTGAGACATCTTTCTCATCAATGAAACACTCAATATTGAGGGGGATGTCCATCGAGTTGCTACTCATCAGCTTCTTCAGCTTCTCACATTCCTGCTGGAGACGTAGCAGAGCTCGAACACATGACTTCACATCCAGTTTGTACTTGGCTTTAAACACTGTGCAGAAGTACTCTACCAGCCTTTGATCAAAGTCCCTGCCACCCAATTCAGGATCGAATGCTGTTGCTAGAACCTGACAAGGACAAAGACATATTTAGTAGCTGTTTTGTTCAAAATCCTTCAGCTGAATACTTATTTGTCCATTGTTTACCTTTAGCTTTCCTTTGTTAAATGCACAGGCAGACACTTGAAAGGCTGAGTGGCCCATATCGACAAAAATCACTATTTTGGGTTTTTCATCTGGGGATGGAAGGTCCTCCTTATATATTCCATAATTTAAGGCAACTGATCAGGGAGAGGAAAAGAGGAATAATGTGTGACTTCAAAGTCACTATTGTTACAATCACACAAGCAAAACTTCTGCGTATAATACCTGCTGTAATATCATTCATAAGCCTCAGGCAATTTAATCCAGCAATCTGGACAGCATCAAGCACACATCTCCTTTCTGCATCAGTGAAGAAGGCAGGAACCTTTGCATGACAAATAATTTGAATGTTAAAAAACATATTTATGATGCATCCAAAAATTTGTAATTAAGATTTAGTCATTGTTTCTGTGGATATTAAAATAATAATTTAGACATAATTTAAAAATATCTTTGGAAATCAAATTTGTTTAATTATATCCACTGATCCACTTATATTCCAATAGCAGAATGAGCAAGTGAAATGCAATGACTGCATCTGTCGTACATTTGTTCCATAGAAGATTCCAGAACACTCACAGATATGACACAGTCCACCACTTTCTTCTGTATATTAGCCTCAGCTGTATCTTTCAGCCTTGTCAGGAGCATGGCAATAAGCTGCTCTATGCTGAACTGGTGCTCCTTGTCCAGATACATGACCTAAAACAAAAACAAGAAAATCAAAATACAGAAAGCCATATTGCCATTTCCCACCTCTCTAAGTTTCCCCAGGAAAAAAACATGTAGGCCAACATGGGGTTTAGACATGACTAGTATCAAAATTATACTCCAACACACATAATATAATCCCAAGGCAAGGAACCCGAGACCCGACCCTGGATAAGTGGCAGAAAATGGATGGCTGGATGGATGGAAATAGTTATTGGATATGATTTTACACAGCATCTAGTATTATGGATCTCAATGCAAAGCCATTTAGAAGGGAGGTCCTATGTAATTAATACATGCAACTGTTTCTTCTGTCCATTAATCCAGTTAACACCACATAAAAATCAGGAGACATTTCCTTGTACATTTGCAAATTCAAATGTACAAGGAGATGTATCCAAACTGAAGTCAAATCATGCTGTTGCAGTGGCTGGATGTGCAGGCCTCTCCAGTAAAAATGCTCACCTTGGCTCCAACTCTGCCTTCGTTTATTGGGACCAAGTCATAGGGCACATTCGCCCTCTCGGTCTGGACAATGATGTCATCAAAAGACCGGCCAAGAAATCTCTTGAAGTTGAACACAGTGTTCTTGGAATTCGTAATCATCTTTAAAAAAAAATAAAACCTTTAAGAAATGACCATACTATATCCTTCTAATATTTTTGTCATAGTTTCTCTGTAAATACGAAAAAGTATAACTCCATTTAATAAATCACCTTTATTATCAAGTTGATCTAATTCCACCAGTTCTACAATAACTAATAATTACACTATTTCCTAGTTAAAATAAGATGCAAGATGTGTGAGGGAAAAACTTACATTGAATGTGCAGTTTCTGTATAGATTTATCATTACCTGATTTTTTGCTGCATTTCCAATGGATCTGTTTTTGGAGCCAAAAGACACAACAGCCCTGTGGGAATTAATAAATATTTTATGCATAATAAAAAACTACAATGACATCCATAAGTAATAAGTAATTCTGCCTGGCTTTGGTACATTGGCTTTTATACACCCACCTCCATGCTTTCCAGTCACTAATAAATAAAACAGAAAATATTAATCATGCCTTTTAAAATGTTGCCTGGACAAAACAGGTCTTGTTTTAGCTTTAGGATGCCAAATTTTCTCTAAACAAACTCATTATTATGGACATTTCACCATCATCTGGTATTTTCACAAGGGACTAAAATTGGGGCTCTTTGCAGCAGGGCTGTACACCATTCAGAACTGAACTCCAGTTCAGTTCCTGACTTTGAATTGCGGTTCAAAACAGGATGCAGAACTACAATCAAAATCTGAATTTAAGGAAGCAGAATTAAAATGGCATTCAAATATATGCAGATACATAGTGTAGATGGTGTTTTAAACCATAAAACTTAATTTTTCAATATGGATTGCACATAGACATGTTAACATCCATGGCATATATTGTATAATTGTTATAAAATGTCATGTTTTCATACTAAAATGAATGTGACATTTGATGTGTCACCAATAGAATGAATAAGATAACTGTCATTTTGTAAACCATGGTGGATCTTCTCATAAGAAAATGTCCAATGTAATCATATCCATTATTTTAGTTATGTTTTTAGCTTTGGTGTAGCTAACTTTGATAAAGCTTAAATATCGGCAAAGACTTTCACATCGGATCAATACCAATATCTTACTTTTTAACGAATATTGGTCGACACTAATATGCTAATTGATATTTTGTCCATTTCTACTTTTTTGAGACTGTTGAATGTAGGTTTCTGTACAATTTTGTTAAGAGAGAAGAGTTTAGTGCAACAGAAATTCATTACCACCCTACGCTGACTCTATGCTTTTAGGAGCGGCAAGCCAATCTGATTTATTGCTGTTTATTTACGTATTCACAAAGATTAGGGGGGTATTCCAGAAATCAGGTTAGGGTTTAAACCTTAATTCCGACTTGAATGAGCCTGATACAACGTAAACATACTTATCAGTTCCAGAAACGCTGATTACAACTTCGGGGACTAAGTTTACTCAAGTCTAAATCTGTTAATGTTAACTGAAGCGCGGTATTCTGGAACAACAGGAAGTGATAATCGGCAGATCGCTATAAAAACAATTCTCCATGGAAATGCACATTGCACTTATATCCCTGAGAAGTCTGCCATCTCTGTGGTCTGCAAAGTGGAGTGGTTGTTCTTCTCAGTGTGTGGTACAGCAGGATGGGACTCTTGCCTGATTGTGGTAATATTGTGCAGTACCATACATGTCACAATAATAGCTCACTGGGGTGACTATGAGCCAACTGGAACTGGGCCTTGAGTATCCCTATAGCCATCTTAACCTTGGCTCTGGTCATGCTATGGGCCAGGTTGAAGTGTTTCTGGTGCTGGGTCAGGGTAAGGGATCTTTAGAATATGCAGGAAGGGGTACCCTCTGCCCTCAAGAAGGAAACCATACAACTGTCATATTACAGGGAGATATACATTTCCATTTGTATTCATGTATAAGTCAGCAAGGCCAAATGGCATTTAGCTATTTTACCATTCATAACTTGAACCTACTCCTTAAGGAGGTTAGAAATGCACCAAATGTTAGCCACCTTCAAAACCATTATTCCAAAATGCCTTTGATTATTGCTGCTAATCAATGTTGATACTTTATTTTTTACTTTAATTGTGTTTTATCTAAAATTTTTAATTACTGTTGTCTTTTACTTGTAGTTTTAATTTTCCATTTAATGATTGCTTTTATTTTATCTTATTTTATGTAAAGCACTTTGAATGACCCCTGTGTTTGAAAATGTGCTATAAAATTAATTCCTCTTGCCTTCATTTAAGCTACAAATAGAGAAGATAAGTACCCTGTGCAAATCTGTCATACAATATACAGTACATTTCCTATAAAACCTTTAGTCATGGATAGAGCCTGGCCATTTTCCTTGGACATGGACTATCATTTGAGCAGTGTTGCAAATGATCTTGACAGTGGACACAGGTAAGCCCTAACAAGTTACAACACATTGCAAACTAAAGCTCTGAATTGTAATGAAGTGTTAGAAGACACTACTTGCACATTAATTCTATGTACAGATTTCCTGTTCACATGATCAGCTTCATTTAAAGGAGCAGTGATAGGAATCTGAGTTCCATCTAGGCCACATATGTCAAACTCAAGTCCATGGGGCCACATGTGGCCCACAGTATAATTCTTTATGGCACAAAATAATTTTGATATTCTGTTAAAAATTACCCAGCAATAGGGGTGTAACAGCACACAAAATTCATGGTTCGGTACAAACCTAAGTTTTAGATTCACAGTTTGGTGTAATTTCGATACAGCAGGGAAAACTGAATTTGTTTTACAATTATTTATTATTAAAAACTGCAGACACAGTTAGGAACAACTGTAAACCAAAGACAATGTGTCTGATGACGTATCTGAATAAATAACAAGGGGACACTTATTTGCACATTGTAAAAAAGAAATGTAAAATAAATGTAAAAATTCCAAAATCAGACAGCATAATAACAATCATAATGAATTAAATACAGTGTTCTCAACTACTGGGTATGGTAGCATATTTGTAGCGATAAACACCCTATAGCCGTACTTGTTTTTTTATCTGAATTTCCTGGCAAAGGCACATTTAAATGCCATGGGGAGACTAACTTGCAGAGGCGGTTTCTGCCTCGCTCCAGTCATACGCACACTGGGATGATGTAATCTCAAATGAGTTAGCATGTTGGATGTGTTTCCAGCAACAAAGGCCTACCAGAGTTTGGCATAACGGACCCGACAGACAGTCTTGGTCTCATCAACTATTCTCTCTCCAGTGCTGATGTAATTTATTGGGAAACAGAAATATTCCCAAACTGCTGATTATGACTGATTGTAACCTGCTTACAGCCACAGTTAGTGTAATGGTTTCCATATTGATCATTTGCTTGTGAATTTAGGTTCCGCCTGTGTCAAGAAATGT
>JAAGVU020000036.1:15021062-15056847 GCA_011763525.2 Mormyrus iriodes | reverse complement strand
GTCTGGGTTTCCCTGCTGAGACAGCTGCCCCCGCGACCCGACCTCGGATCAAGCGGAAGATAATGGATGGATGGATGATCACTCGGGGAGAGGTTTTGTCCAAAAAGACTCGTGTTTTTTAAGAAACAAAGTTGCTAAACCTACGGCCAAAGTCGCAAATATAAAGTTAGCAATAGTGACTCAGCCCCGCCCTGCAAACCATAATTACTGTCAGCGAAGCCCGCTGTCGAATAGGTTTGGTTCAGAGCATTCGGTGCCACGGTAATTAGGTGGCGCTCACTGTAATCGCGGTTTCTACAACAGAAATTGATCAGGTCTACGCTAATTCTAAATTACTCACTAAACCCGCTTACCCCTAGACCACTCAGACATAGTGGCAGCAGTTAACACGTGGTTTAATAAATATTAGTTGGCGGTGACGTCACATGGGGCTGAAAACTAAAGTTCAACCTATTGAAACTGTACTTTAAGCCTGTAGTATATTTCATGAAAAGCATACAAAAAATGACATTATTTACACTTTGTTAAAAAGGATGCGATATTCAATAACCAGTCATTCAAAAGCGGCTAAAATATCGTAGTAGTCCATATAATGACAATAAAAGGATCTGAATCTATTGGAAATTTGTGGATGAATCTGAGCGCTAGTAAGCCACACATTTGATACGAAATATATCAGTATTATTTAGGTAGCTATATTCCATGCGAAATTATTTTATAGTCTGTTTACTTGTTTACGACCCACCGCTTGACATGCAGTTCATAACACAGGTAGTCCAACTATTCAACTGAGGCAGAATCATACATAGGCCTATTACTGGTTACAAATTAAATTGTCATTAATTTAAAAAGGTACACTGATAACTCATTTAATTGTATTAGATATATTGCACAAATTAAATGACAGTAAAGCTATAACTACTGACATCCATGACAAAGCAAAAAGTAATAACTCACGGCGTGCATCTCTCTGTAAATTCGTTTGCCACCGTTTCAATCCCCCCACCTTTGGCTACAGCGATGTAATTGTTCTGAAATCCAAGATCAAATCCAACAACTGCCATATTTTAAATCCATCCAAGTATTCAGGAACGTTAACGACTAAACTGTGTGTAGTAGCCTACGTTTAGTTTCTTCGGACCGAGGACACTCCTTCAGCACTCTGCACTCAGAGGGTTGGGTTTCTTCTCTAACCATTTATATGTCAGGTCGTGGACTTCTTGGAAAGTTCTCGATCCTTGCAGAATTCTCTTGAATCCCCATGAATGTGCAGCCGCTGCTATATTTCTAGATCTTTCTGACCAGAGAGAAAGTAAGGGACAATGCAGTGCGGCTGTTTTTTCCGTTGTTGCTTTGGCAACAAGACGCCCGAACTTCCGCAGTTCTATGGCGCATGCGTCATTCTTAATGTATCAGAGTTGTGTTTTGTACAGATATACTGGCCGAAAACTAGCTAAAATCAAGCCGTGATCTAATTTCTGAGGTGTGGGGAAATGAAGGCTGTGGCTGGAAAGAGGACTGTGGATGACAAAATTTACCAGAAGCTGATATTTTCCTACTGTTGTATGGTAGGCTATGTGACTAGCCCGAAACGTAGTGTATGATTATTGTTTCCGAAAGGTCCAGGGTTTATGTTTTGCAATTTCCCCCCAAATGCCTAAGTAAGTAAAAGGTGAGGAGCGAAGCCGGCCAGCATAAATCGAGCATAAACATTGCTGACATGCACGTCGTGATAACTAGTCGCATAACGCGCCGCCGTCATAAGTTGGACGGCCGTCGCGCAGTTGGGCCTGCAGGGGGCGTGCCCGTGCCGTGTCGGCGCGGCGGTGGGCTGGCGGCGGCGCTCGGGCAGAGTGTGGCTCCGCGGGAACGCTCCGCACAAAACGTGTCTTTTTCCTAATCGGGGACTGACGCGTCGCCGGCTCACACCATGATTCCCCGTAACTACCCTGTCGGGAACAAAGTGGCCTTTGCTTTGATTTTCCTCTTTTCCTGTAAGTATTGTTCAAATTCCTGCCCTCATGGGTAGTTTTGGTCATTTCTCATATTTTTTTATTAAACCGCAAAGCTGCCAAAAATCGGTAAAAGTAAACGTGCTTGAAAGTGCACGGCTGTAGCAGCCGGTTTTATGGCTGTAAGAGCCTGGAAGTCTGAGGAGTTGCCGGGTTGAGTTAGCCGAGCGTGGGGAGCGGGACTTCGGTCACGGAAACCCCGGGAGGATGACCGAAGGGCTGCCCGCTCTCGGTGCACAACAGGCCGTTCTTTGCCCCTTATCTTTACATACTCTCCTCGTCGGTGGGGGCTCGCACAGAAGTTTTCATTTCGGTTTTATGTCGAGACATTTGACATAGTTTTCCCACTTCTACTTAACTTGTCACGAAGGAAACGGTGAAAAATACCGAAATGTAGGGTAAACGTCGAGTAGTGTTGCTAGTGTGAGTCTTTTAATAGTATCGGCTGTTTTGCCAGTGAGGAGTCGGCGAATTAAATTTCTAATTATCACGTAAACTGTGTTCGTCTGCGGTTTTGCGATTCCCTTAGGCGAAATTTTGTTACCCTGAAATGTTATCGATGTGAAGTATTAGGTCAGTTTTGTTTTTAGCGAGTCCATTCTTGTAGAAATAAGTTGCAACTTTGCAGAAAAAGATATGCTTGGACGTCATTATGTTATGCTATTTGTATGGGATGTTTTGTTCGTATTGGCATTTTTATCAAGATGCACAATAGCGGGATTTATGAGTTTACAACATGTAAGGCAGATTCATGGCAGAATATCGCAAACTTTAAATTTACATCGTTTCATAATGTATGCACTTGCCTAACGTTAACTGTACCAGCGCTGAGGAAATTCGTGGGTTGAAATGTATTAAAATGTTAGGTAATTTTTCGCGGGGCCTCAGTTACGTATTGAAAGGGTGTCGTATTGTCCGCGGTTTTGCACTGGGTGACTGATGGTAAATATAAATATCACATTGCAACCTATCATCTCAGTTCAGCTGTCATTTTATGAAGAGCTTTATTTCTCTCACTCCTCAGCTTCATCGATGGCTTAAAGTGCAGTTGGGGTTGCGTGTGTGAGCCTGATCAGTGATCTGGTTATTTTTGGCTTAATTGCTGATCCGTCTGTCTGCGATGCGAGAATTCTTATCATAGCTGACCTTAATCCACCTTTTGGATTACTACAGTATCTTCCGCTCTCTCCTTTTTCCTACAAGATAGAGCGGAAACTAAACCGAGCCGTCTGTGCTATTTTCCTCTTTGTAGATCTTAACGTTAATTTGAACGGACGTAACGATTTTTGAAATTCAGTTACACTGTCATGAAATATTAAACTTAATTTTCGATGGAAATTAAAGCAGATCAGGTTGTCTATATCTGGTATTTCCAATTGTTAATTCCAGGAGTTGTATCTGAAGGCATATTGCATTAATCGTGTTTAAATTTAAAAGCTAGCTAATTATGCCCCTGGTGTTATTTAATAAAAGGAATAAAATCACCAACATCCACTATTACACAGCATTTTGCAGCTCATTTGTTCCAAGACCAGTTTATTCTTCATCAGGCCTAATTAATATTTTCCTCAAACATGTGCAATGCCAGACCCAGATATTTCACCGAACAACCCAAAACGCAAGAGTAGATGGAGACGTGATAAGACAGGAAGCATTAAAGTGGGGATCCTTAATAAGACCTTGGAGGACTGTGCTCTTCCTGCACAGTATGTTTAGAAATCCCCACGACACACCAGATCTCCCTTGTAATCCAACACAAAGCCAATGCTTTTTAATGCAGAGAGAATTAAAATTATCGTGGCTGTCTCCATGCAGGGTATTGTATTTAATTACTGTTGGCACTGACCTATTTTGCACTACCTGAACATCTGAATGTGGTGTCTAAAAGCCCCCCCGCCCCCTATTTTGCTCTGCATTTTGTGTATCTTAATCTGTCAGGGCCCTCTAGATGCCTGATTCGTAACTACTGGTACAAGGCACAGCTCATCTACTTTACATTCAGTGCAAAGGTAGGATATGTCCTCCACAGTGGTCTGTCCTCCCTCCCCTGATACTGATAAATTCCAGGGATGAGTGCCGCATGTCCTCTGCAATGGGCTGGAGTTAAATGTAGGGCTTAAACTGCAATGGAGAGGCACTCCAGAAAAGAGAGTAATGTGTAAAATAATGCTGCTGACTCAAATGTCTTGGGGAGGATTACTAAAAAATTATACCTCCCCCCCCTCTTTCATCTGAACATTTTTTCGAGGACATCTGCTCACTGAGACAGATGTCACTGTGACAAAAATTATGAAAATATTATTTAATGACCATGTGTTAACAAAATAAAGACGGGCCTTTTGAGGAGAATATCCAATGTAACAGGTTCCACTATGGTCCACTGATGCATCCGTGAGACCTGTTAATATTTCAATGAACTGGAATTTG
Organism: Mormyrus iriodes; assembly: GCA_011763525.2. NCBI lineage: Eukaryota > Metazoa > Chordata > Actinopteri > Osteoglossiformes > Mormyridae > Mormyrus > Mormyrus iriodes. The sequence continues at coordinate 15,052,408 of JAAGVU020000036.1, read as the reverse complement.
TATTGAAAATTAATGCATTTTTTCTCCCTTGTTCTGCTCCTGTTACTTCCCCTGCATATGACCTCGAAAGACATTGCTGTTTTTTCGTTGGAAAAAAGTGTTCTTGTGAAATTAAGAAAGAACAGGTGTTTGCGTTTTCATGCTTAACTAGCAGTTTTACTGCAGGGGGAAAAAAATCTTTGGCTAGGTGTTTGAGGCATTAAGACATCGACAGCCCTTGAAATATGGAATCTGTAGGATGCCTGTTTGCAAGGTCTGCCTGCAGATGTTCTAAAATAACTACCCTGCCATTCTCAGGGGATGTCAGCTCATCTTATCTGGCACATGAAATGACAGAGCAGTAATGCCCACAAGTTCAATGATTCTCTTGGTATTGGGCACAGTATTACAATGAGCACTTGTACAGGGTCATGCACTATCTGAAAGTCTGTTTCTTGGAATCTTTAGTGTTCACTTTTTGTAAACAGGGTGAATTTAGATCAGACTCTTTGCAGAGCTGTTTCAGTGCTGCAGTGTCAAGAAGTTTTTCATATTTCACATGGTGTCCTTTGTGTCTTGAACCGAATGTTAGTTTGTTCAACAGTCTTTTTCCGTGTATGATATTCTGATATGAGAAATATCCAACGTTTAGACATCCCAGCCCTGTCATGGAGGTAGGAATGAAATGCTTGGGATTATTTTCATTCTTAATAAATCTGCTGTTTGCTATGGCGATTGGTGAATGTTTACTCCCTTATGGAGTCGCCAGAAATGTTTCTGTGATGCTCCTGCATAATGACATCCTGCCCTCCCACCCAACAGTGGCAGCAGGTCAAGTGCAGCCTTTACCCAGAAAGCAAAAGCTAACGTTTCATCCCAGCAGTGGAGTCTTTTATCACTTGAGTTTTACTGGAAGATTAATATTGAAAGTTAAATCAGTAGACATACTATATGGGGGGGGGGGCACTGCACCCTAAGTCGTGTGCATTTTATTGCTGAAGTTACACATTATACAGCACAGAGGCCTGTACAACCTTGACTATATCCACTTACTTGCTGTGGTCTGTGAAGGCTGAATCAAAGAATTTCAAAGAATTTTCCCTAACCTGGGCCACATAAATCAGGACCTGTGGGTTTTTCATATTTTTTTTAATAATTGCGCATCAATGCTTTTTCTGTATGCATACTTAAATCTCTATAATGCATTATGCATGTGGTTGCATTCACATTCATTAAATTTGTTTACATGGATTTCCTCCTGCTGGATGGATAAGCAGCTTGGTGCCAGCTAGATGTGCAAAGGCTGTTTGCTTTTCATATGTCTCTATTATTGTATTATGTTGTGCATTATCTGTCATGTGTGCATTTTGATTAAAGAAAAGAAAGCTGGGGAGTGTGAACCCAACCCCATCTGCAATGAGTCTGTGATTGCCTATGTATAAGTCACAATGTGTGTGACGGTGAATAAAAGTGGACCGATGCTCTCAAGAAAATCTGAATGTAGTCCAGGCCCTGGGAGGTCCTAAGCATGTCTGTTTCCATGTCAGAAGTAGTAGACTGCACTCACTTAATTTTTTTGGAGTCCAAGTATGCTATTCCTCAAAGTACACTTCCTTAAGAAGGTCTGTATAGTAAAAAATGGAGTATGTGGATTGGCTTGAGTAATTTCATAGCATTCAGTCATGTTTAGTTAAAAAAAAAAAAGCCCCATTTTGCATTTTTCACCAATTGGGGTGCAAAATGAGCACTGTGCCTGCATTGAAATTAATTTATTTAAAAGACACTTTTGTAAAAAGACGTAATAGTCTTTATGTGCATGTTCCCTGTTAGATGTTTTGTTTTATTTATAATTCATGAAGCAAACCTCAATTATTTAAACTGCGCTGGGATCTGTACTGGTTTCAAGTGTGTTAATAGTGTATGGAATAATGTGAAATAGGTGTACAGCACACTGTGCCAGTTAAGGTATTGGCAGCACCCTCTGTCAGTACTGGGGCCCTGAAGTTGGAGCCTGGTTATACAGGTATTACGCTGTGCTTTCAAAGAAGCTCCACATATAGACCGTGTTAATCCAGGTCCACCCACAGTACTCTGCAGCTCTGCCGCCATAGTCCTGGAACAGCCTCTTTCCTGTCTTCAGGTGACGGCTGTTGGGTTCATCCTGTGTTTATAACATGGCATTTACTACCGAAAGTGCTTCCTGAACTCAAAATGTCAGCTTAATTTAGTGAGGTGCTTTAAAGTTACTGGGTACTGCATACTGTAATCTTGTTTCTGAAATTGTGCTGTATTTTTTGGCTTTAAATGTGTTTCTGCAGGAAATAAACTTGTGGGTCAGACTGTGTGGCTGTGTTTCAAAACACATTTTATGGATAATATGAGAAACTGTATGCCTTTATTCTCTCTGGGGGTGGACCATTGAGTTGGTTTCTTGTAGTATGAGCATGTTTGTTTACGTATAGGAATAAGTACAGCCACTCTTCATTTAACGACCTACATGTTTAACAACTGCACGGACCTATGACCAGCTCTCTGACCCATTGGTTTTGTACGCTCTAGGAGAGCTTTAGTCGCAGAAACTGCAGCGTGGCGTCTCAGTGTCATGTCTCATCTCGCACCACTCTTTCTCAGTCTGTCTGTCTCGTTCCAGCAGTTGCTTAGAATTCACTACACTTGAGTTCGCAATCTCCAAGGCTACATATTTCGTCTATAAATTTGTACTGTCGCAGATTCAACCTACATAATATGAGGTGGCAAGCGCGGATGTAGAAAATTTTGTTGACCAATTTGATGAAATCATTGAGATGCAAATTAAAACAAAGTTATCAAGCTGGAGACCTTTATTCAAAATAAATAAAAATGATTACCTGTATTTACAGTATGCAAGCCTCTGTATATTAGAGCTGATTTCCTCTATTCTGTTTGTACAGTAGTGTACTGTATACTGTAATAAACATTTATAGATGTTATAAATGGTGCAAAAGGTGACATTAAAACAGTATCTGAAGATGGTTGGCACAAACCCACTACCGGTACGGTATGCTTGAAATATCTGGAAGGGGCGGTTTATCGCTTATCGACTCATTCGCCTAATCCTCTGAACCCTGTCCATTTTTGAGTGTTTTTCTATCCGCTTGATTTTACGCTTATTGCACTGTATATACATGAGTCAGCCACATGTGCTTTATGGTTTTGTTTTCTGGACATTCTGAGCTACTCAGATATGTCATAATTTGATATGTAAATGCTGACACTATTGATATCATCACTTTAATAAAGAGGAAGTTCTTGCGCCTATTGAAATTTCTCATTTTAGTCTCATCTAATATAAAAATTTGCAGGCACTACAAATATAATCTTATAAAGGTGTGGGAATGGAGGGGTTTCATTGGGGACCTTTCTATGGCATAGTATTGTGAAGGAATACATGGTTAGTGCCAGGGGATATTTTATAAAGATATATGAATATCTTTGATTTTGCAGCCATTTGGTAACTTATTGAAGTTATCTGTTGGACAGCAATGCATAGTATGCATATACAGTGATCCCTCGCTATATCGCGCTTCGACTTTCGCGGCTTCACTCTATCGCGGATTTTATATGCAAGCATATCTAGATATATATTGCATATTTTTCGCTGGTTCGCGGATTTCTGCGGACCATGGGTCTTTTTATTTCTGGTACATGCTTCCTCAGTTGGTTTGCCCTGTTGATTTCATACACGGGACGTTATTGGCGGATTGGCTGCCAAATCGGCCAAAATCAGCTGAGAATGTAAACCTTATCAGAATGCAAATGGCGCGTGACTGCAGTGTTCGTAGTTTAGAAATATGATACTAATATTAAAGGAATAATCATAATATATCTAATATAACTGGGCAAGTAAAACGAGTGCATTACTGTATATTATAGTAAATATAAAATTATTTTTGTTAAAATGTCTTATTACAGTGTGTTTACAACTGTTATGTATTAAAACTCTTCAATGATATACGATACGTATATTTGTGCGTAGTATATAAACTGTGTGTTTACATACATAATTTCAACGAATCTTGCCTAATATCTAAGAGAATATAAGGGGTTTATAAGGGCTTAAAATATGCAAAAATAACCATATAAACATGGTTTTTACTTCGCGGATTTTCACCTTTCGCAGGGGGTTCTGGAGCGCAACCCCATGATAGACGAGGGATCACTGTATATATATTACACATACACCCTACTGTCAAAGTACTGGGAACAACAGCAACTCAGCCACAAAGTTGTAGGCCACATAAAATCACAGAGTGGGGACAGCGTATGCTGAGGTGCACAGCGTGCAGAAATCGCCAACTTTCTGCAGAGTCAGTGGCTACAGACCTCCAAAGTTTGTGTGGCCTTCAGATTAGCTCAAGAACAGTGTGTAGAGAGCTTCATGGAATGGGTTTCCATGGCCGAGCAGCTGTATCCAAACCTTACATCACCAAGTGCAATGCAATACGTCGGATGCAATGGTGTAGAGCACACAGCCACTGGACACTAGAGCAGTGGAGACGTGTTCTCTGGAATGATGAATCACGCTTCTCTGTCTGGCAATCTGATGGATGAGTCTGGGTTTTGCGGTTGCCAGGAGAACGGTACTTGCCTGACTACATTGTGCCAAGTGTAAAGTTTGGTGGAGGGGGGATAATGATGTGGGGCTGTATTTCAGGGGTTGGGCTTGGCCCCTTAGTTCCAGTGAAAGGAACTCTTAATGCCTAAGCATACGAAGCCATTTTGGACAAATTCATGCTCCCAACTTTGTGGGAACAGTTTGGGGATAGTCCCTTCCAACATGCTTTGTGCACTGGTGCGCAGTCAAGGTCTATAAAGACATGGATGAGGGAGTTTGGGGTGGAGGAACTTGACTGACCTGCACAGAGCCCTGACCGCAACCAGATAGAACAGCTTTGGGATGAATTAGAGCGGAGACTGCGAGCCAGGCCTTCTCGTCCAACATCAATGCCTGACCTCACAAATGCTCTTCTGGAAGAATGGTCAAAAATTCCCATAAACACACTCTTAAACTTTGTGGAAAGGTTTCCCAGAAGAGTTGAAGATATGTGTGTGTGTGTATGTGTGTGTATATATGTGTGTATGTATGTGTGTGTATGTATATACATAGGGAATATTTTGTAATTTTTAAGAAATTATTACTTCTGAAAGAAACTGAAATAGAAAAGCATTGTTTAGTTTGATTCACTGGATAAATACAGACATTACATAACCTGTTTTAGAGTCTAATGCTGAATGTTTATGTCTTGTTTTTTCCTCCTGTATATGCTATGATTGGTGAAATTTGAGAATGAGACTTTTAGTCTGCATTTTAGCTTCAAACAACAAACCAACGCTATACCGAGTCATGGTGTTTACTTGTGGGCGGTGTTCCAGTTACACGATGGGCGGGTTCTATTTGAAATGTTTTGACGGAGCTCGACATCCAATATGCATATACAAACTTTTGTGAATAAATATTCCGAAAATATCAAGTAATTTTCTTCCTAATAAATAGAATGCTGCATTCTGTTGCTTTTCATAGAAATCTAGCCCAGTTATGAGTTTTTCTCTACCTTGATTTATTTACTGTTAATCTATAAATAATAAAGTAATATTTTTTTCCCCAGAAGGATAGTGCGTGCATCATTGCAGACACAAATATGCCCTTTTGTTTTCTGTGTAATATGAATATCGATATGTTCATTTTGGTGGAAAATGTTTAAAAATATATGCCTCATTGTGCACAGGATTACTCTGGAATATTTTTAGCGCACAACGTTTACACTTTGACGACCGGATCGAGTAAATTGCCTTGATTCCAAAGATATGCGATTCATGTCTGTGCGTTATACCTATCCAAAGTCATGAGCCTGAGATTAATGGGTGCGAAAATCAACGCATTTTATGTTTGTCGGGTTCTAAGAGTTAATGACCTGGTCATTGGAAGAGAACTCGGTCGTTAAGTGAGGACTGTCTGTACTATAAAAGCCTTGGATACGGGGTCTGCGTGATGGGGGGGCATATGTGCAGGCCCCAAGGACACCACGTATTTTATTTTTATTTTATTTTATTTTAATCCTATTTTTTAAAAAAGGCATTCATCCTAAAACAAATAAATTTGGTCTTCCTTGACTATGTATAAGTCACAATGTGTGTGACAGTGAATAAAAGTGGACTGATGCATCTTTGATAGAGGCGTGGCTATGGATTAACCTACCTAATACTGCCCCCTTCCAATCAACAACTGTTTTTCTCATCACTTATGGCCTTGCATTAGCGGGTCCCCATTCTAAAAAAAATTCTGCATTTTATGAACAGAAAGCAGGAAATGTCTACAGTTCTTTCATAAAGAATGAGGTTTAATGATAATTGTATTAATTACTAATTGTTATTCTCAAATCACAAATGTTCATAAAGATTTCCATCAGCAAAATGTGTAAAGGAAGGATCCATGTACCTGAATTTGATGTAGACAAAATAACATTACTGTTAATATTTAAACAGATCTTTAGTACCCAATTACGTGCTGTCATCCCTGCTTGCTTTGTCTTGAGGGAGTTGGTAGCACATTTTACTGAATGGCTTTCTTTGCACTGAAGTGATGGCAAATTGTTGCAACAGATGACAATACAGAGTGAACTTGGGTATTTTCTATTCAAAAGCCAGTTCTTAGACCCACTGTTACATTTTTAATCCATCCTGACAGTGTGGTCTCCACACTGCTTTTCTCCCTAGATTGCCTCCCCCCCTCTGAAAAAAAAAGGTGGAATACATGTTCTAGGTTCCTTTCTGGGATTTTGACTATTTTCTTCATTATGCAGGCTTTATTTATGTTCAAACTACTCATTAAGCTTTACCAGAATGTGTGACTCTGCTCCTCAGTCCCATTTATGAAGAGTACATCTGGAAAAAAAAAACAAATGAAGAGTACATCTGTAAAGATGTCAGCTGGCTTTTAATTATACTTTATAGCCACATTTCCTGTATTATTCATATTCCAAAGGAGTAAATTCAGATAATTACCGATGTGAGCTTCTGAATGGTCCTTTTTCAGAACAAGGACGCTTGTGTGCTTCAGGGAAGCTGAGAGCTATACTAACTGGACTTAGAAGGGTTTCCAGATGAAAGCTATCACCTAAATTGGGGAACAGTCATGTTGGATTATGTTGGTGGCAGGTGTGGTGACCGTGGTAATGATGCCGACGACGCTGTTTCAAAGTGTGTGGAACGAGCAATGGTAAAACTTCAGTTTTAATCTAAGATTTTAAAAATAGTATGGACTTCATATCATGGACACTGAGTTTTTGATTGAATCACGCTTGAACTTTCACTTGAAGCAAAAAATGATCGGGCTAACCTCTTTTCTTATGAGGGTATCTTATAAGCAGACGCTTTGGAATAGACCGTAATGCTTTCTAAAGTTGATGGTAGAAGAGGAAGTGAATGACCAGCAACATGATTAATAGATCCAGTCATCATAACATATTACTGGGATGCCTAAAGCTAAAGGTAGAACATGGCATTCCTCCTGAAAGTCCTGTTTTGTATGGTCTCCTTGAGTCAGTATGAACTTGATGAAATCTAACAGTATTAATATCCAACCACACAACATGTTTTTACTGTGAAATCCATGAACCTTAAATTGATGGGCTAGACCTATTCTTTCCTTAATTAGCAGTTTGTTACTAGAAAACAATTTATCATGTCTATCTTTGTTGCTACCCTCCAGTAATGGCACATAAATTTGAAGACATTGTTGCTAGTACACCCCCTAAGGATTGAAGATTTTATAGCTGTCAGGTAGAGGAACATTATTGATGCTTTTCTGCTGAGGTTTATTCGTTTTTGGGTTCTTTACCAAGCTCTGTGTGCCTGTAGCAGTTATTTTTGTTCCGTAGCTGCTCTGAAGTTTCACCTTTCATCAGCTTGGCAGGGTCTTTTACTAGATTTGTTTAGGTTTAATCCAAGAGTAACGCAGATGATCAATTTTTGTGACCTAAACCGCTGACCTCCAGCTCGCATCTTAACTACCTTACCTCTTGCAGTCATTAAAATTTTCTTGAACTTATCAGTTTACTATGGTTTTCCTTTGTTATACATTGTGTCATCTGTAGTTAAGGGTACAAATGGCAACACGGTGGAAGCAGATCCATACGAGTTAGCAAATTAATCAGACTGACTGCTTCCAAATAAACTGCCCTTACAATGTTTAAGTTGTACTTGTTTATATTGCTGCTCAGTAGATAAACAGAGACACTTCACAACTTCCAGATTTAAATCTGCCCATTCTCCCAGCCCCCAGGCAGGCTTTGTAGATTTATGTGTCCTGGTCTGTGTTTTTAGCAAAGTTTTTTTTCTAGAAGCTGTTATTGCTTTTAGATGCTGCCTGGTCAGTGATGACTTCTTGTAACACTCAGAAGGAAATTCCTCCTGACCATTTGATGATCTGGGTCTTTAGTTTTCCCAGAAGCATGTGCTTTGTTGTTCTTCTGGATACTACATCAGTCAAAATGAAAATGTGAAGTGACTGTTCTTCAGGGTGCGACCTGCCTCATGTTCTGAATATTCTGAAAATGAATGTTTATTTTTTTTGTAACATCTTTCTGAACAAGGCTCTACATTTTTCTTCATTTTAATGGGTGGAGTTTATTTCAGTCTCTACATCAGTCCAAATTCTTCTGTCATTTTTTGGCACCGAGGTGCTGCCATCTGTATAATCACATCTGCGTTTCAACATTTTATCTTGCTCGGACTCGCAGAGGGGCCACTGGATAGGATGTCAGTCCACTGCTGGGCACATACCTGCACACTATGGGCAATTTACAAATGCAATCTTTGGACTGTGGGAGGAGGTCTGCACTACATGGGACAACTGTGCAAAGTCCTCACTTATACTGTACTGTATAATACAGGCAGTCCTCCAGTTATGAATGAGATCCATTCCCCCAGTCTGTCTTTAGGTAGGTAAGTTGGATCGGGAACACGTTGTTCTTATTTAGTTGGTCAATTGTTTGTCGTGGCATACAGTATACATTTTACCTTTCCATCCATAAAAACACTTTTAAATATAATAAAACACCTTAAGCATCATAATACGGTAATAATGAAAGGAACTGCGTACGGTACCTCAAGCCGGCGAACTGCTGTAGCCGCGCAACGTTCTCGCGAGCATCGCAAAGTAATGTGTTTGTTCCTTCTTATGAGCCACTGTATTTAACTCAAAATTTTAGTATAACGGGCCATGTCAGTCCGTTCATGGATTGTCGGTAAGTCTGATTTCTTAATCCGGGAACTCCTGTACATGAGCTCAAGTCAACCTGTGAAAGAACAGTCAGCAGAGACTTGAGGAATTGAAAAATATTAAGTAAATAGTAGACTGTACAGTACAGTAGAATAGCAGTGGGTGGCCGTTTAATGAAAACACAATGTGGAATCTCGTCAGCAGTATTGTTTTGGCCTTGTAGCTTTGCAGTTGTAGAGTGACTGTCAATAACTAAACAATCGGCAGCCCTGGATTTGAGTGAAGTTGCAGCTGGCTTTGCAGCTTATCGACTCAGAATATCCCTAAGGGGGCCCCACCTCTCACGTCCCTGGAAATCAATGCCAGCTAAATCAGAATGGGTCTCACCGTACCGTAATTGCAAACTGTTTTGGGTTTGGGGGCTGGCGGGTTGTGGCAGTCCTCCATATTCATTCTCAGCCCTCTGATTGAAAAGAGGAGCAGGTCGGGATTTCAGATTTCCATTGCTTGCAGTTTAACATTGTCGGCAACTTGTGACATTTCATTTAGCTTGGAGCAGTCCAGGAGCTGCCCCATAGAGACCTGAGAGCTCCTCAGCCCTGATGTTTTATTACAACTGCCCTGTCATTGATCGGCATCAAGGGTGCTTTCGCTGCTATTGGACTGCCATGTGACTGTTTACAATCAGGTGCTGAGTCGGATACAAACTGAAACCTGATTGTATTGTAATATATACCCATGAGAAGTTACATGGGGTGTGTGGCTCTGTGGGTTAGTGTGCCAGTAAACGGAAGGTTGCTGCTTCAAATCCTGTCCTCTGTAGAGTGATATTTTTTTTTTTTCCGTTTGGCCCTAGGACAAGGCCCCCAAATGCTCCAAGGACTGGCGGGCCCTGCATTGGATAAAAGCGTCTGCTTAATAAGAATAAATACTGAGCACATACTTGAGGGTACTTTCTGGAGCTGATATTAGACATTACGTAAATTATTTATCTTCCCCCAGGTTCGCTTATTCTGAGGTTAACCATCAGTTCTTTTTACTGTAATTAATGAATTTTAAGGCCCCGTGTTTGACCCCGGCACTGATTCCATTCTCTTGCTGTGTCTGATTCCCTTGCAGCGCCTCTCAGCTTCGGCACTGGAGCCCAGCAGGAAGGCAGCTCGCAGGTGAGAAACTCCATCATTGCTTAGCTGTAAGCTTGTTACCCGTGGGACAGTAAGTTAAGTTGGTGTTTGCTTCTGTGATTTGAGATTAATCCCCTCAGTGATGTGAATTACAGTTTGTGTGCAGTGTGTGGATTACAGGGCTTCTTAAGCTCACTGCCTTGAATGCTGTTGTCTTTTTTTTTTTTTTGTATCTTCTGTGAGTACTGTCAGTGTTAACTTACAATGTATATTTCTCATTGGCTAATATTAGAAAACTAGTGGAAAAGTATCAGGGATTTTCATAGTTACATGCTTTATTACTTTCAGGTGATATAGGGAAAAAAGCACCTCTTAATCATGTCTAATGCACTCAAGCATAATGTTTTCACTTCAAAGTGCTCTGTCTCGACAGAACCTCTTCTCTCCAACCCCCTCACATTCCCAGGCCCAAGAAGCATTTTCATCAGCCTCCGTGGGATGAGATTAATGCTCGACCTTCCCAACCTTTGCGAGCCGAGCCCTCTGGCATCTCAGACGTGTGAAGAGCGCTTCTATGGTTGTTCTGCCACATTAATGGTTTTCTAAAAGCAGCAGCTTAGCCGGTGTCCTTCGGGGGAGCTCTCCTTCCCGTTAGTAAATCTCCACGCTGTGATTTGCTTTGAGCTGCTGACTGCAAAAAGGCCTGCGTAAATGAGGAAGCCTTCATAGGCACTCTAGTCAGACCTGATGCTTTTCAAATCACTTGGCAGGAAACGGAGAAAAGGCTGCGTGACATATTTGGCCAGAATGTAGTGAGAAAATGCTGCTTGTCCCACTGGCAGAGGGAGGATGAGACCACAGGGGAACTGGGTACAGCCTCTGCCAAAGGGAAGCCGCTTTTAATGCCGAAATGCCTTTTTTCCTGCTTTGAGGTTAATTACCTCTAACGAGCTCCTCCCGTGTCTCGTGCTTGGTATGGCTGCAAAACTGAGAGCCCAGAATAACGCAGGGCGGAGATTTTAAGGCACAAAGGTTCCGGGTGGCCGCTGTATGTTAGTGTTTTAGGTAGGAGAGGCTGTACTCAGCTTTGTGGCGGTTCTCGCATAACTGAAAATTTTCTCTGATTTTAAAATCTACCTGGTAATGATATCAGCGTTAAAATGCTTTAGTCTCATAGCTCCAGGGAGGCCGTGAACTGAAATGTCATTAAAAGAGAAATTGGGACAAAGTATCTGTAGCCTGACTTTTCAGAAACCTTTTCTTCGCAATGGTTTTTCTCATTTCAAGGTCTTCGTCCACCTCTTCTGGCCTGTGTCGAGCAATGTGAGAGTCACACCTCTGCAGCAAACCAAGCCCGCAATTACCAGCTTGCTAAGATAATGGGAACTGAAGAAATTTCCATTTTATGAGGATTAGTAACATATTTTCAGTAAAATTCAACCTGCCGAGGGGTCAGTTCTCAGTGGCAATTCCAGCTGTATCAAATGATGTGGCACAGTTGTGTATATTTGATAAAACCAAGTTTAAGTGTATATGGGATATACCCATTACCCCCCATTACCCCCCCACCACCCCCATTTTTTTTTTTTGAGGAAAATATTGCAATTTGACCATCCCGGCATCTGAGACATTGGCCCTGTGGTAGCAGAGTAAATTTGGAGATCGAGATATTAGCCTCGCTTTGCATGACAAGACCATGAAGGCCCAGAACAGCTAGAGAATACTGTCAGCAGACTGCCCAGTAGGGGGCGATGGAAACTGGATTTGGGAGCTGTGGCAGTGTGAGGACATGCACACTGGCTCTTACCTAAACTGCAACCTTCTAGCTGGAAACGTCAGCAAACAGGGAGCAGACAACGGTGCTTTGCTGCCTTTATCAAAGAAAAAAACATTGGGCGACTTCCCCTGTCTCTAACTGTACATTCCGCACAGCAGCCTGTAAACTTGCAAGAGCGGACTGGTCATGTTCATGTCCACGGAGTTCATGTTTTATTCGCAGCCACATTTGTTTCAGCCTTCTGGGAAAGCCAGAGCCCTTTGGAGTTCAGGAGATTTATTTTTTGTCAGGTACGATGAGGAGCTCGCTAAAGCCGCTTGTCTGTTGGCATCCTGCTTGTTCAGGGCTTTGTCTGTGTATGGAGTTGATAGCCAGATTGAGAATATTTGCAAACTCTGAGAGATCCTTGAGCATTGGGACAAAAGCAGAGTAGCGGTTTCCAAAATTACCAGATGCTTGTTTGTGTAGTACCTTCCAAAATAGCCACATTAGCCTCCAGCTAGGTTTTTTATTTATTTATTTTTTTGCAAAGGCCAAATTGTTGGAGGACAGTGTGGTGGCATACCATCACTGTCCTCAATTTCTGCTGCGGCCTACTGCTCTGTGGGTGGGAGTCCTCCCTCAGTCTGTAGATGTGTCGTCAGTCTGATTTGGTCATTTGTCCTTAGTGTGTGAATGTATATCTGTGATAGGCTGGTATCCCTTCACTTCCCCAAATGGCCCCATTAATTAGGGAGACTGCTGGAAATGGATGGATGCTGGAAATGGATGGAAGGGCCTTGATTTGGCAGATATGTAGTGATGCGCCGCTTTCAGTGGGCTTGGCGTTTCTGGATGTCTGTCCCTCACACTCCTTGGGCTCTTAAATTATAAATGGACAGGCAGCATTGGGCTTTTGCTTTTGGCCAATGAGTTTCTGCATAACTGCACAGCTTGTTCCAAGATGGGTTTGATGGGAGGATGTGAAGAATGATGTGCTGTAGAGAAAGAACGCATCACATGCTCTGGCCGTCTCTCTCATCTGCCCGCCAGAACCTTCAAAAGGCATCGGATCTGCATTCATGCCTGGTGTGGCATGTTCCAGGTTTCAAAGACATGAGTTGCTGAGGTTTGTTCAGAGAAATCATCTGCTGTGCTGCCCTTTACTTCACATCTCGTTGCCAATCCCAGTGGATGCTTAGGTGCCCACTCCACCTGCCACTGCTCCCCCACCCCCCCCGAAGGGTCACTCTTGAAATGAAAAAATGCTTCTTTCTCAATCTAGTTCTCAGAACTGCTTTTAATTGTTGACTTTGTTCTATAATGAATTTTACTTCCTGAGTGTCTGATGTATTATGTAGGGAACCCTACAGTATGTATGTGTTTGGATCATTTGAGGAATCCAGAGTACCTCACAAACTCCACCGAAATGGATCTTTCATAGTCCATCCACATCCCAAGAGGTGTGAAGTCACCACACTGGTCAGCAGCTGTTCAATATTAACACCATTTTTTAGCTGCTTTGGAACTGACTGGTGTTTTTGGCAGATCCAGGGAACTCTGGAGGGATTTTTGTCTCCCGGCTAGTTTGTGAATGCCCTGGAATCCCCCGGGAGGACCACGGGCTCTTAGCTGGGGAAGATGGACAGTCTGTGCTGGCCTGTTCTACTTGTCACCATCACAGCTCTCACCAAGATCGATAGATGGATGGATTTTTTTTTTTTTTGGCTGGATGGTTATTTAGTAACTAGAGAGGCAGGTAATTATTATCCAGTTAATTGGGGTAATGTCTTGTTTTTGACTTGCATTTAAGCTTAAAATTTTAGCAAATTTCTTTGTAAGTATTTCTTTCTTGGCCGCTACGTGCCATGCTTGCAGATCGATCTATGTAGATACATTCTCTGCAGTCTGTATTTAGATCTTCTCTGCACTGTCGTTTCTGGTTGCCGTTTAGAGATGGGAAGTTCTGCTTCCCTATGATGTGGCCCTAGAGTGACTCGTCTCTCTCCCCCTGTCATCCCACCTCGAAGTGTGTAACACACACAGTGTCTCACTGGGGAGCCAATCGGTGGCTTTAGTAGAAAACCTTCTTCACTGCTGACACTGCGCCTTACCCTGTGTCTTAGTGGATCCCCATTCTCATCTATTGTCTGAGGTATCAACTGCAGGGGACAAAATCAGCCATTCACTCATTTGCATATAATCCATACACACTCGTGGTAATTTAAGCACTTTCAACACTTAGAGTGCCAAAGCAATGTAATCGATGGTTGTGTTCATTTGACTGGAATTTTTTTTTTCTGTTTTAGGGCTTTAGGTTACCCCGACATTGATTTAAATCTTACTCTGGGCATGGTAAGATCTGTAAATCAGAATCAGGCTTATTATGCATGTTCATACATGCACACGTTCACAAACAGGGAATTTTGTGTCCACTTGTCAATGTCTGTCATACACACAGTAGATGCATACATAGTTGTTGTAAGACAATGATGACGTACAAAGCAGTTCATATATATATAACTGCGAGGACTGGTGCAGATTGTGATTGTGTATGTGTGTTTGTGTGTTGTGTGTGTGTGTGTCCCTTTTATTTGGTATTTAAGTCTGAGTGACCTGTAAAGGTGCGGGTGAAGTCAAATGTATCGCTGAGAGAAGCAATTTTATTATTTTTAAGTGCGTGGAAATTGATGGGGTCACGCAGTTAGTGTGCTCCCAGCCTGCACCCCCCCGCCCCCGCCGTGTTTCTGACTTTACTTTAGGGGTCCGGTGTTTACATCTGAAGCTGGGTATGTAATCACAGCATGGTTGGTTACTGCAGCATTTATGCAGAGCTGAAATTGACTGCCTGTGCTCCCCACCTCCCTGAGGTCTTGTCAGCCTGTCTCTTATACCAGCCTGAGGAAGCTGTCCCACTCAGAACTCAGAAGAACAATGACAGGCACAGAAACAGGCGAACAGGAGGAACACGGTCTGACAACATGGGGTGTTACTTGTGCACGTTGTCCAATGGAAGTGTCTGCTCTCCAGATCTTACACCTAATCTCCCTTTTTTCTTGTTGAATTACATCGTTTGACCAGCAGCCATTTTTTTTTCCCTCTAGCCCGAAGTGTGCCGGTATGACTTAGCTCATCAAATTGCCTGTGCCCACACTGATTGTCATTTTATTATGATGTGCGATTGTAATGAATTATGAATTAATGGAGTGGCATTAAACTGCTCATTTGAAATCCTCTTACAGACTGACAAGTGCTTCACTGAGGGGCACCTTTCTTAGCTGTCTGCCTCATCTAAACTTCAGGATGACTGTTCTAAAAAAATCATTTGCTTTAATCACTGTCTAGCAGTGGTTGATGGTTTCTCTGCTAAAACTATTGCTGTCTTTCTCAATCTCATACTGAATTGTGCAGCAGTCTTAGGACTGGGCTGGTGTGTCTTCATGAACGGAGACTTTTTCATAGCTGAGTGTGTGGCCTGAGAAGTGCATTTTCTCAAACTTTTGGTCTGTTATGCATCACCTGTTCATTAATGTATGGAGCCCAGCTTTGGTGCTGATGCAATCTTAAAAAAAAAAAAAAAAAAAAAAAAGTCAAATAGTTTCTTAAAATATTTATTTCCCCTCCTGCAGCCCCTGGATGGGTGGGAAGCATCAGTTTGACATGCAAAAAATGTGGGGAATCTGTGTAGAGTACAGTTTTAGACTTGTAACATCTCCTTCCTTTTTCAGATCCAAGACTCAGATCAAGGCTCCCAGGAAAGGCGAATCCGTGAGTCTATGTACATATCATTCATTGCTCTGGTTGTCATGCTTATTCATCCCTCCATGTATTCTCCAAGTATTCTCTATAGCCAATAGTATAATTTAACTGGTGATCAAGTGCATAAATTTAATGAGCTGCCGTTATCTTTATTAAAGCGAATTGAGTTTTGAAGAAATTTTGCAGTGTTGTAATGAGTGTTTTTTTTTTTCCCATGGAGACTTTGCTGGAATGGCTATGAGTTTGTGTTCTAATAGCTTTGCTTGTCTGTTATAAGAGCAAACATACTGGAAGTGTAACTGCCTGTCATGGGAGCTCTATGTCATTATAATACCTCGAGAGAAGTATTTCATGAGACCGGTGTTAAAGTTGCATGTGCATTTTATGTTGCTTTTAAAGTCCCCCACACTGAAGTTCCATGCGTTTAGGCTCGTAAGGGAATCTGTGAGGTCTGTGATTGTTGTGTCGTGGCCCTCGGCCTTGTACATGCATTGACATTCGCCTTCAGGCAGCAATAACACAAATGCGGACCCTGTACACCTGCATGCAGCAGCAAGGGCAGCCAGCCATCTGCATGCATGGGTGCAGTCTCCCCGGTTTATACCCCAGGCATTCTTCTGTCACACATGCAGTCCCGTCTCTCACTGCGGTCTTGTTACCTCTGTAGACATTGATGCCTTTGGTGTTGCATTTCCAAACGAGTTTGATCCAGTGTGGCGTCTGTTCGCGCGAGGATCATCCCGCTTTACCGCTCGCCCTGCCACGCTTCACCGGCTCCATCAATGGGGCTTTGACCTCAGTCAGCGAGAGAAGAACAGCAGGCTTAAAAATGCTTTGAAGAAGTCATCTTGCACACCGGCTCAAGTTCTTTTGAAATGTTCTTTCTGGGTGGTGGATTGTCCTTTTGTATTGTAACCGAAATGCCTTCATGTCAAACACCATTGGAGACCTAAAACCCCATAAAAAATATAGGAAAAAATATTAGTTTGACAACAACCTGGTGAACCTAAGCCCCACTGTGGTTATACCTCTTCAGAGCAAAATGTTCCAAGTATGATAAGGATGAAATCTATTTTCTGTTCATCAGCATATGACTAAATCAATTTACTCTAGGTTATCTCCACCTAGCTCGAGAGTAGATTTCATCGCTATGGTTCCCTGCCAAGGACGCAACTGTTCACGATTGCAGCCAGCCAGCCAGCCAGGGAGGGCGGGCGGGCAGGAGGGAGGGAGTGTGGACTGACGCTGCCTCACGCCTGGGTGTGGGCCGCAAACCACGGTGGAGATGTCGCCTTAGCGTGTAAGCGCCTTCCTTATCCTCTCAGCTGGGTTGCCAGAGAAACAAAAGCTGAAGGAGCGTTGCGCTTCATCACACACTTGTCCTGCCTCCTGCCTGCGTCTGTCCCTGCCCAGAAGCCCAGAGCCTTTGAGATATGTTTGGTCTGTTGAAAAATCCTAACCGGGCCCCAGTGTGCCTGTCTACATCACGGGAGCGAGTAGCCGGAGTTCTGCTATTCTCCCAGGCAAAACCTGCTGGAAACCTAACTCCGATGCCACCTAAGCTTGAAACTTTTTATGGGGGTGGTGCTGAGTGAATTTTAAGGCTTGTCAGTTATGTTTTAAAGTGTAAATAAACATGTCAGTTGGGTAAAAAAGAAGATGTTATAATATTTTGAAAAAAATTTACAGTATACTGTATTTTTCTTAAATCTTGTATGATGAGTACATTAAGGCAAAACCCACCCCATACTCCTGAGGGGCACAGAGATTTTAAATATTTTATGAAACGTAAGGTACATTTCCTATTTTCTAAACCAACTCGGGGCTATTGCATTATGGGTATAATGCCTTGAAGGGGGATTCTGGTGGTATGGAGCCAATCCCACAAAGTACTGACTATGTAAGGCAAGATGGCAACAGTTCAACTCAGAATGCAAAGACAAGGACGCGCTCTGGGGTCGTGGAGGAGATGCTATCTGTCAGACTGCTCTCCAGCCTCTCGAAGCTAATGTATGCGGAGCATCTGTTCGGAAAACACCGGAGGGGGTGCTATTAGGAAATTAATGTATGGGCAAACAAACTGCCTACAACCAAGGCACTTCTTTTTATCTCCTCATTACCTGTGGCGGAAAGACACGTTATTGTGAGGAGATTTTTTGCCTCTTTGTTAAGTAGAATATCATTTTATAATGCTGGTGGTCAGGGTTTTTTCAAATCATTTTTAATTAATCATCGATATTACGCCACTGCGGTGTCAGATTTCAGGTGACCAGTGGTGGCTTCACACAACAAGGGTGATCATTTTCAAAGCCTCTTTATTTGTAATGTAAGCGCTACATAAAAGGCATGGAGTGCTTGTTTTTTATGGTCAGCCTCGGGCTGCGGCAGACAGCCTGCCCATTAGGGAGGTATTCTGAGTGAATATAGATCTGTATTGACAGTGATGGCTCCCATTACCATAATGATGCATTTTTGAACAACTGGCAACGATGACCTCTTTCGGCTCCGCAATGGTGTGAAACATTTTTGCAGCAGAATGATGCTGCCTGTCTGATGTACGCCTCTCATGACAGACAGAGTGGGGGGGGGGCTGGGAGGGGCACTAAGAAGTCGGGTGTAAGAGATGCACACTGTGACGAGGGAAATGTGCTGCTAGTACCAGGAACAGGCACGGCAACAAAAAGAAGCTGTGATGGTGTTTTGTGTTGCCATGGCAACTTATAATCATCTCACCCCCCCACCCCTCATGGCCACAGATAGTCCAATTAAATGAAACCCAAATGGTGGAGGTCAGGCTAACTTCCTTATTAAGGGAAAGGTTTCACTGGGCGGATTCAGGAGTGTGGGTAGAAAGCTTGTAGGTGGCTTCTCCAGGTGTTTGCTGTAAGAGCATCCATCCATCCATCCATCCATCCATCATCCATCCATCTATAACTCCCAGAAAGGTATCTATTTTATCTGTGTCTTTGATCCTTGAGCTCATTTTAGTGTTTGATATTAAATAGAGTGAAGCCCTGTTTGTTTGTGTAATCTTTCCTGCCCTTGTCACTGTCCTCTGCCACAGAAAAAAGTCTAGTGAATGAGCGAAGAGACTAATTTATGGGCCAAGAGCGTGTGGGCCTTAGAAGCTCTTTCTGATCTGGAGTACGATCGAGAACAAAGGTGCGCTGCTGTCCTAGATTCGTGATCTGGCTGCGGGCCAACCTATTAGAAAGGCCACAAAGCAACCTCCGGGAACGTGCTGACAGAAGCCATAGTGAAGGCCAACAGACGGCGGCTGCTCACTCGGTTGGGGGGGGTTGTATCGCGATGTACCATGCATCTTCATCAAGGCTCTGCGCAGGCGCCCTTCAGCGGGTTGGCCTGCATCTGCCCCCGCCCCTGCTCCCTTCAGTGGGCTGTCCTGCGACGGCCCCCGCCCCTGCTCCCTTTAGCGGGCTGTCCTGCGCCGGCCCCCGCCCCTGCTCCCTTTAGCGGGCTGTCCTGCGCCGACTCCCGCCCCTGCTTCCTTTAGCGAGCTGTCCTGCGCCGACTCCCGCCCCTGCTCCCTTTAGCGGGCTGTCCTGCGCCGGCCCCCGCCCCTGCTCCCTTTAGCGTGCTGTCCTGCGTCGGCCCCCGGACCCTGCTCCCTTTAGCGGGCTGTCCTGCGTCGGCCCCCGGACCCTGCTCCCTTTAGCGGGCTGTCCTGCGTCGGCCCCCGCCCCTGCTCCCTTTAGCGGGCTGTCCTGCGTCGGCCCCCGCCCCTGCTCCCTTGCTTCGTGTCCGGTGACTCAGCTGACCTTCCGTTCACCCTTTCAGCCCAGGAACGCTGGCATGCTTCTTGAATCCGTGCCATTCTGCTTTCTTGCCCCCTAAGTCCTTCATACACATCTCCCAAAGCTTAGACCTCTCTGATTTCTGTGAGCGATATTTACCTGAGTGTCTCTAAAGGGCAGAGTAACGTTTAAAATCTATCGACTGGATTGAGCATGTGAGTCTGTTTTTAAAGCTTAATTGGCTCCAGGTCTTTAATTATTGATGGGGGTTGGGTCGCCTCTCTCCTAGTATTTATTGCCTTTTACCAGCATTTTCTTATGGGACAGCAGCGACCTGAGGGATCCGGACCTGCTGCTGAAGACTCCATCTCTAGCGGTTTGTATTTCTCCGAAGGGAGAAGAGCCCATCTCCGTACGCTTCCTGAAGCGGCTGGGAAGCATCAGCACTGACCTTTCCAGCTTCCAGCTGAGAAGTTAGAAAATGCAGCTCACAGAAGCGTGGACCGGCCGCCCGTGCAATTAGGCGGGTTTATTAATGTGATGTTATGTGTGGCTGGGGGGTGGGCTGAACCGCGGCTGCAGCGCGCCGGCTCTCCGTACCATGGGCAGCGCACCGTGAATACCAATTGCACCGGGGTGCGTCTAATCCGCTTTTGCGATGGAATCTCCCCGCCAGGCTGCACAGCTCATTGGCGGACAGTGGTATTGATTCGTGCGGGCGTGACTCAGAGCCTCGCATTCATATAAGCTCTGGGAAGATGCTGCCTCTTACCGGCCTGGGGGGTAATGGCTACTCGGTTACTGTCGAATATGTTTAAAATCGTTTCATCTACTGAGGATAATGCCATGGCTTGGTGGAGTGTGGCCAACTTTGTCCTGAGACTATCAGCATTTAGGGTGACAGCGCTGGCTCAGCTCGCTTATGGAAATGGCCTATCGACATCCTCCCTTGGTCTCGGCCGAACGCCCGCCGCAAAGACCTCCGCTGCCCCAGTGGAGGTCTCGTTCACATGAACAGACTCATAGCCCAGAGTCACATCTCCCGCAGTGTAAAAACGCCACTAGTAGTGGGTGTGGGTACTAAACAGGAGCTGGTGTAGCGCGTTTGCTTACTCGGCAGGGGTTGTGATATTGCTGAATTGTTTGGCCTAATGTTATATACCCTTTATTTGCATCATAAGAGCCACTTTGTTTGTATGGAGTATGTGTGACCCTATGGAGTAAAAGCGTATAAGACTGGATGGCTGCATTCTGCATCTGCTCATCACTTACATATGGATTTTTTTTTTGCGCAAGTATTTCAGAACGGGAGGGATGCTGACAATGCCAGCAAGGTTATCAGAGCCGGTGCTGTGACACTCCATTGAGCATACAGGCCTATTGAACAGCTTTTTCAAAATTAAAAATGATATCAGTTGAAAGTATTCTCCAAGGACATTGGATTTTATATATATATATATATATATATAAAAAAAACATGTTGGGTTCTGGTATCTTTTAATTGCAGACTACATCTCCCGATGCTGTTTGTTGGTGTCACCTGCAGTTATATTATCACATGAGGTATTTAACCTGGGTCACTTTGGTAAGCATCTTACCGTGGAGATGCTTTAGATGTGGACGGGAGCGTGAAATTGTAACCTGCGTAAAATTGCTTATGATCACAACATCTGCTGGGCAAATGAATAATGCGGCAATTACACAGAGATCAGCACGAGATGTAAAGTGGGGAGAGCAGCTGTCGGGTGCTTCGGTCACGCGGACGGCCGCTCAGAGTGACCAGGGCGGTACTTATGGCAGCTTTGATTCTCGTTTCCCTGGCGGTGAGGGAGCTTCGGCAGAGTAGACCTGCCTAGTTGTCTGTTTTTTTTTTTTGTTTGTTTTTTATTCCTCTGACTTTCAGGCTTTAATAACACAGTAGGAGGCCACCCCCTGTACGTGTGTTAAATTATAGTTTGTAAGGGGAAAAAATGCCATTGGTACAGCAGCCGCTACCCCTCTAGGACCCTTTTTGTTTTTCTTCCTGCTCACCCTGGAGAGACATATCGCAGATTAATTTGTGCATTTGTTGGCAGGTGTGACCCCATGTTTAATATAACAAAGGCACATGCTGTGAGTGACAGCTGCTTTGATTATTGCCTGTATGAGTGTGTTTGGCTCTCTTTCAAAAGCGCATGGATGAAGTGTGTCCACAGATCTTGGATGCCACTGTTAATTTGCATCAGTTGATTTTATAATGTATTGATTTTTAAACTGATAGGTTAGTCTGTGGTTTCACTAAACTGCTCTAATATAGATATCGGTAGGTAAATGCTTAGTGGAGCGAGACTAAGTGGCTGGATCTGGAAGGAGTTCATATGGTAAGAGCTGCAGTGAGCTGTAACCAGTATTTCCTTGTATCTCAACCAACCAATAGATCTCTGGAACGGTGGAGTCCAGCCCCTATGGAATGCAGTGTCCAGAACATATTGATAAAATAGCGTGAGGGACACACCAGCCGTGCAATCAGTGGGCATTCTCGTACTATAAATCATCCTCCAACCAGAGTGTCCGATGTCAGGGGGCTCTTTCTCTCTCTTGCACTCTCTCTCTTGCGCTCTCTCTCTCTTTTGCACTCTCTCTCTTGCGCTCTCTCTCTCTTTTGCACTCTCTCTCTTGCGCTCTCTCTCACTCTCTCTCTCAAAAAGATTTGCTGTGATTTAAATTCGTGACCAAGGGTCCTCGCTGGAAGTGCGATGAAATCCTCTTCTGTTTGTCATTGAGAAATGCCCGGGGCGTATTTGGCTGTGAAGGCACCGTCCCTAATTGCTGCTGTGTTCCCCAATTGATTTATTGATTGCTTGCTTTGCCCGCCGAGGCTGAGGGAGGAGGCTGGTTGCACAACTCCGGCAAGACCGTCAACGAGGGGATGAGCGAGGGGGCGCCCCACGCCAGACAGTACCTCTTTCCTACCAGTGCCTTCTGCTGTCGATGATTAATGGGAGTCCATTAATTCAGGGGCTTGGCTGGTGGGCTTGCTCTTAATGAGGCTTGCTCTTCATTCCTTCTTTGTAACCGTCTGTCTTCCGTGATCCGGCACTGACCGTGGATTGCATGCGTGACTCGAGACCAGCCCTGGGCCTCCCGGCACGCTGGTCTTCCCGCAAGTTCTGCTTTCACCTCATCATTTGGGGTGGCATGGGGGCCCGAGGCAGCCTGCGGAGGCAGAGGTGATGGACATCAGTTCGTGGCTATGAATGCACCCAAGTGTGCTGCAGCGTGTGCCATCTGATTATGGTGGCGGCCTGTGGGAACAGGCCCTGAAATGAAAAAGTGGGTCTGAAATGGCTCTGAAGAGTGTATGTCTAGCAGTAATGCCTCCTGGACTTTCCTGCCTCTCCTCTCTGCCAGCGCTGTTGACTCACACTATTCCATTTTTATAGCATTTTATTAAAAATAGTCATTTACTTAAATATTTAGCTTATTTTTAAAAATGACGTGCAGCATAAGCATTCAGTCACTGAAGAGGAACTGTCGTCGTTTGTTTGCATGTTTGTTTATGCTTAGTCTGTGGAAAGTGAACTCGCATGTGGTTTTTTTTTTCCTTTGTTTTGTCACTCCTGCAGCGTTTCGAAGTTTCAAACATTCCTGCTTATTACCTCTCCCTGTCAAAAATTCCCCATGAGTGCTGGAAAGAGAATCAAGCTTATGGGGTTTTAATGATAGAGTTTAATTACCTCGAGCAGTGTGACGGACTACACACTTTGGAAAGTTCCTTCAGTTTCTAGCTGTGAGATGATCCGTCGCATATCATGGAGATGTCACGCCAAGTGCTAATCGACCCCTGAGTTCTGTATGCTTTCTTACGCTCTTTTACGTGGTTCACTGTGGAGATGTTATCCTGGAATTCATCCATCAGTTCTTGGAAACTGCAATAACAGCAGCGTGAAAGCAATTCCACCAACTGTAGCTTTGTTTCTGTGGTTCATTATTATGGGCTTCAGTACAGGGGCCAGAGCAGGGAAACATCTGTTAACTGCTACGCCCCCTACTGCCCTTCAGACTGCAGTGTAAATTGGTCCCTCTCCCTGGGTAGGACAGTCCCAGGCCAGCAGGCCCCCCTGACGGTAATGAGGATTAACCTTGCAGTAAGAAGGCAGGGGGCCTCAGGCACAGTCCTGGTGTTGAAACAATTATGGAGCTGTTGTGCCGAGCTGCCATTCAGGTACACGCTCCTGTTGTCCACTTTTGCCATTTACACCTCCTAGTGGATAGTGGTGAAACCAGCACACTGGCACTCTGTGCAGGTGAATAAAAAAACACACACCTTAACTCCTCTGTGCTTTTCAAATTAAAAAATTTTTTCAAGTTGACCCCTACCCCCATTTGCATTGAATTGTCTGCCTTTGTTCTTTTAGTTGTGGCATCTATCGAGGTCAGATGCGTGCTCTTTCGCTCTGCTTTGGGCATTTTGTCAGAGACTGGAATCTGATCTGAAATGCGGTGCCTTTGTGTGTCAGGTCTAAATTGTGCTCATCCTTCAGGTAATTGGGGTTGATAATGTGATCCTCTACGCTGTGTTTCAGGCTCACAGGAAGTGGTGTTTGTCATTCAGAGCCAGCGGAACTCATTCCATGTGGAGCGGGCTCACAGACGCAAGGCCAGTCTCATTCAGCAGGCAGAGAACATCAGACAGGTATCCTATCCCCTGCGGGTCTCATCAGTGTTCCGACCACATGCTCGGCGAATTTCACCAAAGTATCACAACCATTTATTAATGCAAGCTGCCCCAGGTGCCAGAGCAAGCCACTGCAATGATCTATAGCAGATTTCCGAAATGCCGCGCAGAAGCAGCTTGTCACACAATCTCCCACATCTCAGGACTGCCTAAGGACTTATCCCAGGCTGTCTGCTTTTTCTCAACATAAGAACAGCTACAAGAACCAGACAGAAGCACCTGTCCACAGTCATCATTGTCTGATCTGAACAGCTGGTTCCATCATCAATCCATGTTGTAATGTTTTAAAACAGAAGGATGCTTCTTATTTTTTGGCAATGAGGTTTTCTGATTCTGCGTGTTTTTTTGTGTGATGCAGCAGGAAGCATGCTGAGCTCACAAAGGCCATTAAGCAGAATTACTCATCATAACACTTCCTTTATTTTGGCTGAGGGCTGTTCCAGCCTGCGTTGACCATTTCTTACTTTGTATTGGTGTAATTGCTGTTGAGGAAAAGTACTGAAATGGCCACCGTTTGTCTGTTTAATCGGAATTTCCATGGAGTTGTTGAGAGAGATGGGCTGGCATTTTTCTGTTTAATATTGTGAACAATATTAAGTTTAAAAGTAAATGATTAAGTGACAATCACTTTAACATGACGCCATTTACATGCATCACCACTAGGTGCCACTATTGAACTGACGGTATCCATGGTATTCTTGTTTAGGAAAATTTAAATATTTTTTAACATAACTGAACCCTGTTATTTGGTCACGTTTTTTCGGCATATGTTTGTATCCTTATATAATTTGTGGAAAATTTATATTTACAGGAAATTGGAGTTTCCAAATTAACATTATTACCATTGCATTACTTGGTTGACATTTTTATTCAGGGTGAAAGTTTGCATTTATTTATACAGTTATTTATGAAATGTCTAAGATGCAACAGCTATTGCAGTCCTGTGATTATAATGACAAGTCAATAAAAACTGAGTTCTTGCATGTGTTCCGTTATCAACATTTTTATCCAAATTATTGTTATAATTCTTGTTTTGCAATACAGTTAACATGGCACATAATTTTACTTCTAGTTTGCGTCTGAAACATTGTCCCTTATAAATTATATTAATGTGTGTGAGTTCTTGTTCAGCGTTCACAGGCCAGTCAGCACAGGGAGTGAAAATCTTTTTGTTTTGTTTGTTTTTTGTAAAAAAAATTTTAAATAAACACCTGACTTGCACAGAATTTAAGGAGTTGCTGCTCTGGTGCTGATATGAACCGTATCAGTGGTGTCACCTGGCAGAGCGGAGTGAGTCATGCAAAAGGATGTTGAGCGAGGAGACTGGTATGCCGTGATTCAGGCCTCCTGCTGGGGTGGGGGTTGGGGGGGCACACAGATCGGAGGGGTGCCTCTCCGTAGGCGTTCCCCTTCATGCACTGTTAGACATGGGGTTATGGTCAGTCGTGTCGAGACAGATGTTAATATGCATTAGGCGCAACGTATTTTCCGCTTTTAGCAGTGTGATAGACACGCTGTTTTTGCCTCTGTATCGGGATCTCACTGGCCTGCCAGTGTGGTTGTCAGCACTGGGAGTCCTATAAGCCCAGGATTTCGTAGTAAATCCCTCAGCGTCGGCTCACTTTTATGTCTCCTTGAACATTTTGTTCAGTGACATTCCAAACCTAGTTTATTAAAAAGAATGATGACATTTGTCTATCTTCCTCCCTCTGTACATTTCTGAACATCTGAGTACTTTTTACTGCTAATACTGTTTAATGCTAATTTAAGCTTTTTGGTGTTTCCAAGGAGTTTGGGGTGAACTGGGCCTGTGAAACTGGCTTTCCTTTATTACATGTTTGCCAAACTGTCTCAGTGAAGAAGACTGTAAATTATTTGTTGCCATAATAATTGTAGCTCTTTAAAAATAGCATTTACCTGAAGTCATTGAATCTTAAATGGCACAAATAGGGCTTGGACTTGGGGATTGTGTGCAGAGGAACTGTCAGATAACGTTCGTAAATGAGTCATTTCTGCATACATTCAGGAGGGACCTCTGCAGTGAGGTGTGTGATTGAGCGTGTCAATGCAGTGCTGAGCTTGGAGATGATCAGCTCTGGAACTGCCCTGTTCCTTTTCCATAACCCCGGATGTAATGTAGTGTTTTACACTGATGGTAGTTACAGTACGGTGTATCATTGGTGAGTCAGTTTTCTGTGACTCATCGTAAGAAACCGTAAGAGACCCTGATACACACAGTGCTTAAAATAGGTGACTCCCTGCACGTCCCACCCAGCACAGTGCAGCATCACTAGTCAGGAACAAGTAAGCTGTCTCTGAGTCCTGTGTATAGAACAAGAGCCACTAAGCCGCTGGAAAGCAAGCACAGAAGTGAAGATTTATTTATTTTTTACCCTGCAGTGTGTGAGCTGTAGTGCATACAGAAAGGGCACCGGATGAGGAGGACGCCCTTTGGGAGGGTGAGGTGCGAGGAGGCGTTGTGGACGGAACAAGTTTGGGACACATGTAGAAACATCCAAACTGACAATGTGACAAAACAAACTTACTGCACCTTTACATTTTCTCCTCATTGTGGCTTGACTGGAACATTGCGTGTTGGCAGCGCTGTTTACTGCAGGTGAGTACCAGAGTGGTTAAAGGCACGGATCCTCGCATACAGTCCTGGGAAAGGGGTCTTTCTGAATTGCTCTTGGAAAAATGAAAATGGCTTTAAACGCACATGGTAAATGAATTACGAACCAAGGCTAATATTTTCTTCACAATGCCTGATTAGCAGAAGGACTTGCCAATTTGCGTTCCATTCTTTTGCTGAATGCAAACTTTTAATGTGAAAGCCCACTTCAAGAAACCATAAAGCCCAATTTATTTTTGCATTTTCTTTTGGCTTTTACACAGTTGTTTCATTTGAAAGCAGACCAACTGTAAATTATCAGTGTGAATCCCACAGATGTTCAGGAAATAGCTAAATCAAAATTTTCAGTATAAGGGAGTGCAATTAAGAAGAACAATGGCGTTTGGAAGAAGATTGAATGTTGAATTTGCTCTGAATTAGGTTCAGGGTTTGCTGGGTCTTCTGCAGACCCATTGAGCTGTCAGTGCCATGCCTGTTTCATTGTCCTCTTGAACGTTGCTGGTGGCAACATGGAACACAGACTCGTAACCGGTTTCCAGTTTAAATCAAAACCCAGCTAAGCAGCAAAATGTAAAAACATTTGATTTACTTTAACATGAATAAAATCCCAGGGGTGACCCTGAGATTCACAAGACCCATTTATCTTCAAAGCTCTATTTCTCATCTGCCTACGTTGGAAAATTCTGTGTGTTTTTATGTTAATGTCTGAGGTGCAACAAACCATGCAATGTAAACCAAATTTGTTGCTGCTGAAGGAGGAGCTGCATGTGACGTATCAGGCCTGCATTACTAACTACAATGGGTCTAGAAACGTTGCTTTCTACTTTTATTATTATTTAATTCTAGCCGTGTTTCTGGGGCAGTGTGTGACTTGTAATTCTAGTGGCTTTCAACTCTTTACCCATGATCAGATGGTGGCCAGTTCAAATCTCTTGACTGGCAGAGTACTCCTATTAATGTTGGGCCCTTGAGCAAGGCCCTTTATCCCTAAAAACTGCTCCAGGGCTATTGGCTGACCCCCTGGCTGTCTTGCATAGGACAATAACATGAGAGATGCAAAAAAAAAACAAAAAAAAACGAAAGAATTCTTCTGTACCTGTACTTGTGTTGGTGCAAATGGAAGATGAAGCATTATCACCACCCTTTCCACGTGGATTTCTCCTCTCCCCAGCTTCTGTTGTTCCACAGTGTACTTACCCTAAAGTAACATGCTGCGCAGTGCTACATAAGCCAGGCCTGGGCCATCTTTAGAAGCTCGTCTCTGGCCAACACGTTGGAAATTTTCGAACCAGCTCGACATTTAAAATCACCTTCTATTGTCCTGCTTAAAACGCTGAAAAATAATGAAAAGACTGAATGACAAATATGAATATTAAGCAGCGAGAGTGGCGGAAATCCCAAAAAATCTGCCCTGAGGCTTAAAGCAGAAACTATGATGGGGAGTGACAAGGCCCTCAGGCGTGGAATAGAGTACCTATCAAACGAGCACTGAGAAGCAGAAAGCGGGTGAATGACTCATTTATTTTATTTTTAAAGACTGTCCTGTGGGGGATTTATTACACGAAAGGATTTTAGTAGTTGAGTGTGTGTCATGTTTGCTGTTCCTTTCTCTTGCCTTCATTTTGCATATTTTAATTGGGCTTTAAGTGCTTTTGTTGTAGGGTTTAGAATGTCAACATATACTTTGTTTCAAATTTTTTTTTGTAATTAGGATATCTCATAAATCCATGCATGTTATGGGAACAGATTAAAGCAGGTGATGGAGGAAACGGGGAAACAGGACTGTAACGAAACTGCTGAGTGAGTTGATAGAAGTAAAATATTCCTATTAGCAGACCTTCGTGATCTTATGAATTGTTGTCAATGTTACTAAGTTAAAAAAACAAATGTATTGCTGTAATTCCAGAGAGGTAGGAAAGTGGACTTTTCTTTTTTTTTTTGGTTTAGATTATTTGTCTTGCCTCCCGATTAGCTAGACGGTCTGACAGCCATGGCTTCTCTGCTCGCTGGTGACACCGCTGGTCTGTGTAGCAATCAGCAGCTGATTTATGCTGCTTGCTGTTGTCTCAGTAGCAGCCTTCGATGATTAGCCCCAGTCTGGGAGCAGGTGAGCCAAAAGGGACCGCGTGTCCCAAATTTCAGTCCGAAACGCGGTGGCAGGACGTCCCCTCCGGTACCTTTTGTAAAGTATTTCTACATGGCGAATTCGGAGTCTCATCTGATGGTACCCTCCCACGGGCCCTTCAGGAGTGCCGATGGGAGATTTCGGCATCGAGCCACCCCAGGCCTGGAAGGAGAGTTTCACGACAGCTTTACTCCTCATTGACACCAGCAGCTGACAAGTGAAAAGCTGCATTAAGAATTAGGTAAAAATTTGTTGATCTATTTACTGTCAAACCAAAGCAAGGCTCTGAATATTTGGAGGGAGAAGCTGGTTTGGTACCCAGGCTGTCTTAAAGATTCATTCTGAGCTTTTTATGAGAAAAAGATGGAAAAATGCATAGAGTTGTTCTGCTAATAGAGTAGCTGAAGTATTTGGGGCTCATTGTATCTAAAATCATTTCGCCACGTTTGTTGTGGATGTTGGTGTGACTCTCTCTCAAAGTAAATTTTGCCCTTTTTTCCACCACCTTAATAAAATTCTATCAAAAAGTATATTCATCGGAGAAACCCCATTCTCTCTCCAATCTGGGCTGGTGTCGTCCTCTATTACTGCAGGCTCTGGCACTGTGGAGAGTGTTTCTATGACGACAGACTCCATTTTTCTGTGCAATACTTAAAAAAATAAATAAATAAATACATCCATCTAGGAAACCTTATGATGGAAGAAACAAATCACATGATTTAGAAACAAAAAGTATTTTTTATAATAACGTTCTAGCAGTTTAATCTTACTTTAATCTGCCCAGAGAATTTACCATTCACCACATCTTCATTCTGAGAACAATTACAACTTTGAGACATCCACAGAGGGAGACAAAAGCTCTAATATTCATAATCATTCCACACCCCTACTGTTCAATCAGAATTTAAAACGGTTTGCTAGAAACTTGCCAAGAATCTCTCTCAGAAGTATTTTATTTTTAAATTTACTTTTATATCTCAGGTCAGACCATTGTGATCTCTAAAAGATGCATTTCGCCTCTGAGAGACTTTATCTCCCACAGAGCATCCCTACTGTGCTGCTGCTTCACAGCCTGTCAGATAATGAGGGCGATTGGAGCATCCTTCCACTGCTGCCTTTGTAAGCACACCGGCCTTTTAGTCAAACTGCTGTTAGCTTCCATAAAGCAAAAATGCATTTCCCTCCCTAAGGCGCTCTCCGCGATGCAATGGTTTCAACCAGCAGTCTGGCACGTCTGCCTTCAGCTTTGTTAATCAAATAACATGGGGTGCTTTTCCACCACACCAAGTACCGTACTTTTGGTACAGTACTTTCGGTACATTCCTTTTTCCACTGACTTCCGGTGGAGTACCAGTACCAAAAGTGCCAAACCAGCTGGGGTACTTCTTTGGTACTTTAGAACTTTGGGGTAGGACTTGATTCGCTTTCTTTGTCGACTGGTTATGCAAATAGCCTGCCTCTGAAACACAATACAACCGCCGCCTTGAAAACAAAGATATATACAGAAAAAAATAATTAACTGTGATCTGGTCGGAAGAACAGATACAACAAAACGACCAGAATGGCATGACAAGAAATTTAGAAAGCATTTTGTTTAATATACTAGGACAGCACGCATATAGTGTGCTCTAGCTGACTAGCAATGTACAAATTACATGTGCATAACATGCCATGTTGGTATTAATATTGCACCTTATAAAGCCCTATAGTATAGTACAGCCATTTTTCAAAATCAGTACAGAATACCCGCCTTGCGCTGTGATGTCATTCGGCTCCGGGACCAGTATTTATGCCAGTGGAAAACCAACACCTAGAAGTACTGTACTTTTGGTACTTTCTCAAATCAAAAATACAGTACCTGCTGAAGTGGAAAAGCACCCAAAGTAATCTTGTTTTATTGTTAAACATCAAATGTTAGTTGTTATATTGTGTGTGTATTGTTTGTTTATGCTTTATTGTATGTGATTGTTCCTTGGGAGTATGGCTGAAGAAGTGAACGTTCCAATGCAGTTGTTGCACATGGTTTGAAGTAAATATCTGCAAAGCTCCTTTGCCTCTCCATCCGTAATACAGTAGCCCCCTGTTTTTCCACGTGTTCCAAGACCCACCGCGTATAGTAATAGCAAACCATCTATGGACCCCCTGTATAATGTGATTTTCTTGTAAATACACACGTGGACAAAATTGTTGGTACCCTTCAGTCAATGAAAGAAAAACTCACAATGGTCACAGAAATAACT
>JAAGVU020000036.1:14984962-14998940 GCA_011763525.2 Mormyrus iriodes | reverse complement strand
AATAACACAATCATATGTGAACGGACAAGACAGACGTCATTCTCTCTCTCTCTCTCTCTCTCTCTCTCTCTCTCTCTGTGTATGTCTCTCTCTCTTTCTCTCTTTCTCTCTCTCTCTCTGTGTATGTCTCTCTCTCTCATATATATGTATGTGTGTATATATATATATGTGTGTGTGTATATGTGTAGTGTAATATATATGATAATATAAAATATGCTTTTATCAATAAATCAGGTTGTCTAATATGGTTCAGAATATCTCTAGGCTCAAAGCTGAGATCTTATGCTGCCAGCTTCTCACTAAGACTCAAGTATATGTCCCCTTCCCAGGCTCGCCCGGAAGATTATGCAAAAGACTACCTGGCTCACCAAGTTCCCATTTCTTTCCACAAACATTGGAATATTGACCCAGTTGCAGTCTTCCACAAGTGGCTGATGGATGATAAAAGGGACAAAAACTCTAATCAGCCACAAGAGGGTGGTAGAGAGGAGCTATAGAGACTTGAATGACTGGTAACCTGGTGCTCTTGCTCTGGGTGTGAATTATGGCTTTTAAGTGTGTGTGTGTGTGTGTGTGTGCGCGTGTGTGTGTGCGCGTGCGTGCGTGTATGCTTGTGTGTATGTGTGAATAAATTGTGTGTGTACAATGTTTTTGAAATTGAGTTTAAAAAAAAAGTATTATATGTTCACTGGTGTAAATATTGAATAAACGTTCTCTTCTCCAGCTGTTATGGGTATGTGCATGAGCTTGTCTTTAGCAGCTATGTTCAGTTTAATGAGTGATCACATTTTTTATATAAGTTATATGTTTAAAATTTTGCAACTTTTTCTTGCAGTAATATTTATAATAAACAACAAATGGGATTCCATGTAAAGAAGTAGATTCAGATATTTCAGCAGTATTGTGGAAGCATGTAAGACCTGCTCAGAGCTGAACATTGCAACTCAGTGCAAGAGCTGGTCAGAGTTAATTTGAACCCTGAATCATTATTTGCATGTGAAGCTACTGTTCAGGCTGCCGAACTTCTAGGGTCAAACCAGCAAACCTTTTTTCCCCAGTTTTATTCAGTAGCCAATAAGAGAAATTTGATCTGAAGCATGACTTAAAATATGATGTCCATTGATCCGCCGTCTATTTAAAACCACTGATAATTAATGTTATTCACTTCACCTATGTCATTACAATGGCACCTGTCAAGGATGCGATTATATATTAGGGAAATGAACAGTCAGTTCTTTAAGTTGATGTGTTGGAAGCAGGAAAAATGCTAGTGTAAAGATCTGAGCGACTTTGACAAGGGCAAAATTGTGATGGCTAGACAACTGGGTCAAAGCTGCTCCAAAATGGCAGGTCCAATCCCACAGGAGGGCTACTGTAGCAGAAATTGCTGAAAAAGTTAATGCTGGCTGTGATAGAAAGCAGTCAGAACCTAGAGTGCATCGCAGCTTGCTGCATATGGGGCTGCATAGCCACAGACCAGAGTGCACATGCTGACCCCTGTCCACTGCTGAAAGTACCTACATTAGCCATGTGAGTGTCAGAACTGGACCATGGAATAATGAAAAAAGATGGCCTGGTCTGATGAGTCATTTTTTCTGTTACATCATGTGGACAGCTGGGTGTGTATGTTGTTTACTTGGGGAAGAGATGGCACCAAGATGCATTATGGGAAGAAGGCAAACTGTTGGAGGCAGTGTGATGCTTTGGGCAATGTTCTGTTGGGAAACCTTGGGTCCTGGCATTTAGGTACCACCTACCCAAACATTGTTGCTGAACAAGCACACCCTTTGATGGTAACTGTATTCCCTGATGCCAGTGGCCTCATTCAGCAGGATGTTGTGCCCTGCCATAATGCAAAACTTGTTTAAATATGGTTTGAGGAACACGGAACAAGAGTTCAAGGTGTTGACTTAGTGTTCAAATTCCCCAGATCTCAGTTAGATGGAGTATTTGTGGGATGTGCTGGACGAACAAGCCCAATCCATGGAGGCCCAACCTCTTACAGGACTTAAAGGATCTTCTGCTAAGGTCTTGGTGCCAGATATAACAGAACACCTACAGAGGTCTTGTGGAGTCCATTCCTCAATGGTCAAGGGCAAAGCCAAAGTCTATCTATGAGTCTGTTCTCCATGCTGGCCTGTGTAGGGTGGCAGATTGAAGGCTGTATCCTTGATGTTACAGTTCATAAGTCACATCCATGATGTCACTCCCCCATGGGACTGAACCAGGTTTCCAGCTTAAATGTTACCCACCTCGGGCACTATCTGGATATGTGGGAAGGCAGAGAGCATTGATGGTCAGAGCACACATTGACACCTTAGTGGACAAGCATAATGTGTAGGTTTGGCTTGGAATGCAAGTTTGAGACAAAAAAGGTATATCAGCAGTTCCTGCATCATCCATGCCAATCTTGTCTTGAAATGTAGGTTACTGTGTGAGCTTCTTTTACCATTACAAAAAAAACTGTGTACCAATATGTCTGCTGCATTCAGCTGTACTGATTTCTTTATAATATACTTTGGCTGATTTTCACTGGTTCACCCAATGGGATGTTAGAATTTTAAATAGCAGCCTAAGCTTGGGAAAAGTTTACATGAACATTTACAAGTAAATCACATTACAGAGGACGCTAACTGTGAGGAAATTATTGTAAGTCCAGAAGCTGGGAAACTGCATAGCAACTTATAAGGAAGGTTAATAGCTTTCTGTAATTCCGGGAGAGTTACCAGATGCTATGGTGGAGGCCCTGCTTGCAATATAAAATAGTTTAATCGCACCTGCTATGTTGTTATACAGCTCTGCCGGAGTATAATTTGGTCATTTTTAAAGCACCACAAACAAACCAAATTTCCATATCAGATATGAGACAAGTGGACTCTGACAGATTGAAAGGGGGATTGTGTTTTGAAGCAGACTTGTTTGTTCATGCACATGAGAAATTGTGGAAACTAAATGGAGGGGGGCACTGGATGAAGGCTCCCCTAGAAAAGTTTACCACACTGGCCCAGCAAAAACCCTGTGTGAATGCAAATAAGCAGATCATATGCAAAACTATGTGGAATGTAAATGAATGTTAAAGAATGTCAGTGGCCACATATGTTTTGTTTTGGCATATGAGGACATGGTACATACAGTGCCCTCCACTATTATTGGCACCCCTTGTAAAAATTAGTAAGAAAGGTTAGGAAAAATTAACTGTTTGCTGAAGTACCTTCACCTTGCTCTAAAAAAAAATTAGAAAAATCCTACTTTTAATTGAAACAAGTATATTTAAAGAAAAACAAATCCCTCTTCAAGAAATGAATATTCTTAGCAAAAACACGTGCCACAATTGTTGGCACTCTTGGAAATTAATGAGAAAACACTATAACTAAAGCATGTTTCCCATTTAAATTGGACATTAAGCTGATTGGAGTGTATAGGAACTTAGCAGCTGAAATCAATGACTTCCTGATTAACTGGGATACAAATGTGAGGAGTCACAGAACCAAATTCCCTTAACCAACCATCATCATGGCAAAGAAAAGAGAGCACTCAGTCCAAATGAGGGAGAAGTGTGTTGCCCTTCATAACACAAGGTATGGCTATAAAAAAATAGCTACTTGCCTGAAAATGACCACTTTTTAATTATTGCCCTAACTGTAAAAATGGGCATCAACTGGAACTGTGATAAACTTGCCTGGACAAGGACCCAAGTTTATTTTACCCCCACATACAGTGAGAAGGATAGTAAGAGAGGCAAAAATATATCTCCAAGGATCACTTGGGGAATTTCAAGAAAAAGTAAAATCCTGGGGTTATCAAGTCTCCAGAACTACCATCAGACGGCATCTCTATGCCAACAGATTATTTGGAAGGTATGCCAGAAAAAAGCCTTTTCTGTCAGTTTGTGTATAATGCAAACGTAAGCGCCTGGAGTTTGTTAAATGTTACTACGGCTTTGACTGGAATTGTGTTCTATGGTCTGATGAAACAAAAACTGAACTTTTTCGAAATAAACTCTCAGTGTGGGTTTGGTGTAAATAGAAGGATGGCTATAATGAAAAGAACCTTGTCCCAACTGTCAAATATGGTGGAGGTTCTATGATGTTGTGGGGCTGTTTTTCCTCCAAACGCCCTGGCAAAATTGTTAGGGTACATGGCATCATGGATTCCATGAAATAACTGGAGATTTTAAATCAAAACCTGGCTGCGTCCGCCAGGAAACTAAAACCGGGTCGTCACTGGATCTTCCAGCAGAATAATGATCCGAAACGCATGTCCAAATCAACCCTGTAATGATTAACTGACCACACAATCAAGTTTCTGTCATCACCATCTCAGTCCCCTGACCTGAACCCTACTGAAAACCTGTGGAGTGAGCTGAAGAGGAGAGTGTACAGGAGAGGGCCTAGGACCCTGGATGATCTGGAGAGATTATGTAAAGAATAGTCTCGGTTGCCATGCTCTGTATTCTCCAACCTTATAAAAGGTTACTTGAAAAGACTCCATGCTGTTTGTACAACCTCCCTTTGCCAATAAAAGTATTAAATTCTGGGGTGCCAACAATTGTGGCACGTGTTTTGTTAAGAGTATTTATTTCTTGATGAGGGATTTGTTTTTCTTTGAATAA
This sequence comes from Mormyrus iriodes, assembly GCA_011763525.2. NCBI lineage: Eukaryota > Metazoa > Chordata > Actinopteri > Osteoglossiformes > Mormyridae > Mormyrus > Mormyrus iriodes. The sequence goes on along the minus strand of JAAGVU020000036.1, from coordinate 14,994,328 downwards.
ACTTGTTTCAATTGTCAGATTTCTCATTTTTTCTGTGCAAGTTGAAGGTACTTCAGCAAACTGAGTTTTTTTTTCTTTCTTCTAACCATTCTTATTAATTTTTACAAGGGGTGCCAATAATGATGGAGGACACTATATGAGCTGGAGTGAAAGGCATGACAGAAATATCTCAATTTTTTTTTTTTTCCTGCATTGAATCTGCTTGAAATCTGTTTGGAAAAACTGGTTTTTCAACTGGATATTTACCTAATGTGGCCGGTCATTGCCTTATTTGTTGTGCTACAATGCTTAGAAATGCTGTTTGTTTCCTCTCCACTCAACAGTAAATGTATATAAATGTATTACATATTCTATATTGCATCTAACAGTCTAGTATTATGAGATATCTAGCATTTTTTGTGTACTAAGAGACGAATAGCCAGTGAAGACAGATATCATTTTTTTTAAACCTCATATCTCTAAAGAGAGAACTTGAATTCTCTTATTTTAATTTTTTTTTCCAGTTCAGAATATTTCATTTATGCCATCTAATGTCACGTCAGTCATGACTAAGATTCTTTCTTTTTGATAAGGAAGTTCTCACCCTCTCGTCCTCCTGCCTTGTCTTATTAAAAAAAAGAAGAATCTCCACAGGATTGCAAGGACTGGAGAGTGACACCAGGCCACTGGCCCATCTATCTACTGAATAAGAATTATGAGGTTGCTTAATTCCGAGTCACATGCATAACCTGTGCTATTTAACGTGCTTTAAAAAGTTTTAAAAGACAGCAGTACTATTTTTTGCTAGATATTTTTAGTGGAGAAAATCAGATGAAATACTTTTGAAGGGTGATGCAGCCCTTTGTCAGTTCACAAGTCCTATTTTTTTTTCCCTGGTAGAATGCATACTGCGGAGATTTTAAATTTCAACATAGATATTAAAAAAATACAAATTCTCCAATCTGCAACAGTTTGTAGTAACATGCCTCCAACACTAGTCTAAGGTCATGCTCCCCTACAATGGCTGAAGATGAATCAAACCAATGACTGCAGATGTTACAGATGTGTGGAAAAGGCTAGAGAATTCTAATCAGTCAAAACTCATAACACGTATATGTGTGTGTGTGTTGTCAACTGTTTGCTTTGCCAAATACTTTTTTGAAATATTTTTCTCTTTTTGCCTTTGCTTCACTTCTCAGTCATCTTTTCTGAACCTTTTTTTAAAAGGCCAAATTATCTTCTGAGCCGTTGTCATATATATTAGATGAACAAAGGTTACCTTCAATGTGATCATCTATCACCTTGAATTTTGTTAGGCTTTTATAACCTCCAGTGGCTTGCACCAAATATGTTCAAAGTTTTGCCTGAACTACAGAATGCAAAAGGTCCAAGGACAATCTTTGCCTACGTTTGATTGCTTTTGCCCTGTATAGTGATGGTAATGTGGCGTAACTCAGCAAGTTGGGATGCTGTGCTGTGATAAGAAGGTCGCCTTTTAAAATCCTGTGGTTGGTATGGTGATTTTACAGTTGGGCCCTTGAGCAAGGCCTTTAACCCCTATTACACCAGCATAGGGACCCTAGACAAAGTTTTACTTAGGAGATTCCCCTACCAACAAAACTGATCATTTCATTTCCTCTGCAATGCAGGTAATTTGGTGGCCCTTGGTAACTCTCTATTCTGCCTGTACCTAGAGCCAGCCCTGCTTTCTCAATTGTATGATGCTTTGGATACAAGCATTTCGAGTTTGAGTGGACAGAGAACGCAGCACAACAAGAGTATATGGGTTGTAAGCTATCAACACAGGAGGGCTTTTAAATACCCTTTAAGTCCTCCAATGACTTGTGAATAGCAGGGTAAGAGTTGGAGTTTTGGATTGAAACACTGGAGATTTTCTGAATGGAACAAACCGCCTGCATTTACAAGTAAATGTGATGATGCTGTTATAATGTGGCTGCTAAGGATATTCAAACTGGATTCAAAGTACTGAAGCTTTATTCATTATTTGATGGTAACCTGTGGGAATTTCTTAATGACAACTCAGGGATGTTCTCTGTGCCACGAACTGGAATTATGAGTAATTCTTGGACATCAAAAGATAGCCCATATTTCCAGAGAAATCACTTTAAAAATCCACTATTGCAGCACATTTGATATGCACAATTCAAATTTAATTCAAATTAGCTTTATAAGAGTACATATTCTCAAGAGACTGTCAAACGTATTCAGAATCCAGAGCTGCAGGTTTAAAATGTAAAAACTTGTTCTGTCTTGTGTGGTTGGCGATGCATTGCCAAATCAGTCAATGAGAAATTAAACTTCACAATTCCTGCCCATTCTTTGTTCTGATTAATTTTTATGCCTGGCAAGAGTGATTGAAAGTGTTTTCAAGATCTGAACACGGCTCTGTTTCATCCAAGAACAGCAGAGATGGGATAAGATTGTCTGAGCAGTAGTTAACGATTGTAAAATATATGCTTGCATTTTTTCGTGTCCTTGTCTAGAATGATGTCACTTTTGTTACCTTCTTTTGTATTTTGATGAACAAAGTGGGAGCTGACTGTGTCTTCTTCAGATGTCCACGGCCAGATCTTTTTATTTCGGCTGCCTCTTTTGGGTCTGAAGGTGAGGATAACATCCATGGTGAAGAATGTGAAGTTTACCTTTGAAACTGTTTGCAGTATAAGGTGTAATAATTAAACTGCAATGGAATAACTGATAAACTCAGTCTGCTCATTTATTTGAAAAACTAACAATTGGAAAATCTGATATGCATCTCTTGTACCTATGCTGGTTTTAATGTGTAATTTGCGTAACACATTATGATTACATTTTAACCTCATGCCTCTTTACCGCAACACTGCCAACGGTTCTGTTGGTTTCAAATTGGCATGAGACTTTCCTTTTTCTCGTTTCCTGCTTCTTTCTCATACAACACAGCTTCAGAGTTATAACTGGCCATTGGAGATGCGTGTGATGAAGTATCTACCCACCTGACATTAAATCTCAGAATTAAAGAATGAAATTAAAGAAGCCCAGTCCATGAAGCTCCCAGCACAGTTTGCCTTGGGGTTAATGCCAGAGGAAGTTTGAAACTCTGTAGTTATTGAGTTAAGGGTGTGTGAGCAATTTTTATGCACTAAGCCCGTCAGCACCCTCCTCTGTTACTTTACGTGGTTTGCCAGTTTCTGTAGTTCCTAAATGCTTCCATTTTGCAATAATACAATAATATACTCACACATGCGCATATATATATATATACACACACACACACACACACACACACACACACACACACACACACACAATTGGACATTAAGCTGATTGGAGTGTATAGGAACTTAGCAGCTGAAATCAATGACTTCCTGATTAACTGGGATACAAATGTGAGGAGTCACAGAACCAAATTCCCTTAACCAACCATCATCATGGCAAAGAAAAGAGAGCACTCAGTCCAAATGAGGGAGAAGTGTGTTGCCCTTCATAACACAAGGTATGGCTATAAAAAAATAGCTACTTGCCTGAAAATGACCACTTTTTAATTATTGCCCTAACTGTAAAAATGGGCATCAACTGGAACTGTGATAAACTTGCCTGGACAAGGACCCAAGTTTATTTTACCCCCACATACAGTGAGAAGGATAGTAAGAGAGGCAAAAATATATCTCCAAGGATCACTTGGGGAATTTCAAGAAAAAGTAAAATCCTGGGGTTATCAAGTCTCCAGAACTACCATCAGACGGCATCTCTATGCCAACAGATTATTTGGAAGGTATGCCAGAAAAAAGCCTTTTCTGTCAGTTTGTGTATAATGCAAACGTAAGCGCCTGGAGTTTGTTAAATGTTACTACGGCTTTGACTGGAATTGTGTTCTATGGTCTGATGAAACAAAAACTGAACTTTTTCGAAATAAACTCTCAGTGTGGGTTTGGTGTAAATAGAAGGATGGCTATAATGAAAAGAACCTTGTCCCAACTGTCAAATATGGTGGAGGTTCTATGATGTTGTGGGGCTGTTTTTCCTCCAAACGCCCTGGCAAAATTGTTAGGGTACATGGCATCATGGATTCCATGAAATAACTGGAGATTTTAAATCAAAACCTGGCTGCGTCCGCCAGGAAACTAAAACCGGGTCGTCACTGGATCTTCCAGCAGAATAATGATCCGAAACGCATGTCCAAATCAACCCTGTAATGATTAACTGACCACACAATCAAGTTTCTGTCATCACCATCTCAGTCCCCTGACCTGAACCCTACTGAAAACCTGTGGAGTGAGCTGAAGAGGAGAGTGTACAGGAGAGGGCCTAGGACCCTGGATGATCTGGAGGGGTGCCAACAATTGGGGCACATGTTTTTGTTAATATTTCTTGATAAGGGACTTTTTTTTTTTTTTTTTTTCTTTTTGAATAAACGTGTTACAATTAAGTCACATTTTTCTCATTTTTTAAGTGCAAGGTGAAGGTACTTCAGCAAACAGTGATTTTTTTTTTTCTTTCTCTAACCTTTCTTACTAATTTTTACAAGGGGTGCCAATAATCGTGGAAGGCACTGTATGTACCATGTCCTCATATGCCAAAACAAGACATATGTGGCCACTGACATTCTTTAACATTCATTTAAACATTCCACATAGTTTTGCATATGATCTGCTTATTTGCACTGCATGTGTGTGTGTGTGTGTGTACATATATGCATTTACATTGACGTGGGCCCTTATTTTGGTTATTTTTCAAAACTAACGTGTAATGATTTCTAAATTATATTCCAGTTGTAAACTAATATGTATCACTATGGGTGGTCTCATTTGTATGATATTTGTTAGAAAATTATGTGCGGCTTACATACGCCAATACGCTTCTAGCTAGAGATTTGACTGTCATGTCTGTAAATATACGTCTTTGTTTTCAAACTTGTAATTTCATTGACTAAGTGCCTGATTGGTAGCAAACAAATTTCAGGGGGAGGGAGTTAAACCTATGATTTGACTACATGGCTGCACGCCTGTCCTATACAGCTCATTCAAATCACAGTGTGGGAGTTTTGCAGTGCTGCTGGAAATTCCTCCCTGTGCTATCAGTAAATGAGAGGGATAACATCTTTCACTCTATCCAAGCTTGTCATTTTCTCCCCGAGCCAAAACACAGGCCAGCTACATGTGCACCTCCCATTTCTTATTCATTTTATTAAAGTTTTTAGTAATCGAAGTATTTAAAGCAGTGCAATCTTTTGTTTAAGCTTACTGTGCATTTTCCTAGTGTTTTTTTTTCTCTGTCCAAGTTCCCTGCAGTCCTTTGCAGCATTATGCTTGGATAATCTGTTACAGATCCATTAATAGTTACTAATGCGGTAATGTCACTGGAGAAGAGAGGCTAACTTTTAAGTTTTTTTTTTTGCCTGATTTTTTTTTTTTTTTATCTACTGTAACAAATGAATGCATATTTAAATTTCATTTGGACTCTGTGTGATAATCAGTGGAGGCACTTGCACAAATATTCAATTAAATCTGAAAATCCTCACAGAATACAGCAGTTTGAGGCAAATGCTTCAGAAAACTGAAATGCACACATCACCACATTAAAATGATTAATGAGAAAGCAAATGGCCTTTCCCACATAAGCTGCAGTGGTGCTGTTAGACATTAATTACAAAGAATCTTACTTACTTTGTGATTAGTTGTTTTAATACCTGATAGTGGTTTATGGGGAATTTTATTCAGTTCAGTGTTTTAAGCCCATTTTCAGTTTTTGTTGGCTAATTTGGCAAGATTCATTTCCTGGTTTGAACACGCTGCACACAACAATTATAATGTGCAACAATCCTGTTTGTCATTTAAAATGCAGATGTTTCTGTGAACAGCAGCTTTAAAACATTACAGATGTGCCATGTTTATTCATTCGTGTTACCAGTGTGGTTCTTGCTGGCGTATAGCTTAAAAATCTTTGCAGAGAGTACAAAAACAAATTCCCCCCTTTACACTCAGACTGCCAGTCCCTTCCAGTAGTAAAATAGTCTCATTTTAATGAAAATATAGCCATATCTCACTGTTTCACTGTCATTACCATGGTCACACAGCATGAGGACAGAATGAGAAAAATCACACTTTTCCCCTCAGTGTTGAAGGTGATGCAAATTTATACTTCGAACAGACCTTTGAAAAATCGGATGGTACTCAGTCTCCTGCAGTTGAGTTCGACAGAGAAAGTGTCATAATCTGCAGTGGGACAGGTTGCCGTGACAACAAAACGACATCGACCCTAGTATAATTGATTACGATTAATTCATAGCATGATAGGGCTGTCCATCTCAGAGCTGTTTTCTGTTCTACGACTCATGGTCCCTAAACGTCATCCTTGAAAATAAGTAATTAAGTACTGAATAATTGGAAGCATTAACCCCATCCTCCAGTTTATGAGTCAGGATGAATCATACAAGCTTGTGAGGCTTCAAAAGCCTCAAAGCCTTCAAAAACAAATCCACTCTGCTATTCACCAGGAACAGACAGACAAGGCTACAATATAATGGCATTCAATTATCTTTAAAGATCTGGAAATAGGAACACTAGCTACAAGTGGTTCATTGCTACACTCTGGCCACAGATATGAGTTTTGCATTACTGTTTCCTGTAGTCAAACTGTTTATTGAAGCAAATGTATTTTGAATTTGGTACATTTCTCTTCTGGGCACCATGGTGGCATGATAGATAGCATCCTCCTCCCACAGTGTGTGAGTGGAGTCTTCATGTTCTCACCATCTGACATCTGTACAGGTTTCCTCTAAGACCTCCTGCATTCCAAAGCCATGCAGTCTAGTGAGTTTCCATCTGTAATGTGGCCTTTGTGTGTGTGTCTGTGTGTACACACTCTGCAATGAGCTAGCATCCCATCCAGAGGTGATCCCCTGTGTTTCCTGGGTTAGACGTCAGGCACACAGTCACAGTGTAAAGTACAGTAGTCCCCCCGTATCCCCGGATAATACGTTCCTGGATCTACCGCAGATAATAGTGAACCATCCACAGACCCCATATGTAATGTGATTTTTGTGTACATACATGTCGTAAATTTTAATAGCTAAATTACGCACAGTAAGATGCTAGCAACATTAAATTCAGTGATAATAAAGAGCACTGTAGATATACAGTACTGTACTCTCTCGAATGAAAGGGATTATGAGATTTTAACCTAATTTCCAAGAGAAGATTGAGCCATGGAAAAATATCATGTATCAATGGATGATGGAGCAAAGACAATCATGCATTTCATGCATTTTTATAATAGACACTGCAATAACGTGGCAACAAATACGATCAGTGAGAACGTTAGACTCAGACTGGATGAGAGCTCTGCGGGGGAGCGTGGGTATGGGGACAAAGGTGGATGGCCTGGCGGTTATCATCATGTTACAGCCTCAACTAACTTGGCACACAGTTGGAAACATATGAACCATTTATTTCTGGAATTTTCCATGTTTCGGACCATGGTACGGGGGTTCCACTGTATAAGCCAGTGTTTTCCAACCTTTTTTCTGACACTGAACACCTTCCATAAAGCAACGTTTTGAAAAACACTGGTATAAGCAATCTGATAATTGACTGACTGACTGATGGACTGACTGACTGACACACGCACAGATTTACATATTTACTGCTCCTGGAAATTCCACTTGTATAGAAGTCACGTTGAATATTGACCTCATTCTGCTATGTAGAAAAAATAATTTCCCTTAGTCCTGAGCAATAAAGAATATATTTTACGGAATTAACATATATTTAATATATAGCAGCGGGTCTTCACACTGCCACATACAGCAAATCATATGATTGAGATTGCTTTATAATGCTTTGTTGGACACCTACAGCACCCCCCATTTCAATGAATTAGGAAGTGCGGAGACCCAGGCAGAGGGCAGGACGCTCCAGAGAGATGCCAGCTATAATGTCACAAGGAGATGATACACACTAGACAACACCTAAAAAAGATAATGACAGTAATAACAATACTGTGATGGATTGGCGCCCGTGCTGAGTTATTCCCTGCCTTGTACCGATGGCTTCTGGGATAGGCTTCGAACCCCCTGCAACTCTGAATAGGACAAGTAGGTATAGGAAATGAATGGACAGATGGATAATAATATATAGCACTCCTTGGACCAGCATAACTGTCTGTCTGTTGTTAAGAGCGCTCCTCTGTTTAGCCAAGATTACATGCAGAGGGTGGGAGTCATTGTTCATTACAGCTCGCAGTTTCCTGAGTGCCCTCTTTTCCACCAAGGAATCCAAGCTGGTTCCTAGAACTGAGCTGGCTTTCTTACAGTTTTTTTGAATCGCTAACAAGCATTTGTCCAACCAAGTGTCACATTTTCAAAACTCTTAATACAATGTGCACAGCATCGGTCTGTTTTGGCCATACCATTCACAAATTTCATGTTGTTTTCACACAATATGCAGTCAGTCAACACATTTCTACAATGCTTACATTTTCTTAACAGACAAGCTATACCCACCACCAAAATAATGGATCGTTTTTGTCTTATTTACAAATGTTAACACAACATACCACAATAAAAACAACAATATTCCAAACCATAGCTACAGTATAAAACTCTACTTCTGCAATAACATCAGCTCAAAAACAACACATCAGCCCAAAAATAAGCTGATAATTAACAAACAATTCAATAACTGACACAGCTGATTTATGTTGGGTAAATTGGGCCGCAGCTGATTCTAGACTGGATTTCAGAGGCAGGTGCTGAAGTTTTTTCAATTATAGCGACACATATAAAAGGAGGATCTTGAGGAGTGATGTTTTTGGGAGCATGCACAGGAAAAGATAAACAAAGTAATGTGAGGATGAGGATGAGGATGAGTAAGGGACCCAGGTAGAGGAGCAGGTGCAGTGAGAGGAGCAGGCCTAAGGAGAGGACAAGGTAGAGGTGTAAGAATGTGTGGTGGTGGCATTCCAAGGGCTGAAAGAGCAGTAGTCAGTGATGAAATACGTGCAACTATCATTAATCATGTAATCAACCACAGCCTTTCACTAAGAGAGGCTGGTGAAAGAGTGCAGCCCAATCTGAGGCGGTCCACAGCTGCCTCCATTATACGTATCTTTCAAGAACACAACAGGTAAGTACTGCATTTTACATGGATTGTTTCTATTCTCACTTGACATGTCAATATGGCCATACAGTAATGCATGTTTACTGTATTTTTTTTTTTTCTGTCCCTCCAAAGGATGCAACATCTTCCTCCCTCTGGGGGAAGAGGAAAGCTCCTCAGTAATGAAGAGCTTGCTATTGTAGAAATGGTTGTAGCCCCCCTGGGTGTTGGCGCCGGGCGTGCCTTGCCTGATGCCCGCTGCCCCGTGGCGTTATCACCCATTACCCCCCGG
>JAAGVU020000036.1:14966934-14977895 GCA_011763525.2 Mormyrus iriodes | reverse complement strand
AATAATAATAATAATAATAATAATAATAATAATAATAATAATAATAATTATTATTATTATTATTATTATTATTATTACAAGTCAGGGATCCCCTAATAAACATTGCTTTGACACATAATGGGGGGGGGACTTCACCTAGACTTCAGCCACAGGCCGAATGACATACAGATGAAGATATGATTGCGATCCTATAGGCCTACTTAATAATCAGGCACTGAACATGGAGTGTGGATGAACAGAAACTTTCAAAAATTTGAACTGTTGTTCTTTAACATAACCCCCTTACTCTTTACTTGGTGTAATTATGGTACCATATTAATTCAAAGGCGAAAGGGTAAAAACTGGACAACTTGCACAATACCTTGTATAGTGTAATGCTTCACAGCCACCTTAGACAGGTCACATCTAAGGTCCTTGTTTTTCGGCCTTCAGCATAAAGCATAAAGTTTAATGATAGGAATATACCATTGTCTAGGAGGGAAGAGCAATGAGGATGGCACAGTCTGTTAATAAAGGCACCTCAAAGCAAGGAGAGGATGAGGTCACGTTCCTGCTGGTCTACATTTCCTCAAAAGTCTTTCTATCCACTGGTTACCAGTAGAAAGTCCAAAGAAAGAAGTCTTCAGAGAAACCATGGAGCACTAAAAGGCAATAGTTCTAAGGATGTTTAATTATTACATGTGTCAGCCATAATTAAAGAAGATATTGGATCACGTATAAGGAAAACAAAATAGCACAATAGATTTCAACTTCCTTTATCGAAGCTTTGTACCACCCGGTATTTCTTTCAAATAACAGCTTCAGAGAGAGAGAGTGAGAGAGAGAGTGAGTACTTTATTAATCCCTTAGGGGGAACATTTTCTTGTCACAGCAGCCCAACGACATGTAGCATCATGTTACATGCCTCACATGACATACATCACAACATGCATGTTTTAGAAAAGGATAAAATAAATAAAACAAAAACAAAGAATAATCTACAAAGAGTATCCTAATAAGTGCAAATAGATGTTAGTGTTGTGCAGGTAGCGTGTGAATAGTGTCATAGCTTACAGAGACGGCTCCCCTCGCCCGACAATGGAACTGCTGTACAGTGCGGTGGCGGCTGGTAGCAATGATTTCCTGAAGTGCTCCTTGTTAATAGCTATTTGTACATGTGATCATTACAGCTGTAGTCCTGTAATCTTTCTAAAATGAATCTGCAAGCCTAAAATAACATTATTATGATAAAACACAGTTGGAAGTGTCTCTGTAGTAAATCACCAGTGTCCCTACTGGTAGGAATGCAGAAGTGTGGGGGGCAGCTTTTCTATGCCTACAAATTTTTTTTCCACACAAAACTTAAAGTAAAATTAATAATATTTAGTAGAGGAAAAGTACTCTGTATATTGGGTTGCCTACTCCGGAGATTCCATAAGTGAAAAAAATCCAAAAAAGCCACATGTTTGCTCAATGGCATAATAACATCACAGCATAATAATCCCCAGATAAAAATGCAAATCTGTTGTTGACTTGGTTTACCTTAAAAAAAAAAGTTGCTATTCCCAGCATACTTCACTTCACCTGCCATCCCACAGAGAGCAAGAAGACTTATCGATGTGCAGATTGATGTGACATTCTGAAGACTTGTAGGTGCCACTTGAAGAAAAGGGCCTTCATTAGTAGCACAAAGGTTAAAATCAACCAAGAGTCTTTTGAAGTTTCTAATCATGAATAAAGCTTTACTTGTATTTAGTATCCAATGTAAATAGGGGAAAAAGCAATTCCAAAACAGACATGAAGGTTACAGATGAGGAGAACTGGCTTCATTTAGCCTTTTGTTCTGTTCTTTTTTAGGGTTGGGTGGCTGAGTTTGTGTGCTCTTCTGAGGCATCAAACCTTCTGAGCTGTTTTTGGAATCCCAGTTCTGATTTAACATCTCCTTCCTTCTGTTCTCATTTGAAGAGACACAAAGACATGAGTTTGACGGTGATCGTTTTCCACAGTGTCTTTTGTTAATCTGTGGCTGTCACTGTTTGCGGAAGGTGCCAAAACAGTGACCAAGCCTTATATTAGTTATACCACACTCAAACCATGTATTTGTGTGGTTGCCTTTAAGTCACTACACTTGGTGGGTGCACAGTCCTGGAATTCAATAATAGACTGAGAAGGTGGAAAAACTAATGCTGTGAACTGATAGAAAGGGGGTCTGTAATTCTGAAAAGACTAAATGTAAGAGAAAGAAAACACTAATAACGTCTGTAATCATGATCCAAAACCATATGACTGGAAATGCTTTCAAGTATCTTATCTCGTACAACTGAATAGAAAGAGATCTGAGTGCTGTGTGAGCAAATGGAGTTAGCCTGGAACAAGCCGAACCGCTTCATGTAGAATAATGCGACCCACTGTACGAGAAACATGCTTCACTGTCACAATGCTAGTCTGTGACAAAGGTGCTCCTTTCCTGGCTGCCCTGTGCAGTGCCTACCGTGGTGGCTGACGGCCGCTTCGAAGGATGCCTGCTGGGGGACTTCCCGTGCGGGAACGTCAGCGTATGCCTGCCACAAGTGCTGCACTGCAACGGCCACCCAGACTGCCCAAATGGCGCTGATGAGGAGAACTGTGGTGGGTTTCTTACAGGGGAACTGTTGCAGCATACTACATGGAAAGTTATATCGGAACCATTAGTCCATGTCACAAAGCTTTGAATTGATCATCAGTATGTGCATCCATTAATACTGCTGCTGGCTCCGTATAGCCATTTGCTTTTATAGTGAACTAAACTGAAACGTTTCTCCAGTGTGCGCAATAATTTAATATGTGTCTTTCTTGCGTTTCTTTTTAAAATTGTCTTCATGTAGTTGGTTTCTGTTGACACAGAGTTAACTTTTATCACAGGTTAACACCGAAGGTAAAGTGAACATATAATGTGTAAGAACTATTGGGAGAAAGTAGGTCCAGTGTTAAGGCTGATTTATACTTCAGCACAGAATCTGCATATATGCTGTCGGTAGCCTTGTAACCGCATACCCTACACCATAGCCTGACGCCTGTAGTTACGTTTCTTGCCACACAGACAGTGTACATTCGAAACCTAAGACTAAGTAAGTTTTGACCACCTTAGTAAATTATAATGCTACTTTATTGATCCCTATGGGGAAATTGTCTTTTTGCCTACCCCATCTTGCTCTCCATGACACACAGACACGCATGTAGGTGTAGAGCAAGCTTGGCAGTGAAGGGCAGCCACCTGCAGCAGTGCCCCTGGAGCTGGGGGGTCAAGGGCCTTGCTCAAGGGCTCACAGATGTGACCATTTTATGGAGGCTGGGGCTCAAACCAGCAACCTTCTGGTCACAGGCACAGAAGCTAAGCCCACAGAGCCACACACTGCCCTCTTAAAGTATCAATAGGCAAAATATTTCAAAACCAAAAAATCAAGATGCTGTGTACATAAAGTTTTTTAACCCAGCTGTTGGTCATTTTCTTGCCGCCCATTGAGTTAAACCTCAAACAATAATCCCTTCGAGTTTCAAAGCCTCACGTTTTTTATCAGGTCTTCTTTGACAGTACCCAACATCCAGCAAAAGCAGTGCCTAGATCCCTTCAGCTTCCCTCCTGTCTATCACCCTCCGGTCCCTGAAATAAAACAGCTTGGTCTCTCCGCACAGGGGACAACAGTGGCTGGGCAGACTTCTTTGATCGTGTTGTTCGTCGGACCGACCCGCAGGACCTAGCCAGCGATTGTTGTGAGTGTATGTGCCTGCTGGGCACCCAAGAGGCTTGTGTGAGGGATAGTAACCACAGCGGAAAACAAACTGAAACATTGCATTAGTCAACACTATTAAGTACTGTCTCTAGTATGATTACATAAGTGGCTGAATTACTAGGGGCCTCTCTTAACGATGTAATTGTAACATCCCTAATAGTCTTTGAGAGGGGGACCATTTGATCATAAATTGAGTTCCCTATTAGGGGTAGGGTCTAGCCTGCATCATGAGAAGAGGAATAATAATAACAAGAATGATGCCTATTCCAGAATTTTCCATTTAATGATCACAATCTTTTTTTTGCAGTGCTGGAAAAGTATCTGGATGGCTGCAACTGCATTCAAACTAAGCTGCAGTGCGTGCTTCTGAACCTCGACACCGTCCCGCAGGTGTCCAGGAATGTCACCTCACTGTAAGTCCCTCCTTGGCCCATGGCTTTTCCTCTGTGTTTTACACAAAATATTGCATGTAGTCAGGGGCACCCGTAGAGATTATGGGCCCCATGAAAGCATATCATGCTGGGCTCCCAACCCAGACAAATCCAGCCTTGTGACATGACCACACCCCCACCTCAAAACCCACATATTGCAATCAAAGCTTTAACAGGTTCAATTATTAACTTTACCTTTTTAGCCTGTAATCAGTCGAAATGTATTTGTATTCCATTATTTAGTGGGTACACAACCTGGGTAGCAATTATAAAACCAAAAGACATTTTTTTTGTCTATAGCTTCACAGTCAGTGTTAAGCTAAAATTACTGTCAGAATTATGCTCCCATCTTCAGCTAAGCATCGGGTTTGGGGAGAGGGTGATGGCAGGTTGGCTGAACCTGCATTTGTGCATGACCCACCAGAGTGGAACTGATTTAGATAGCAAGTGTGAATTAAAAATGGCTTTTTCCGTATTCAACTTCAAGTGAAATTTATAATAAAGCAGCAAAATGAAAACTCTATTTTAATGAGGAGATAATAAGTTACCAAGCGCATTTCATTACATACTTATTTGTTGGGCTAGCAGCTAATTTTTACTAACATTAACATTATCTATTGAATTAGAAGTAAATGATACATTTGCATCACATAGAGATGGGTTTTGGACAAGCCCTAATGTAAATAAATGGGCCTTTCACTGAGAAAAACTGACTCAGCAACTGTTAGCCTCACTTTTGTCTTTCAGGTTTTTGTAGCCTTAACTTTCTTTTCTTATAACCAGATTTTAACATTGGCATTTTATACACAAGTTGGGATTCGTAGGATATTTGCTGACCGTGGGCTGGCTAGTTCATATTGGCTAAGCAGTGTGTGGTGAAGGCAAAGGCAGGGCTCAATCATTGCAGCTAAAACAGAGGGGGAGTACGGAGGATGTCTGATATGCTTCTTTTTGTAAAAAAAAAAAAAAAACAGAAAAAATCAAATATTTGTTTTTATTCATAAATAGTAAATAATGTATTCTGCAAATTGCAATTTCAAAGTCCATTTAAAGGCTATAAAATTATGTTCCAAATAATTTAGGGCCCCTGTCACTCAGGGACTCTTGGAATCATCCTAACTCCTCCCCTTTTATATTGCCCCTGCATGTAGTAGTTGTCTAGTTGTCATCAGCAAGTTATGTCTTTTTCATACAGAAAACAGATGTTGAAAATATGTCAAATATAGCAGTGTGCAGGGGTGTCAAGGGGTCATTTATACCATGGCAGAGTAGTAGGGTCCAGCACTGTAGAGGAGCTCTCAAAATCTGCCTGTCTGCAATCTCCCAAGGGAGACCCCCATTCCACTTGGTAAAATCTATCCATATTTATTTATATTGAAAGTGCCAACCCTAGCTGGGGGCCAAGGTGACATTTTGTCAGGGGGCCTAGAATTTCTAGCTACACCCTTGGCAGTTTATGTGTAAGATTAATGTTTGAATTCCTGGACAAAACAACAGGATCCAGGCTGATGAATGTAGTATTTAAATCCACCACATTACTGGCTCTTGGAAATCCTACTGGTCTGTATAGCTTCTGATTAGTGTTAAAAGGGCAGATATGACTTGATATTCTATTTCATTTTTAATCTTCTTGGATGACCTTTCTCGCAGGTGGTTTCATCTGTGGATGCACAAATCAGATTTTGTATCTTTAGGAAGAACAAACTATTGCTAGGATCATATATTTGGCCGCAAAGCAATTTGATGATTTATCAGTATTCTTTTGGTGCCCGGGGGGTATACGGTTGCACCTAGAACCTGTTAAGCAATGTAATGGTTCAGACAAACAAATTATCAGCTGTCATTTCCACTTTATAATCTCTTTGAAGAAAGCCTTATCATGCATGTGCACAAAGCTTTAGATTCCTTTTGAATTCTTCTAATTGTATAAATACTTTACCATTTTACTTTACCACAGAGATGGGGTTGAAGGGAGGGGCGTTCGTAACATCACCCTCCCAAAAAAGTTCCGCTTGGAACCAAAACAAAAACCCAAATTCCTCCTGCAGTCCCCATCAGACCCCCCCCCCAGGAGCCCTAGGAAGACAGGAAAATGGTAAGGACACAGAGGACAAGGTGGACATAACCTAAGCTCTTGAGAAAGTATCAGCAATAAGATTATCTTTACCACAAATACGTTTTATCTGAAGGGGGTATGGCTGCAAAGCTAAGCTCCATCTCATAATATGCTGATTACGATGTTTAATTGTATCTAAAAAACCAGTGGATCGTGATCTGTATATATTACTATTGGAGTGGATGATGATCCCAGATATACCTCAAAATGTTGCAACACCAGGATCAAAACAAGTGCCTCCTTTTCAACTGTAGAAAAGACTGTTGTTGGTGGTTAAACTTTTTGAAAAATAACAAACTGGATGTTCCACTCAATCCCCACGCACCCGTAAAAGAACAGAACCCGCCCTCTGATCACTGACATCCACAGTCATACTAAAACAAGTAGCAAGTAAGGCTTTGGTCTTTTCAAATACTTCAGACCACTGAAACGGGATTTTTGGACTAAGAAGGTTGGTCAGTGGTGCAACTACGGTAGTAAAATTTTTACAAAATGCCCTATAGTACCCAACCATACCGAGAAACCTACATAGTTCCTACCAATTGGCAGGTACAGGGAAATTGTAGATGGCATCAACCTTACCTTAACAGGGTGCACTTGTCTCCGCCCAACTACCTTCCCTAGGTAAGTTATGGTGGCCTTCCCGAACTCACGCTTAGCCAAACTGATGGTTACGTTTGCTGATGCTACACATGTGAATAATTTAATTGCTCTGACCAAGTAGTATTATATAAAAAAACGTCATCTAAATATGCTTCACAATTGCCTATTTCAGATAACACCTGGTTCGTAAGGTGCTGGAAGGTAGCAGGAGCATTACGCACCCTAAAAGGCATCAATTTGTAGAAAAGAGTTAGGGGTAACAAAAGCAGACAGCTCCTTAGCCCTGAGTGTTAATGGCACCTGCCAATATCCCTTTAAGAGATCAAACTTGCTTACAAACTCAATCTATACAGTCATCAATTCTTAGCAAAGAGTAACAATCCGGCTTAGTTACAGCGTTGAGTTTACAATAGTCAGTACAAAAATGACAACTGCCATCTGGCTTATTCACTAAGAGTCAAGGAAAACTCCATGCACTAAAACTAGGTTCTGCAAGATCATGTGCTAATAGGTAGTCTACCTCTTTCTTTAACAAGTCCCTTTTCCAAGGGTTAAATCTGTAGGCATGTCCAACAGGAGAAGCTTGACTCACATCTATGTCATGATCTAAAATTGAAGTGCAACTAGGTATATCAGGGAACAGAGAAAGATAAGACTTAACTAACTCAATAATATCAGCTTTTTCCTTATCTGACAAGTGGGGAAGATGCTGAGATAACTCCAACCACATGTCAGAGTTTCTAAGGCGGCCTTCAACAATACTCTGAGTAGGAAATTTTCCTCCAAAAGCTCAGAACCCTTAGATTTCTGGACTTTCTCCACCCACTACTGATACACTCTGAAGTGCTCTCGTTGTCAGTTGGAGAAGGCAAGCCTAACGTTACCAACCCACCCGATTCTGAAGAAAAATAAGATTTCAATAAATTCACATGACACACTTGCACCCGCTATCTATGACCAGGAGTATTAACTAAATAGTTTTGACCTGGAAGACATTTTATAATGCTGTAAGGTTCTGCAAACCTTTCCTGAAAAGGACTATTAAACATGGGCAGTAGGGCCAGCACCTTATCACTGGGCTTAAAACTACACTGCTGAGTTCTTTGATTAAATAATTGTTGCATTTTCAACTGAGCCTTCACTAACTTCCTATAAGCTGCATCATGAGCCTGATACAAGCGGAAGCGAAACCCACTAACATAGTCCAACACATTTTCAGGAGGCCGAGCAGTATCTCACTTATCAGCTAACACCACAGTTGGCCCACGTACGGCATAGCCAAGCACTAACTCGTTTGGGCTGAGTCCAGTGCTCTCTTAGGCAACCTCCCGAATAGCTAGCCACAACCAAGTCCCTCTTCCCAATCAGAGCCCATCTTGACACAGTATGACCATAGGAGTGACTTCAGGGTCTTATGGAAACGTTTGAGTGCTCTGTGGATGATATGCACTCAAAATATTATGTCGAGTCATAAGCACTTGCAAGGCCCTAAAAAACTGCCGGGACGTAAAATGTGTTCCCTGATCAGACTGAATAAACTTTGGGATTCCTGAGGTTGACATAAAAATAGTTAAAGTCTTGAGAATAGACCTAGTGGTAACTGACCGTAAGGGATAAGCTGTCAGATAATGAGTGGACTGAAACATAACAGTAAGCAGATAACAGTACCCTACTTTCGACTGGGGCAGAGGACCCACACAATCAATTAAAAGGTATTCAAAAGGATTGGAAACAACTGGGATTGGTGTCAATGGAGCAAGTTCCACCTTCTGATTTGGTTTACCCATAACTTGGCAAGTATGACATGATCTGTTGTAAGTACGACATCTTTCTTCAACCCAGGCTAGAAAAACCTACACATGACCCTATCAATGTTCTTCCAAACTCCGTAATGCCCAACAAGTAATTTTAACACTGCTTCTCTAAATCTTAGAGAAACTACAATTTGAGTAGCAGTGTTAACAAAACCATTTTTATTCATCGTCCATATCCTACACAGCAACCCATTTAACATCAAGTAGCAAGAAGGTACCTCTTTGCCAAGGTACCCCTCAGGAACCGCAGATAAAAATAAAGTTTTAAGAGTATTATCCACCTTTGGTTCCTTGACCAGGTCCTCACAAGTTACATTAAAAAGCATAACCAAAGAGCTGTCCATTACTGCATTGACAGAATCAGTTTTAACTTTACCATTCTCAGGGTTATCAGACAAAATGGTTTTCTCATTACATGACTCGTTACATAATTTAACATGATCAACTAAAGTGTTCACAGCAGGTTTGGATAAAGGCCTACTAACATCCCCATCACAACCAGATAAAGAAACGGAGGCCTCTCTTCCCTGCCTTGGCATATCAGGTCTCCCATCCAAAGCAGTAGCAAAGAATGTATCACCAAGTTGTACGTCCCCCATATTTTCCATATCAAATTGCTATGCCATAGCCTGAGTTACTGCACATGCAGGAAACACATCAGGGTACTTCCGAGCACAACTAAAGGTGGTGGAGCAACTCCTGGGTTCCCCTACACATTTCCTCCAGCTAAATCATTGCCCAGTATAAAAATAACATTAGGTACAGGGAGCAATGGTTGTATCTGTACAATAACACTACCAGTCACTAACTATGAGAGCAGATTAATCCAATGCAACAGCACCACCATATAACCCATCTCAAACCCTTGTACAAGGATGTGGGGTAGTTTGATCAGAAAGGGGCAGCACACCCTCCAACAAAAAAGATTGGGCTGCCCCTGTGACTCTAAGAATGCTCATGGACACAACACCTTCCTTCCCAGAGACTGACACCAATCCTTTTGTCAAAAAGAGACCATAATCTGTTAGGAAACTATAGTCAGAGCTTCTTAGTTCTAAAGATAAAGACTTTAAACTATCGTTATAATCTCCAATATGATCATTAGGCATCTGTCATAAAGCAACTAACCTGGCTTTTCCACTTTCCCTTGCTTAATAAAGACCCCACACTCAGAGATCTTATGTTCAGATTTCTTACAATAAAAACAAATGAATTCTCACCTCCAGTCACTGCCGCCTCAGATAACCTTCTGTTCATTCAGACAGGTGGCTATAACATCTGGCACACAAATATTAAATTCCTCCAGAAGGATTATATCGTGAAGTTGTTCTTTAGTCTCAGCCTTCTGAGAAACACACCATTGGTCAAACAAATTTTCCTTTTCCTGGGCAAATTCAGCATAGGTTACCTCATCAGCCTTCCGATATGTCCGAAAAGGCTGACGATAGGCTTCCGGGACTCATGCATATGCCTGTAAATTACTAGTTTTAATAAGATCATGCTGAGAGTTCTACTCAACCCTACGGGAAAAATATATATCCTGTGTCTTTCCTGTTAGTACACATTGAAGTAACAACATCCAAAACTCTTCAGGCCATTTTAAGGGAATTCACTCAAAATGGGAAAAATGCAGAGGAGCTGTTGATCCTATAAGCACAGAGTTTTAAAATGAGCCCCAAAACAAGAAGCCCCAACACCCCCTTCCATTAACCACCCACTCCTCAGGTGCAGAAGATTACAGTAATGAACTACCAGCCCCACTGCTCTTCCACTGCATGACCAGATGGGATTGAAGGGAGGTACGGTCGTAACAGCTAGGACAAATTCGTGACAGGCTCCTAGAAGCAGGACTAGAGTCCCATAAAGCAAGGAAGAAGCCCTTCATTAATGAGAAGCAGGGAAGAGGCAAGTTGGAGTTTACAAAAAAATGTATATTTTACACAGAAGCATACTCATAAATTGAGAAATGAGTGAAACTAAAAATTTTGCTGTGGTCTCTTAATTTTTTCCATGACTATATATAATATAATCAGAAGAGGGTAATTCAGCTCCAAAGAGTTAAAGTCCAGACTAAGATTTTGTATAATTTTTTTTAATCCCGCTCCCACTAAATTTGACCATTACCGCCCGCTCCTGCTTTCTGTCTCTGTCACTCCCGCCCGCTCCCGCAATACAGTGATCCCTCGTCTATCGCAGGGGTTGCGTTCCAGAACCCCCCGCGAAAGGTGAAAATCCGCGAAGTAAAAAC
>JAAGVU020000036.1:14952262-14966834 GCA_011763525.2 Mormyrus iriodes | reverse complement strand
AAGCTTCGACAGCGTAGGAAAGCGATTTAAAGCTTTTCCAGATATCTGATTTTCCACTCTTTTCTTTAGTTTCATTCCCTCTAGCCTTACTTTTATCACTAAGATCAGTTGCACTCTCCATCCTGCCAACAATCTTGGTAGCTGCTGTCTGTTTTAAGCCGCCCGCTCCCGCCCGCGGGAACCTTAAAACTGCCCTAAAAAAGATTTGCATTGGGACCCGCGGGATCAGAGTCCCAATGCAGGGCTCTACTACCCACCTCTGAAAATAATATATGTAAGTAAATCTCAGTGGCAGATTTCTTAGATATGTACGCTCCTGCAGACCACTCCTGCAAACACTGAATTATGTGATGTACGTAAGAAAGTGGCAACTGCGTGTGTGTCTGTGCGTATGTGTGTGTAGAATAGAACTCAATGGAGGGGGTCCCCTTGTCAGTGCTACCTAGCTTAGGCTCCAGTACAACCCCATCAACCCAAACCTAAGTGTCTGTAAAATGGATGAATGTACTTCTACAGACTGCTTAATGAACAATTATTTGATATAAATCATGCAATTAACAAGCTGTCTGATAATTACTCCTCCCTCATTCCGTGTTTTATCCATGTGTTTCATTCTTAATTGCTTCACTTGTATTCAATAAATAGTATTTTAAAAATTATTTACATCAATTTTACACCAGAACATACCATTCTGTAAACATTAGGCCCAAGTTCACATTTATTTTTCTTTGTCTGTTTCATTTTTCAGTGTTTTATCTATGCTCTGTCCAAAACAATCACATTTTTGGGAAACCAGTCTACACAACTTCCACACCCTGATAATTCTCTTTGTAGGCATTGTGTAAGTGTTGTTTGAGCGGCATTGCCACTGGCTACCTGTGTAAACTTTTCCCCTAACAGGAAGCATAATTAACGTGGGCTGTTGACTAGCTGCTCAGATGTAATAGTGTTCATCAGAGCATGAAAAAATGATACAAAAGGTTTTTCTTGATGCCCTGTACCCTGTACACTCACCAGTTTACAACAGTCAAACATTTGCACTACATTAAAATGATCCATGTTCTATACCTCTGTACTGTCTAAAAACCTTGGCTTTTGTTTTAATGTGTAGGACTGCTAGTTTTTACAGTGGATATTAAAAGTCTTATTGAAATTTCAACTTTTCGTGATGTAAAGCCAGAAAACAAGATAAATCATGTGAGAAGATCGCCCATCTTCAGCCTGACCATGCAACCAACAAAATATATGAGAAAATTAGCAGGACAAAAGCGGAAATTTAAAAAGTGCAGAACACCCTGGTGTCAAAGCTGTGCACACCGTTTAATCAAGGGGCTATAGTAGCGTTCAAAGGAATCAGATTCAGAATCACGTCCAGAGTGATTCTGAATGATCCCAAACAAAAGTCAGCTCTATCTGTAGGATTTCACTGAATTATCCATGGTCCACATGGTTTTAAAAGAGGACCTATGCCATCCTATTGCCGAAGGGTGCTGGTCAGGAAAGGCGTATCAAGTAATATCAGGGGTGCAGGATGTACCGTGGAACATTGTGATCTTCAATAAGTGGAGCAAATGTGGCTCCATGGGGACATTGCTAAGATCAAGACGACCCTCCGAAGAGGGGGACAGCACAAGGAGAAAGCAGGGAAGCTTCCATGCAGCCTACATTAAAGGAGATGCAGGAATTCCTGACAGGTATTGTTCACTCCTTGCATATCGCAACAATCTCCCGTATCCTGAGCATGTTTGGACAATAGGGTGGAGTGATGTTTCTCAGAAAATAGGACATTCAGGCCCAACAAAAATTTGCAAGAAATACCTTCCAGCACTCTGGACCATGCATGTGAGAAAACGTCTTATGGTCTAATTAAATGATACAAATAATGTAGCCTTGGTTCTTAGAGACGGCTCGTCATCCAGAGATCACTGGCTGTGAATTAGAGATGGCAAGATCATACTTTGGGGCTGCTTATCTTCAGCTGGGACTCTAGGGGCTCCAGTCAAGATAGACACCATGATGAGTGGCTACTACTATCACGATAGTTTAGCCAAAAAGAAAAAGCTGCAGTCAGAAAGCTAAAGATGAAGAGGAATTTTTGCTTCCAGCATGGCAATGAGCAATAGTGTACATCCAAGACAAGGAAAGAATTGCTTTAGAGCAGGAAGATCAGAGTCAAGGAGTGGTATAGGCAATCTCACCTAAAAACCCATGGAATGACCTCAAGAGCAGTTTGAGGAGCTTGAACGTTTTGGCAAGGAAGACTGGGAAAAAATTGCAAAGTCAGGTTTGAAAAACTGATAGAAATTTATTTACAAAAACTTACTGCCATAGTAAATGCAGCAGTTTCTTCTGCAAAGTATTAGTTGAGGCAGCTGTACACATTTTTGCAACCAGGGGTTTGTATGGTTCTATTTTAATTATCTGTTCTAATATTTATTTTTTTATTAGCAGTGTCACATTAATGAAGAGAAAAAATGTTTGACATGATTTATCAAAGTTTCTGATTTTAAATCACAAAACCTGCAATATAAACAATGCTGTGCAGACTCTTTTATATCCACTGTATTTTCATTTTTATATATAAATATAGGTACAATCTGGCTTTATATTCACCAATTTGTAATGCATATTCACTCGAGGTCCATACTGAATGAAAATCACAAAAGTTTGAATATAAAGCTTTTTTGCACTTTATATTGTATAGTCACATTTGATCCAACAAGTGGTATGATTAAGGGAATCTAGTCTATCACCATTTTCTGCATATTTTATAAAATAAAAGAACTTGTGGACTTGATCCAGGCACTGTGTTCTGAAGTGTGTTTTAAAAGGATACAGTTAGTCTGTGCTTGTCTTCCCAAGACAGGTCCCTCAAGAATAATGTCATTCAGAAACTTGTCGAAGATGGATTTTCCAGATACCCGGAGCTGCAAAGACTGTGAGTATCACCCCTTGAATCTCATGGTCTTTGGCCTAAAATAAATGTCACGTCCACACAAAATCCTTCTGCACATGCAGGAACATCCTGTCTGTGTAGTAGCACCGTGTATTCCGTGTATTTTGAAGTGAAACGCTGAAGAAGTGGCTGCCGGGAGTCATTGTAATGGAAATCTCTCTCCTGGCCCTCAGGCAGGTGGATCTCTCAGAGCGTCTCAGCCGTAATCATTTAGTTCACCGGGAAAAATGATTTGCAGCACCAGTAGATTAGGGTCTAAATATGACATTTAAAATGGGTAGGGAATATGGCACATGAGCATCTGTTAGTAAATAAGCCGCAATCAGGGGAAGGGCTGCAGTGAACTGATGTCACTTTTCAGGTTTCAGCTCCAGGATCTTTTAGTGAAAAGTGGCTCAGATATTTAATGGCATCAGCCTCACAGATCCCAGTCTCCTTTACCTTCCTCTGTGCATGGGCTCCGTCTTCACTAAAGTAAAACATACTGCAGGCATTACGGTCGGTCAAAGTGGGAGATCTGTTTCTGTATATGCAGTTGGAAAAACAATGAGAGGAATTTTTTGTTAAAAATGAATTCCTGATTTGGGTCGCAAGGTCAATTACACCTCCAGGACGGGGCTTTCAAATCCCCCTACCCCAAGGTTAGAGTTCTCATATTTTTCCTATGTCATATCGATTTCCTCCCACAGTCCAAAGACAGTGGGTGTCTCTCAATACCAAGAACACAAAGATCGTACTTATGGTCTTGGCAAGAGCGTTCTTGCTAACTTGCCTCTCAAGAACGAACTTGAAATGCAATGACTCATGGGATTGTTCCCATTAGCAAGGACACAACCGATGGAGCCACTTGTTCTCTTAGAGTTGCCAGATGTGTTTGACCTTACTGTCCTCCAAGTATTACTTACACTAAATCGCCAGCATTAAGAAGCAAAAGACAATTTTGAAAACCGATAACTTGTTTATGCGACGCTTTGCAGTTACATTTTACAGTTTTTACAAATATGTATCTCATTCTGATTTCTTAATTAGACCGTCTTGCTTCCACAAGCTTGAATATTTTTCTCTGTCATTAACTTCGCTTTTCACCAACTGAAGCGACTTGACCGCCCAGCGCACCCACATTAAGAGTCCGTCAAGAAAACGTCCTTACATTTTGCCTGTTCCCAGTGTACAAAAATTTTAGCCCACATGTAGACATGTAAATAATAATAATAGTAATAATTAGGGCTGTGGAAATAACGCGTTAATTACGATTAATTAATCACATATAAAATACGCTGACGAATGTTTTAAAAAATTTTAATTAACAAAAATCATTTATATCTAATGTAACAATATAATCAACATGTTTTATTAGATCAGAAATACATACTCACATCAAAAGTGACGTTTTCTTAACCGGTATGATTTTACCTTGACAAATCCACATATTTAGCTCAGAGTGCGATTATGGTTCAACGACTGGATCTCTGTATTTAGCTTAATAGAAACATATTTGCTGAAACGGCTTGGTCTTCATAATTATTACCAGGATAAATCAGCAATATGAGGCATTTTACTTTGAGGGTGAACTTGAAACTCTCGGGGTACCTTGAAATTTACGGGGTTCCTTAAAACTGCATCATTGGCCTAACAGCTGAGTGATACGTCACAGGTGGAAGACATTTGGCATGACAGCCCCCTTTGGCCCTGTGCCATTTCTCAGCATATTAGATCATATTTTTGATTGTTATGACCATTATTGCACATGAATAAATATAGTGGGGGGTGGGCAAGGATTGTGTCACAGGGGTACTGGCCCTCCCTAGAACCCCCCCTGGTATATATTAAGCTAAAAATAACTAAACATTTAACCAATACACTGTCGTGATGTTGGATATTAGTTTTCTACTGATAATCACAGTAATAACTGGCCCGAATAAAGCATTGTCCATAAAATTTCAATAACCTGTTTTTACCAACAGTTTTCTTCAGAGGAATAACATATGGAGCGTATCCAGTGGAGCTTTCAAAGGATTGTACAAGCTCCAAAAACTGTGAGTGTTTTTACCTAGTTTGTTCTGGAGTAGAGTAAACAATGGCACATGCTAGTATGTCTAACACGAAATTGTTCACTTAAGCTTCCTTAAATGAAAAGGAAGAAGCACTGTGAGAGAAGCGCTGGACAGCATGGTTAACTTAACAAAGTACTTCATTAGAAAAAATAAGAACATAACATGGGGTCTGTTTCATGCCAGTTTTAAAACCCCTGTAACTCAAAGACACACAGTGCACAAACAACCAAACAGCGATGTGGCAGTAAGTGCCACCAGGATTTCTCACCAGCTATTTTCCAATTATGACACCTCAACTACCAATCTATCTCTATTCATATATCTAACAAATCACGTAGGCTAAGCAGGCACAGCCGTGGTTCATTAAGTTATGTCACTGTGGACTGATTCATTGCCATGGAAATGCAAACCAAGCCTAATGTCATGTATTAAATATTCAAGTGACACCCTGGCCAGGATAAGTTGTTGATGGATCGATCGGTGAATACATATTCAAGCAATATGCAGATTGAATTAAAGTTCTCAAGGTGAAAAGAAAATCATATACATGTGCTCCTCGCTTTATGATGGTTCGACTTAGAAATTTTTGACTTTACGATGGTACAATAGCGATCCATACTCAGTAGTCATCAGACTAAATGTGATCTGTTCCCAGGCCAGCAAAATGCCATGTAATACTTTCTACTGATGCTGGGCGATGGCATCTACACAGCCACACTTCCAGTCTCTGTAGTAATTGCGAGTGTAAACATCTCATAAAATGTTTATCAACGTATTGGATAGTTGCATATTTATTTATCGTATCATAAACATTTTTGCTGTGTGCATTCCCGGCCCCATGATGGCTGTGCCTCACAACTCCCGACTGCTGTATTTTCTGACCCCAGTCAATGGTGCGCTCTGTTTGAAAAAGGACTCAAAGCATGCCCCAACGTAAACCAAGAGCACCATCTAGTGGGGTCAGAAAATACAGCAAATGGTTCATGAAACAGTGAATCACTACTCCTGACTTTCTGCAATCGACAAGTTAGAGAGTTCAGCATGTTTGGTTGAAGTGGTTTTCACTACAGGATCTGAATCAATCATGGATTTGAGTTGTGCATGCGTCAGCGTTGAGTGCCAAATACAAAAGCAAATAAAAACTAAATAATAAGTAACTAAAACTGAAAATTAACTAAAAGAAAGCCAAATAAAGAAAAATGTATATGTTTAGTTCCTGTGAGGGGCTTTGCCAGTGTCAATACAGAAAATTAAAGGTAATTAGCCATTTTATAAAAATTTGGACATACATACATACATATGGATATACAGTACATACAATACAAGAGATGGGCCTTAACTTCCTGTAATTCGTAAGGCTGCAGGTTTGACAGATGGTGTAAAGTCCTTTATTACTTGAATAGTTTAATACTGTAGCACCGGCGAGATGATTTGAAGTAGCGGAGCCATCTACATATCCTGGCATGCTTGCAAATGGTGTATATAGCCCTGTGTATGTCTTGCAAATAGCCTCTGTTTGTGTTTTAATGTAAACACTTGTTGTGCTCCCAATTGTCGCATTTGCCCTGATTACCTGTGTTCTATGTGAAATCCTGATGTGTCTCTAGTTGTAGTTACCTACCGTGTGTGTGCCTTACCATCCTTTGTGAAATCTCCCTGCTTTTCCCTGCCGTGTTAGTTAGAGTGTGGTTGTGGCTGATTGTGCAGTTCTTTAAAGGTCTGTGTTTAAAAGAGCGACTTCATGTAAAAAAGTCTAGCCTCATCTTTTCTCCGCGGCTGAGATACCTCAAGTTGCCAAGCACTACACTGGTGTCAGAAGTGGGATGCCAGAAGCGGTCCCACTGGCACTGCTGCAGGTGCTTCACAACATCGTTTGGCAAGTCCACCAAGCAGTGAAGCAGTGAACTGGGAGAGGCAGCGATTCCAGGGAGAAGATGGCTTGCGAACACCGGGTCTGCAATGGAAAGATTGTCTGTTGCTGCTGCAAGAAGAGGGCCCACTGGGCATGCTATTGCCGAATGATCTGCACCAGATACTCCCGAAGCACCATGACGTGTGTGGTGCGTCCTCAAGCCACTCCTGCCAGCTTACTGGACCCTCGTCGGAGACCATGATGTCGACGAATAAGGATGGCAGGCATTGCTGCGGACTCCGACCGCTCAACAGCCATCAAGTGCTCAGCCGCGGCACGACCCCAGACTGTTTGACTGTGAGGAGGCGTGTCATAGCTGGGAGGCCCAGCTGGCTCAGGAGCGCGGCAAGCTGGATAAGCAGCGGGAGCAGGACCAGCAGGACCAAGAGTGTGATTGTTGCTTATTGGCCGGTCCATTTAAGGGCTATTATTAAAAGAGCAACTTCATATGAAACTGTCTCGCCTCATCTTTTCTCCGCTACCGCGATGCCTCAGTCTGCCCAGTGCTGCTATACTTTAAGTTTTTTTTTTGACAAACATCCAAAATCCAAGACATTTTATCTTTTTTTTTAAACAAATTCCTTTATCCACCCATTGTGCGGCCAACAAAGGGGGAAAAAAAATATTATCTATATTGGGCCATTTGGAGATTAGTCGGATGGAATGGCTGGGATCTTTTTAAAATGAAATAGCAATGGGTTCCATTTTGCATAAAATTTATTAATAGACCCTCTAAGAGAGTATTTAATTTTTTCTATTCTGAGAAATTGTAATATGTCACTAAGCCATTGTGAGGCCCTAGTTGGATATACTGACTTCCACTGTAACAAAATCTGTTTTCTTGCTAGCAGATAGGCAAGGTTTTGTCAGGGTCAGCATCCAGCCGACCCTACCCTTAGTGTCTCTACCTTATTTGGCCAGCAGGTGTCGCTGGCCCCCCTGCCTTTTCACTCCCCCCTCTAACCCTTGTGTGTTCCCCTACTCCTTAGACTGCCACATAGCTTAGGGGGTTGAGCATGTGGTGCACATGCTGTAACCCTGCAGTTTGGTGTTCAAGGCCACCCTTACTTGTTTTGTTTGTTTATTGGTTTTTCTGTTTCCTAATGTTTTATTTTCTATAGTAGTTTTCTTGTCCTAGGTTTTCCCTGCTTGTGTTCTATTCTGTTCCTTTCTGGTTCTGTTTAATTATCCTTATGTTCTATTCCTAGTGTTTTATTCCCAGTTAATGTTTCCTAGTTTTTGGTATTTGTAAAGCTCCCTAGTTTTTGTACTCATTAGATGTCATTAGTTCCCCCTGTTGCCTGTTATCTTGTGCCAGTGCTCGTTGATTGTTCTGTTGTGTTGCTCGTTGTCCTGTGGCCAGTGTTGATTGATTAATTGATTATGTCTTACACCTGTTCCTTTTTTGCCCCAGTTTTCTATGTGTAAATAAATGTCTGCCCTGCTCTGTTCTCTACTTAGGCATTGTGTTAGAATGTGTGAGATGTTACTTTGTGTTTTTTTTACCCTGCGTTATTGCCCAGTACTGTTCCCTGTGTTCTGCTTAGTTTTGTAGTGTTTATTCTGTGGTTCTTGGTTTGTTCCTTATTTCTTTCCCTGTGGATTTTCTGACTCCTTGTGGTCCTTTTGTTTTGTAGTTTTTTCCCTGGTGTGTTCAGGTTCTTTAATAAACCCCTTTGTGTCTTGCAACCACTAGTGGATCGTCACCTTATTCCCTGGCTTTGCCATGCCGCACATATTTCTTCTTTTTGTTAATTGAAAGCCCATCTGTTGTAACTTGAAAAACAGCTATTTCAAAATTGGGTTGCACGTCTAGATTAAATGCTTCCGATAAAGTCTTGAATATTACAGTGCAATACAAAACATGTGAGTTAGATTAGCCTTAACTGAATGACACCGGTCACACCGTTCATCAACATTCGGATATATTTTGGCTAGCTTAGTTTTGCTATAGTGAATACGGTGGAGTACTTTAAACTGGATCAAACTAAGTTGTGCACAGGTCGTCGTGTTATTGATTCTGCTTAATGCGCTATTTCAGTTATGGTCAGATATTTCCTCTTCCCATGCAGTACAAATAGTATTTGGTGTTCTGGTTTCATGAGGAATTATGATACCATAAACATTTGAAATTAAGCTTTTGGAATTCACTGGAATCTCCAAAATGGAGTCTATTGCAGATTTTGGTGGTAGGTTAGGGAAACCAGGGCACTGCGTTCTAAGAAAGTGACGTATCAGAAAATAACGAAATAGACTGGTATTTGGAAGTCTAAATTTAGTGGAAAAGTCTTTAACATTGATAAAGGTACCCTTTATATAAAGATCACTTAATTTGCTAAGTCCCAGTATATCCCAAGTCTTAAAAACAGAGTCCATTTTAGATGGTGAGAAGAGATGGTTATTACATATAGGGTCAGTTAAAGAGATGTATAACAGTTTAAATGATATTGAAACTGTGTCCAGATCTTAAGGGTGCTATTAACAATTGGACATGAAATATGTTGTGAAAATGAGCAGGATAATTTTGCGGTAACTAGAGCAGGAAGGGATGATGATAAACATGAATTGGATTCCATTTCACACCACTCAAGTGATGGAGACTCAACTAAATTTACAATTTTTTGTATGTTAGCCTACTAGTAATGTAGTATTAGGTCAGGAAGCGTGCCTGGTGGGTCTATGCCTTTGATGAAGATCTCTCTGTATTTTTGGCAGTTTTCCGTTCCATATAAATTCTGATATCAGCTTATTTACTAATTTGAAAAATTCCATTGTAAGAAAAATTGGGAGACATTGAAACGATATAAGAATCTTGGTAGTACATTCATTTTATACAACCAGTTCTTCCTGCAAGAGACAAATGCAGAATATTCCATTTCTGAAAATCCACTGTAAGTGTATTTGTTAGGGGTGTAAAATTTCCTTTATATAAACTGGGTAGTGTGTGCAATTTTGATGCCCAAATATTTAATATTCTCTGTAATTTGAGAGGCTGAAAAATTTAAAGGAAAGCATTCACTTTTCAAAAAGTTTAACTTGTATCCTGAAAAACTACCAAATGTATCCAAAGTTTTCATAGTAAGTGGGGCACAAGATATTGGGTCTTATTAGTACAATAATAAATCACTGCATAAAGGCTTACTTTGTGGTCTTTACCCCATCTATTTATACCATAAATAGATGAAAATGAATTAATCTTAATTCATGCCTTCTATGACTAGAGCAAAGAGTAATGTGCTGAGAGGACACTCCTATCTTGTAGCTCTTGAAAGTGGAAAAAACTGAGAATGTTACTGAGATACTTTAATAGTTTAACAAAGATCACTCAGATCTAGAGCACATGTGAGACTCAAATCCACGGTTAATTCAGATACTGTAGTGACACTGGTTAATAAATAGTTCATCTGAGACTCCTAATTCCCAGATGTTTATGATCCATCCAGCCATCCATTTTCTATAACCACTTGTTCCATATGGGCCACGGGGGGTCCGGAGCCTATGGGTGCAAGACAGGGAACAACCCAGGATGGGGCGCCAACCCATCGGTGGGCACACTCACACACCTTTCACACCGATGGGCAATTTGGCAACTCCAATCAGCCTCAGCATGTTTTTGGACTGTGGGGGGGAAACCAGAGGAAACCCCACAAGGAGAACATGCAAACTCAACACACATGGAACCTGGGCAGAGACGTGAACCCTGATCCCAGAGGTGTGAGGCAACAGTGCTAACCACTGCACCACCATGCCACCCCTGATGTTTATGATATAATTTATTAATGCATTATTATTATTTCTTATTTTAAATACATATACGCTATATTGCCAAAAGTATTGGGACGCCTGCCTTTACACACACACGAACTTTAATGACATTCCATTCTTAATACATATGCTTTAATATGGAATTGGCCCACCCTTTGCAGCTATAACAGCTTCAACTCTGTTGGGAAGCCTTTCCACAAGGTATAGGGGTGTGTTTATGGGAATTTTTGACCATTCTTCCAAGAGAGCATTTGTGAGGTCAGGCACTGATGTTGGACAAGAAGGCCTGGCTCGCAATCTCCACTTTATTTCATCTCAAAGGTGTTGTCTGGGTTGTACTGGGTTGAGGTCAGGGCTTTGTGTAGGCCAGTCAAGTCCCCCCACACCAAACTCGCTCATCCATGTCTTTATAGATCTTGCTTTGTGCACTGGTGTGCAGTCATGTTGGAACAGTAAGGGGCTATCTCCAAACTGTTCCCACAAAGTTGGGAGCATGAAATTGTCCAAAATGGTTTTGTATGCTGAGGCATTAAGAGTTCCTTTCACTGGAACTAAGGGGCAAAGCCCAACCCCTGAAAAACAGCCCCACACCTTAATCCCCCCTCCACCAAACTTTACACTTGGCACAATGCAATCAGGCAAGTACTGTTCTCCTGGAAACCACCCAACCCAGACAGAGAAGCATGATTCGTCACTCTAGAGAACCCGTCTCTACTGCTCTAGAGTCCAGTGGCGGTGTGCTTTACACCACTGCATCGGACGCTTTGCATTACACTTGGTGATGTAGGGCTTGGATGCAGCTGCTCGGCCATGGAAACCCATTCCATGAAGCTCTCTACGCACTGTTCCTGAGCTAATCTGAAGGCCTCGCGAAGTTTTGAGGTCTGTAGCTATTGACTCTACAGAAAGTTGGTGATTTCTGCACACTGTGTGCCTCAGCGTGCGCTGCCCCCACTCTGTAACTTTACGTGGTCTACCACTTCGTGGCTGAGTTGCTGTTGTTCCCAAATGCTTGCACTTTGTTATAATACCACTAACAGTTGACCGTGGAATATTTAGTAGCGAGGAAATTTCACGAATGGACTCATTGCACAGGTGGCATCCTATGTGCCACGCTTGAATTCGCTGAGCTCCTGATAGCGACCCATTCTTTCACAAATGTTTGTATAAGCAGTCTGCATGCTTAGGTGCTTGATTTTATATATTTATATATATATATTACCTGTGGCCTTGGAAGTGATTGGAACACCCGAATTCAATGATTTGGAGGGGTGTCCCAATACTTTTGACAATATAGTGTAAATACATTGGCCACTGGTATAACTGTTTTTATTATTTAATTCATTTTGTTTGGCATAAGTTATTAAGTTTTGGAGTCGCATTCCCTTAACCATATTTTTCCCATTGGATATGTGATTTTAGTGAACATGAGGCTTTTCAGGAACGCTTTAGTCTCATTGCAGCAGAACCAACTGTACTATATTATTTGTGCCCCATCAAATAAAGTGTTACCAATAATGGAATATTAATATTGAAACAACAATACGTAGCCTGTCTAACCTACTATTTTTCCTGACCGCCACAGAATTCCTGTTGTCTCTCAACATGTTAAGTTGGCTTATCAGCTTAATTGTTTTTGAGATTAGAGAATTAAAGAAGGCTTTAGCTGTTCTTAATATTCATTTGGCCTAATATTCATCCGTGAATTATGTCTCTGGGAAATGAAAGACTCTCTGTGCTTGTTTATAGATGTCTTAGTCAGAACAGGATCACTTTGTTAGAACCTGGGGTCTTCAGTGATCTTCATAAACTGCACTGGCTGTGAGTACAAATCCACCATCACAAGCTGCCGTATTATCTGTTTCTTTGTGTGTGTGTGTGTGTGTGTGTGTGTGTGTGTGTGTGTGTTATGTATATATTAAATTGGGGGGACCGAATGTCCCCACAATTTGATAAAAACCTGTTATTTTGACATTGTGGGGACCATTTTTTCAGAAATTAAATTTTTATAAAAATCTGCAATCAAAAATCTAAAAATGTCCAAAGTATTTTATTTTGTTTGGTTACTTATGGTTTAGGTTAGGAATGGGTAGGGGTTAAGGTTGTCATTGTTGGGATTAGGGTTATGCCCATAGAAATGAATGGACGGTCCCCACAAAGATATGAATGCAAACGTGTGTGTGTGTGTGTGTGTGTTCTTTGTGTGTGCATGCATGTGTGTCAGTTATAAACGTGTGTTTAATTTGGTGGAATGTTTTTTGGTGATATTCATTACAGTCTCAATACACTCATAATAACCGGTATTAATGGCTTAGCATTCTTGCAGAGCTGGTATGAATGAATTATTTGGTTTAATTGCATGGCTGATGCTAATAGATCAAAATGTATCAACAAATGAACTGAATAAAATGTCTGCATAAACATTGCCCATTAAGAAGTGCTGGAAAGAGAGCAAATTAATTACTTTGAGGAAAAAGATGAGAGAAGTGAATGTAGACCTCACCCATATTAATGGGGGGAAGTATCTGTTGTGCAAGGTGCCGTTATGGACAGTGCTGTAAAACAATGATCACATCAATCATGGTATGATGAGTGTAATTGGTGTGGACTGTTCTAATCCACAAAGGGCAAAGAATAGTGAAACCTTAACTGGGGGCATTTCGTCCACGTCAAGTCCATGGGTCTTTCTGTAATAAATCAAGGACCCCCCCCCCCGGAGGCCCCTGTAGCGGCACCTTGTGCATCGTGGCTGTGCCTGTTCCATCGGAGCCAATTACACAGTGCTCCCTGCAGTTATTTGTTCCCTATTTCTCTGTTGAATCAAATTCAGGATCCTGGATGATAACCCTTTGAAGAGCATCTCCCCGGACACATTCACTGGGCTCATGTCCCTGTTTTTCTTGTACGTATTCAATTAATTCTCTTCAGTGGATCCATTTCAGCAGACTTCTCTTTGATGTGGTTGTAGCTTTTGTGTGTTATATTACTGTGCCAGAAGCCCCCACCCACAGTCACCTGAGCTATGCCAAGAAACCTCAGGGTTACATCTTACACGGCATCTGACGTACAGCCCATGATGAATCGATTTCTAAAGCCAGTGCTACATACTTTTAAGGGATTATTAAGGGATCAATTTTTATCCCACTTTTACAGCTTGAAATAAGTTACTTACTGAAGTAAAACATTACAGACATATTATAAATTATGGCAAGCGCTCTTGTATAAGATAATGTGATACAGTATGTAGCTAGTGTCTTAAAGGGTTAAATTGTATAGTGAGTGGGTATACCAAGTGAATTGTGCAATATCACAAGAATAGGGTGATGTGTTACTGCTTGTTAAAATCTGTAGAAATCTAGCTTAATTTGGAGTGTACCAGAATATTTATATTCTTAAAAATATATTTTTATAATTTAATAATAATTTAACTAGACTTAAGGCTATACACAGAGAAATCCAGTGGAAATAGCTATATACTGTAAATGGCCACATTTTTTCCCATCGATGGGTCTATCGTACAGTATCCGCATCAACTGGCCATTTCTTTTCATTTTATACTTTTCCAATATTTCATTTTATTTTCACTTTCACTGCTTTTCTTCTCTTTATTTGCACACAGTGTGCCCCCACTGTTCACACCATTAGAGAGTTTCTCTAGTAATTCATTTCAATTCAATTTATTTTTATATAGTGCCTTTCACAACAGAGTCGCCCCAAGGCGCTTTACATGGGTGTGCTGTGATACATTACAACATCATTGAGAGAGAAGAATGCAAATGCAGGGAAAAGGAAAGACAAAGCAATTAAATAAAGAAAGCCAGATGACAACAGAGGAGAGGAACCAAAAACTCCCAAGTAAGGAGAAAAAAAACCTCTGGGGGTCCA
>JAAGVU020000036.1:14927567-14952162 GCA_011763525.2 Mormyrus iriodes | reverse complement strand
C
The DNA here is from genome assembly GCA_011763525.2 of Mormyrus iriodes. NCBI lineage: Eukaryota > Metazoa > Chordata > Actinopteri > Osteoglossiformes > Mormyridae > Mormyrus > Mormyrus iriodes. Next base: position 14,952,161 of record JAAGVU020000036.1, on the reverse strand, counting down.
AGAATGCTTTACCGCCAACTGTCACTTTATTTATATGTGGAACGACAAGGAAACCTGCATTCTGTGATATGAGTGGGTTAAACAGCTTGTAAACTTGAAGTAACTCTGTCAGGTAGGCAGGTGCTAGACTTTTAAGTGCCTTATATGTCAGCTGGGGAACTAAGTAATAATTGGTATGCTGGAAAAAAAAAACATATAGGTCAAACATAGGGATGTTCAATATGCCTGCATGTGTTGAACAGCAGTTTAAAATGTCCCTCAAACATTGCTTGGTTGGTTGATGTCTCTTACTGGAACCTGCCCCGTCCCCACAGGTCCATGGTGAACACATCTCTAGAGGAGCTCCCCCCAGCGAGACTGTGCTCTCACATGCCTTCGTTAAGCTGGCTGTAAGTCCCCGTGGCTCATTCTGGTGTTCTGCTGAGCTCCTCTGGCATTTGGTACATCATGTTGGTACAAGGTTTCCACTGTTTCATTATATTTCTCAAATTACCCATGTGCCAGTCCAAGTCAGTTAGGGTGGTTCAAATCCCAGTGAATGATGCTGGCTTCATAGAACCACCAGCAATCGTGGTTTTTCAACAGGATTACAGACTTACAATTACACAGGATTTAAAGGAATGATGGTCATGCAATCCAGCCAGTCCCTTTGAAGCTATTCTTTAGATAACAGCTGACTTAGGTTGTGGACAGTCCCTGTGGCACTACTGTCTCATTGCTGCAGGGATGAAAACTGAAAAGTAATGCTAGTTTTCTCCAGTTGTACATACATAGGAGCACTGGGTTTATGAAGTACCTGAAGGGGAAACAGGGCTGACTATTAAAAAAAAACTGCATTTAAAGTTTGTTTTATTTTAGCATATATATTGAGACAGATGGGGACAGCACATGTCTTTCTGCCAGAGGACGCCAGCTGTCCTCCATCAGATTATTGCTTCATCTCATTAGGTATCTGATTAATGCAGCTGCCAATCCTGTGATAAAGCCATTAGTTACGTTCTGGAAATGAAACATCCATCTGCAATAAATGTATAATCATGCTACAAAGAAAAAGTATTTCTTTTGGTATTTTTCTGACACCCATCTGCATGTATTTTGCTGAAGTGACTCAGACTGAGCGATACTGCAATGTTCTTAGACAACACACGCTACTGGATATATAGGTATTATGTCCACTGCTACCACCTTTTTGTTTTTTAAAATAGAATGGACTGGTAACTAAAAGGAACAGTTCACACCCCAGGCCACTCAAGGAAGAACAACAAAATGGAGAGTTTTATTATGATAATTAATGAAATTTCTGATAACAGGTATGTTAAACTTTAATATGGAGGCCTATAATGAAAGAAAATGAAACAGACTAACCTGGTTTGGTCAGTACATAGGCAAAATGCTGCTGAGCACATTCGCACAATCTGTCCATCGCCCCGATGGCACAACCCCTCACCACAGCCGATCTTTCAGCCCTATGCTTTAGTCTCGATTCTGTGCTGCCGGCCATCTTTACAGCACCTTCCCTTTGCCTTTGCATTTATAATAGTTAGCTGGCATGAATATAAAACTTTTGGGGGTGATGATGTACTTTTCATGATGTTTTAGCTAGCTAGATGTTTTGTGGCTTGTCAGGTCTAGAACTAGTTAACTTTATCTGACAAGTAACCGAGCTAGCATTATTGGCTATTATTTACAAGTGACACAAGAAAGTAATTTACTAAAAGCATATCTTTTGGGTGATGTTGCGTTTGCACCCTGATGTTAAGATTACACCACTGTGCATGCAGAGGGGCCAGGGGGTATTAATACTCAGATTACAGCTTACCTGGTGGTCAACACTCACTGTACATGTCGAAGGTGGCTTGGTGGGGGTCAACTTGTACTCTGCATGCAGAAGGCCCTGGGGGCCCTTAGTGGTCAACTTGTGCTGTATATGCTGAGGGGCCCTTATGGCTCATTGCACTGCATATATCAAAGGGCCCCGCTTTATATGTGGAGGGGCCTTGTGGTCAAATTGTGAAGTATATGACAGCCATAGTGTTTCACACTACTTTTGAGCATAAAATGAATTACCTTTTTCTAAAGTGATAGGTAATTTTAAATACATTTCAACAGAGTTCAACAAATATCATCAAACACATAAGCCATTTTATTTTCAACTTCACCATTTGTCTTGCTAGCTATTGGTACAGTAGCTGACACTCTGTTTAGTACATCTGCTAGCTTAGCTAGAGTGACATTAGGTTCCGTTCAGAAGTGGAGCTGGAATGGCTGTGAGGGTGTGATCACTGGTGATGATGTCAGGAATCCCCTACAAGGGCCCTCCACCCATGGTCTGTCTGCATTCACTGTGAGTGCCGGCGGGGGTGGGTGATTTTAGCTCTGTCACTGGTCCCGCTGCTAGTGTGAGGAGATTAAACCCAAATTGGAATGAGTACTTGCATTTCCCATGTAGACAGTACATTATTAACATTAATGTGTATATTTTTTTCCCGCTGCACCTCTGTAGTGGACCTTAGTTGACAAATTAAATGGTAGATTACTTGAGTATTGATATAATTGATAGTGACAGCCCTACTTTAGATATGATTTAGAACCCAGAAATATAAAACAGACAGATTATCTGGGAGGCAGCATGAGTCATGCTGAATTTCAAGTTAATTTGCAGGCATGAACCCATTGAAAGGAAGGGATGATAACGGAAAAAGGATGGGTGCTGAGTGTGGGGGCGAGGCCGTGGAGTGACATTACTTTCTGATTTGTTGAGCCTCAGGCTACGTCCACACAGCTATGTTTTCATTTAAAAATGCAGACTTTAGTCTCTGTTTTTTGCTTTTTATCCACACTACCCTGGAGTTTTCAGCCCCCAAAACAGAGACTTTTGTGAATGCTCTCGCAGCCTTTGAAAACCCTGTTTTAGGGCTGGAGGGTGAAGTACGAAAAGGGGAGACTTTTGAAAACGCAGACTCTAATGCTGCGTTCCATTTACCTTGGAGGTCGGAAGTCAGAGCTGGGAATGACGTCACATCCAAGTTAATAGTGTTCCTGGACAAGATGTTGGAAAACCATTTAGCAATACCAGGGACCTGTCTCAAAAAGCAGGATTTCTTGCTTAGCCTATCAATTTTGTCGGATTTAGGGTTAGGGTTACTCCAGTTTAAACTGCCTTTTTCTTTGTTCAGCTTGGGGGAGTTTTACTCACACAAACATGTTCTGAGGGCAGAAGAAACAATGATTGATTCAGAGTGACGATCAATCAAATAATGGAAGAGCTGGGTCAAAGCAACTAGAGGAGGTGGGACAAAGACATCTGATTAGTTGGTCCCACCTCCTCTAGTTGGTGTGAGGGGCTTTACAATTTACCTGGTGGTCAACACCCACTGTACATGTCGAAGGTGGCTTGGTGGGGGTCAACTTGTACTCTGCATGCAGAAGGCCCTGGGGGCCCTTAGTGGTCAACTTGTGCTGTATACAGGAAATTAAAGATAATCAGCCATTTTATGAAAATGTATGCAAATTCATAAGATGGGCCTACACTTTCTATATTTGTGAAGGGTGCAGGTTTGGCAAATGGTCTAAAGTCCTTTATTACTTGAAAAGTTTAATACTTTAATCGTTTAATATGGTTGACTCAGTTCTGCAGCTCATGTGTGACTCAGATCCAATAAGTTGCGCTGAAACATTTTTACTCAATCATAAAAAATAAAACTTAGCAAGCGTTGCAATTTTAATTCTGGTTCCTTTTCAACATTTTCTATTATATGCTAACAAAATCAGTCTGAAGTTCACTTTTGCATGAGCTGTATGTGCTCTCTGAGACATAATTAGTTGCGTCCTGGCTGTCAGACTTACTCAGACCATGTGTTCCGTTTATTAATAATTAAACAAAAATGAGTGAGGAGGAGAAATGCAAACAAGAATTGGTCGCAAAAAGACATTCGTCTTCGACTGTATGGAGTTATTTTGCGTTCCATAGAGGCAATATTGCGCAAACCAAATGATTTGTCAGCTCTGCTTTGTGTCTGTTGGCACAACTCAAGGCAACACCACTAACTTATTTGACAGACTCTCTTGGTAGATAATAAGTTATATTTGGCTACATAGTTAATTTTCATTCAGCCCTACTGTTCACAAATAATAATGAATATTATATGATTTTTATTTATCGTTTATATTATGTAAGATGGTGCCGCCTAAGTGACGGGGCTAACCTTTGTTTTAGCAACAATTATTTTGCCCTACAGTAGTCATAGAAAGTAAGTGAAGCAAAATGATTTAAATTAATGTGATGGCAAAGACAGGCTAGGCTAGTCTGAGAGGCTACATGGCACATATCTATGGCTAAGTCACATTATTGGGTGAGTCTGTCGAACCTGAATGTCTTTTTTTAAGATGTATTTGCATTGCAGTCGTCCTGTGGTGATATTTAACACACAACTTAGCCTTTCATTCTTTCTTTGGACAATCACTGTCTTCCTTCTGCCATTTTGCAGAGTAATTGAGAAAGCAAATTTTAATCAATCCTTTTTAAATGATTGAGTTTAATTTAGTAATCATGGCAGCTCTAATCTGTAGATGGTTATTCAATTATACTTTACACCTTAATAGTTATGCAAGGACATTTAACATTTCTGACCTCAGACTTATGATTGAATCCATTCGCTTTCTGGTTTCCCTTTGTCGTCTTTTACCTTCACCTTTTGTGAGCATGATGGTCTTTTGTGATACAGAAGATATACTACATAAGCATGTCTATTTAATCCTTACTCTTTCTCTTATTGATTTTGATGATATATCTCCATAAACAGCCCTGCAGCAAATCACCACACTATAACATCTTGAAGATGCCATTGTTAGGATATGTTTGTGAATCTGATAGTGACGCTTTATTAATCCATGTAGGGAAATTCTGTATTTTCTGTGCCCCATCCTGCTCTTCCATACAGGCGAGAGAAAGTTTGGGGATCACAGCAAAGGGACAGCCACCTTATGGGACTAAAGGAGCTGGGGTTAAGGGCCTTGCTCAAGGGCCCATGGACATGTGACCATTCTGTCGAGGCTGGGCTTGAATCAGTGACCGTCTGATTACCGGCACACAGCCTTAGCCCACTGAGCCACACGCTGCCTCCTGCTTTCTTTCATCTGCTTTTCTTTCATGACTGAACTGTCAGGATTGAACCATGCTATATGCAGTAACTGTGCACAGCAGGGCCGAGTTTTAAGGTTTGTTTATGTCGGGAAAACTGTAAGCCAGGCCTGGGGGTGTGTGTGGGGGGCTGGGGGGTAAAAAGGGGCAGAGATTTTTTCTTTCATATAACCAAGATTCTTCACATTTTCTTCTTGTCGGGTTGGGTGGGGTTGCTGGTGTTCTGGGAGGGGGCATGTCTGAATATGTACTTTCCTCCTTCACCTGGCACCCTGCATGGCCTACCAGCATTTCAGACACATTTTAGACATTTTTGTGCATGATTTTTCTCTTTTGTCATTTTTATTACCTTTTATCAATTATACCATAATACTGTACTTTCCTGCAGAAACTATCATATATAGGGTAATGTTGTCGGCATACAACCACCTGAAATTTGTTTTTGCATGCATTTATTATTATTATTTTTATTTTTTTAAGCGTTGGTTGTATGGGAGAGTAAGTTGCATACGCAATAAGTCGGTAGTCTGTAGTTTGTTTCACCATCTGATTATTTGAAGTCCTGCTCTGAATGGCTGGCCTGCAGGAAATCTCCCACTACTCCCAATAGCCGGTCCAGCTCTGGTATACAGTGATAAGGAGTTAAACTCCTGCCTTGGTAAAATTGCATACATTTGGACAGAAAACAGTTAAGAATTAGTTTTTGTTTATGGAAGCCTATGGCAACAAGGTACCAAATATTCTATCACAAATTTCCATCTATTCATTTTCCATTATCCATTACAGGATTGGAATGAGTCTGGAGCACAGGGCACAGCCTGGATGTGATTTCAGTCCATCGTGAGACGCACACTCACACATGAGCACACAGGAAAAACAGGGAGCCAGCAGAGTTTATCACAGATGTACAAATTTGATAGTGGTAACACTCAGAAGGCCGTTTCCATGCAAATGAAAACGAGACTGGAGGGTCCCAGAAAAATAAGAAAATAGGCAAAAAAAAGAAAAATTTGTCATGCTGCAGAATTCAGCAGAAGTGCACTATAAAGAGGCATGGGAGTTAAATCTGCTAGGATGAAATGGAATCTTAAGTTGAGTTAAATCTGCCAGGTCCTGCTGTGCTTGAAGATTGTTGGACTTGGATTCACCTGAGGGTAAGACGATGGTGGTCTTCCAGGCAGTAGCACTAGCCAGACATGCAGAAAACTGCAGAGTTGCTTTGTCTCATCACTTCTTATCACTTTTTCCTGGTTCATTGCCAGAGAAAAGCGAAGAAATTTCAGTTGACTAGGCCAGGAGTGTCAAACTCATTTCCAAGTTGGACCCGTACTAGGCAAGTGACAAAAGTCTGCCTGGGAAGGAGTGGGGGTGGGGGGAGGTTCTCTTAAATATTTTTAACAATATCTGGTAGCACACTGTGATGCCTGTAGTAGCTCCCATTAATTAAGTGCTATTTTCACAGCTTATCACTACAGGGTACAGATTCAAAAAGAAAATCCTGTCTACAACTGCATTGCTCATCCAAGTCATATTGGCTAATGTCTAAAGCTTGTTGGGGCACAAAATGTCTGTGGTGTACACTGTATGATATCTGACTGATTTTCACAGCTACATCATTGATCTCCCCACTACAATTGACAACATTCTATTGTTTCTTCAGTTCTGCGAGCAATTCATTTATTTTATTTGTCCTCATTTGCCCTTGTAAACTCTTGTATTTGTTGAATGTACTTTTACTTCACCACTGTAGTGCACCCCAAGTGGACAAACCAGGAATAGCAGGCTTTCATGTTCAAAATTTTAATCGTGTTCATATTACAAAATCTTTATCAATATTATTTTTGAATGTTTATGCTGCCCCTATGAATTGAGGCAGCAGGCCATATTAATTGGAATAACACAAATATTAATACATGTACTAGCTATTTTAAGGTAACTTCACTGAATGCCAGGGGAGATTTTTTGTCTAGAAGCATTACAAAGATAAATCCAACACAATAGTGCCCCCCCCAAAGAAAATAAATGAATGGATAAATAAAAGGTTAATCATGTGTCTTCCAGGGGAATAGCGTCCCTAAATTCTCGACTTTTAGTTTGGACCATATGCATTGAATTCTCCTCCAGAGAGTGTTTGCAGGTGCAAATGTGAAGAACAAGTTTAAACAGGATTAAAAGCAAATTTGTAATAATCACCAGTATAACACAGAACCATCTGATAGCAGTCATTTTTCAACTTTTAATTGCTTAAACTTCATGCTTGATGTAAAATATTTAATTTTTTGGTCTGATCAGTTGCCTTATTCTAGATTAACAATTAAAACAATAACATTAATAGTTTTACAGTTTGACAAACTGAATAGTCATTCAGTCCAAACTGTTTTGCTAGGAATGGAAACTCCTGCTTGGCTCTTGGCTGGGAAACCCACTCTCCCCCCCAATCTATTTCAGTAGTGAAAGGGAGAATGTTCTACTTACCATAAGGCATCAGGCTTAAAATGCAGATCCAGCACCGAATATTGTCCCATGTGCAGTAAATGACATTGATAGTTGTCTCTCCTAAAAGGCCATTTCCTGTTTCTGAAAGGCAAGTGATGGACTGGTCTATATATAGGCTGAGGGATTTTAGATTTTTTTTTGCAAATATTAAATATAGCCACTTATTCAGCTCTATAAAGAGTCAAGATTAAAACATAGTTTACATACTAGACCACTGGTGATTCATCATGCATTTTTCTTTATAATCAACAGCAACTAGAAATGAGTTTGTCATGAGCAGAAACCAAGCAGAACACTGAACCCAAAGTGTGGGAGACCAGAAGTTTTATTCGGAGCCTTAAGCAAACAAAACCAAATCATCGGACAGAGAGAGGAAGACAGTCCAAGAGGTTCAAAGGCTGGAGAAGTCAGTCTTACATAGACACACCGGGGAGCACAGTAGGCAGAGAAGGCGAACTGGGACCAGGCAGGGAAGACAGGGCAGGCAGGACCGACAGGGCAGGACAGGCAGGGCAGGCGAGGCAGGCAAGACAGGCAGGGAAGGCAGGGTAAGCTGGACAGGCAAGCAGGCAGGACCGACAGGGCAGGACAGGCAGGGCAGGCGAGGCAGGACAGGACAAGCAGGCAAAACAGGCAGGACAGGACAGGACAGGCAGGGCAGGCAGGACAGGACAGGCAGACAGGACAGGCAGGGCAGGCAGGACAGGACAAGTAGGCAGAACAGGCAGGACAGGACAGGCAGGGCAGCTCGGGCAGGCAGGACAGGCAGAACAGTTAGGATAGGCAGGCAGGACAGGACAGGCAGGGCAGAACAGGCAGGACAGGACAGACAGGCAGGGCAGGCAGAACAGGCAGGGCAGCTCGGGCAGGCAGGGAAGGCAAGAAAGATGACAGACAAGGAAGGCGAAACGCTTAATTTTATCACTATTATTTTGTACGCTCATGAGATGGGCAACAATACTTCGCGAAGTTTGCAGAGTCACGTTTGCCTATTGGGCGCAACAGAATGTTTATCTGAGCAATTATTTTGTGTTGCCTTTCACATTGCTGTCTATCATGTTATAAATGTCAATGTATATAAATATTGCTGTCAGAATTATATCAGTATCTGTGCTTGATTAAGTGTTGTTCAGTTGTTAGTTACTAAATGATTATCTGAGAATATTGCTGCAGTTATCATTTTAAATTAAATCATTTTAAAAAGGTGCTTTTTTATCCCACTATATAAAGTTGTAATTGTTCAGTGCTACATATTTATTCATGCATGTATTTATTTATTTATTTATTTATTTATTTAACAGTTTTGTTCTATTTGAGGTTGCTACGTAATTACATCAGTGTTTCCCAATCCAGTCCTCGGGAACACATGGACTGTCTGGTATGGAGCAGGGAGGGAGAAAAAATGTGGACTGTCCGTGTGTCCCTGAGGACTGTATTGGGAAACACTGAATTACATTATTAATCTTGGTTTTGATGTCTTTATGGATAATTCATAAAAGTAACCAGATGTTTGTTTCAGGTTAGCTTTTAAATATCACACAGTAATGTGTCTTTATCCAAATCTTGAAAATCCAATAATTCCCCATTTTTTATTTTTAAAGTTTTTGTTTCTCCAAAGATAGAATATACTTGCATCCTATAGAATATACTTGCATCAGAAAACAAAGGCACTTGTTCCACTATTTCTGTCATTCCCATTAGCTCCTGTATCCACTTCAGTAACCTCTGTCTTTGTTTTGGGTTTATGTAAATGTTCGTAGAGATCTGGGACTCCTTTTTCACAATCTGTTTATAGCCTGAATGTGAATGCAGGGGCAAGAGACAGGAATGTTTATTTGTCTTTAATATATAAATAGTAATTTCAGATATAAACCTTCTCAAATCAGTGTACAAATTATTTTGACATTCCTGTCAGACTATTAACCCAGCCTCTCTACAACTTATCTAATCACCTGTATAATTGGCACTTTTGATACATGGGACTTTCAGGCAATGTTGTATAGCTTTGAACATCAAAAGCAAGGTCCTCGAGAAACCTGCCAATCTACCTAATCTCCACCATCAGTGAGTTAATTTTATCACTATTATTTTGTATTCAGGCAAAATCTGGTCCTCGTTCTCAGCATCCAGATGGGAATACATAACTGTTTTCCCTGGAGAATGTTTTTTTTCTTACAGAAACAATTATAATTTCCCAGGCCTGTCTTCCTGAATTCCTCAATTTATAGTTAAGCAGTCAGTATTTCTACAATGTTGTCACAGAAAATGCCCAGGAAGCCCAAATGGGTCTTTGTTTTGCTGTCTACAAATGAGCAGATCCGTTAGAGAGATATAGTAACAGACATCGCTTAGACTTATTTTAGACAAATTTTGCCAACCCACAGATCCAGTAATAAATATCATTTCTGATAAATTACTAAACTGGTATACTTTTACGTGTGCATATCTTACATCTTATTTATATTTGTGTATTCTTCCCTAGATCATATTTGCATTACATCAATACATTTAATATTACATATTTTGGAATGAGTCCCAGTTTGGCTTAGGCTAATGGCAAAAACTGCAACCATTATTGAGACAGAGACAGATCTCTGTTGTCTGCAGTTTCCTGTAGGTAAATATGCATAAGGTTTGCATCAGGACCTAGTGTAATAAGCCATGTGCCATCACTGTAGATGCTCACTGCTCCAGGCAAGATGAGACAAGATGTGGCACCAGCTGTCCCTCATTGGGACAATACAGTGCTCTCCTGCCTCACAGCAGAAAGGCACACAAACACAAACACACAAAGGTCAGTTCACTGGAGGGTAACAGCAATAATGAGCCACAGACTGGAGCAGAAAATTAAATTGCTGTTAAATTCTCCCTCCAGTTATTCCTCTGACTGCGTCTCTCACAACTTGTCTTTTCTCGCAGGGACTTTGAAGGGAACAAGATCCAGGTTCTGGATTTTTCTATGCTGATGACATGCAATGAGCTCACTGTGTTGTGAGTATACCTCTGAATTCCTGATGAGGGGAAACTCTCTCACTCCCTCACATACTCACTCACTCACTAAACTCATTCACTCTTACTCACTCACTCAGTAAACTCACTCACTCATTCAGTCACTCACTCAATCACTCACTAAACTCATTCACTCTTACTCACTCACTCAGTAAACTCACTCACTCATTCAGTCACTCACTCAATCACTCACTAAACTCATTCACTCTTACTCACTCATTCACTCAGTCACTCACTAAACTCAGTCAGTCACTCGCTCACTAAACTCATTCACTCTTACTCACTCACTAAACTGACTGACTCACTCACATACTCACTAAACTCAGTCAGTCAGTCAGTCAGTCACTCACTCACTAAACTCATTCACTCTCACTCACTCACTCACTCACTCACCTTCACTTTAAAAAAGGAAAAAAATCAGTTGATGACTTTTTCTTTTCCACCTTAAGTATACACCATCTTCTACATGCACGGCCCATCTGCTCTTTTGAATATCAATTTATGTTCCGTGAGTAATTATCCAGTACAGGGTTTAGCAATTTAGCAGCACTGCTTCATGTAGATGCAGGTTTTTGAGCTGATAGAGAAACAACCAAGACGAGGACACACACGAACTCCAGACGTGTAAAGGAGAGGGGGCGGGATCTGAATCCACAAACCTGGAAGTGGGAGGTGATCATGCTATACATGGAATCATTGCTCCACCCACCCCTCTAGGCATGTACCGGTTTAAAAAGCCACATTTTATCATCACCCCGGAAAAAGGCAGCTCTAAACTGTTCATTTTGGGTGACATTTCTGCTAGTCTGTGCAGGAACCTTAGAGTAAAACAGAACAACTTGAGAAGCAGGATGCATCCTGCTCAGTTGTTGCTAGCATGCAGACATTTCCAGAACAAACACTCACCACAGGATGATAGAAGGGCCTGTGGAGTAATAGCAGAATCAAAGTCATTCTCCTCCAGCTGCTGACACTTGAAAGACAGCAGAGAACAAACTACCAGATACATATCAGTGCCCATTCTGTGACCTTAGAAATGGAGTTTCCGTGTGGTCTGTGTTTCGGGATATCAGCAATCAGTACAATCCAATGCCGCTGTCATGTGGTATTTAACGGTGTTGAAAAAAACAGGCAAAACTGCTGATCAGTGTGGACAGAATCAATACTCAGCCTTGATAGATCCATGCTGTTAACTATCTAATTCTCTTTCAGATCACTGCGTGGCAATAAAATTAGATTCCTCCCTGAAAATGTCTTCCAGCCCCTTTTATTACTGGGAGAACTGTAAGTGTCCAATAAAGCATGTTTACTACCCTAAACTCCGTCATGGTTTTGTAATAAGTCATTTCTACTGTCAGCAATAACAGATTTATAGCTGATTACTTATTCTTGCCCACTAGGAGGCAAAGACATATAAAGCATATATTTTTTCCTTCTATTATTGTCTGTTTCATTGTGTGTGGTTTTCGCACATCTCCTTATCTTACAAATTAAAACTGAAGTCAATAAACTGTTGGAGCAATGGTGACTGATGTTGCCGTATCCTCGTTTTCGTTGTGGTCCTCCCGTTCGATTTCCAGAGACTTGTCGAGTAACTGGGTGACAGAGCTGCCATGGCACATCTTCGAGGGGACAAAGTCTCTGCTCACGCTGTGAGTTCCAAACCACTGCAAAACGCTTGTCTATCTTATAAATTTTATTTTATTTGCATCACTTCATTTTAACCTTGAACTCAGTGAAGTTTTTAATCCAGCAATAATCTTTTGCAGAGCTATGTCTTCTATGTGTTCTTGGAATAATTATTTTTGTGTATTTTTATGTATTCCAGAAATATATCCCATAATCCTCTGAGGCACATTCATCTTGGCCTGTTTGATCCCCTTATCAGTCTTCAGTCTTTGTAAGTAAAAATGGTGCATCCATAACCTACTGCCAGCAAAATGACACTGAAGACCCATCACCCATATAGATTTACAAACCTGTTCTTTATCATTGCCTTTATAAAAATTGTATTCTCATTTTTTTTTTTAAATCTATTGTCTCCAGATGTAATGTAATTAACACAGCATTTTATTAAACTTTAGTAATATAAGAAGTAGGGAAATAGGGATATTGAGAAATGTTGACCTATATGGATGGAATCAGGCCCACCATTTCTGCAATGTAATGAGCGGCTAAAAAACTGAGCCAGTAACTCTGTGCAGCTAATATGGGTTCCGTCTCTTGTACCTTAAACATTCAATTAGGTTAAACTTTCATTTCTATGATTGGCTGAAGGTACTGTGGGTGGTGTCGTCTGCGAATAACTATGCTGTACAGGAGATGAGCTGAAATCAGAGGGATATTGTGAGATGACACTGATGGATGAATGAGTCCATTTAGTTTTTTTTTACTTTTTCCCCCAGGAGCCTGGAGGGAATCGAGATCCCAAACATTCAAAAGCGGATGTTGGAGCCAATGAAAAACCTTTCGCACATGTTAGTATCTGAAAAACAAAAAATTCTCTCAGCTTGGGTCCCTGTGGACAGTTTAATATAGCTGTACAAGTTGGTTGAACAAGAGCTATGTGTCGGTTATGACTCTGGGCTGTATTTTGAGTAGAGCTTTTGATTTGAAATACAATTGCACCCAGTTAATATTTTTATACTAATTGTATGGTATTTTAAAAGCACCTACCATTGGGGAAAATAACCATTCAATACAACTGTATACAAAATACAGTATAATATTCATACGAAGAGTGTGACTAGATGAATATGGTTTTGTAGCATAACCTTTGCCTGCTGTCTTCAGCTATTTTAAGATGTTCCAGTACTGCTCTTATGCGCCACATGTGCGGAGATGCAAACCCAACTCAGATGGGATCTCCTCCTTCGAGAACCTTCTGGCCAACACAGTCCTGCGAGTGTCGGTGTGGGTTATGGCCTGCATCACCTGCTTCGGGAATCTCTTTGTCATCGGCATGCGTACCGTCATCCGGGCGGAGAACCACCTGCATGCTCTGAGCATCAAGGTCCTGTGCTGTGAGTATCACTGACCCCACCCTACATAGACCTTCTCTCTCCAAGGAGAGAGGGACTGACCTCTGTCAAGGAGGCGGGGCCAATGGCAGCCTATAATAGTAACCAGAGGGTTGTGCCAGAGTGTGAATAGGTTGTATACAGAAACCACACACACAAGTATGCACATAGGCCCACAATTTGGGGACAATAGTGAAAGTTCATCAAAACTCATACATGCAGGATTGGGTTCATGCTATGAGCCATGGAGGTGAAAGCACTGTCTGTTGTTTTATACTAATTGGCATTAGCATCAGGCAGTTCATAAAATTTTTGTGTGTGGAGCAATAACCCATCGTTTTTTTAACAAGATGACTCCACAAAAAATATACATTTCTGCTGATTCTCAAATCCCCAGAATTATTTTGCAAATGTATTCTTTCATACAGTAGGATATCTGCAGAAGCAATGTAGCTACAGAAAATGGACCAGGGGTAAATGTCATTTCAGCATTCAACACTGCTTAGCCGACAAGTCTCTATAACACAACAGCCCAGGCCGTCGCAATTTTCCCAGCTTCATTTTGCCTGTAATTCGTGTGTATGTTTGCTGGCGGCTGTTTTAACTTTGCCATGGAAAATGCATTTCTGTTCTTAATTTCAATGTAAAAAAGAATGCCTTTTAAGACACTCAAGGCAACTGTATGTAAGAAGCCTGATAACAACTTCAAATCAAATACAGTGGAAAAAAATGTATAATGGGGAAACTGTCAACTAAAGGCATTATCAAGTAAAGCAGGGGAGATAAAACAGAAAATAAACTCTGGAATAGATCTTTGAAAGTCCTGAAAAAGCATAGAGAATGAGCCTTCTTTTCCTCTGCCATAACGAGCACACAAATGTGTAGATACTGGACAGTCCCTTGTGGCTCACATATATAAAACAAACCTGAAAGCTTCTTCCAGCAGACAGTCTTGTTAGTTTAAACCTGCAGAGAAGAATAGCAGAAGAATTAAGATATATACAAAACAATGTGCCTTTGTCTGCCCCCCAATAGGTGCAGGTTGTATTAAAGAAGATGAACAGAAATAAAAATTAAAAAATAGTATCTCTGAACTCTGATGTGATCTCAGATGCCTTTGGAAATGTCATTTACAACTTTTCATGGTTTTTTAACACCAAACCACAAGAGCCTACTGATTTGCCTCTCAGCTCTTAGACAATTAATCTTCATGGTACTCCGTCGCCTCCAGATGAGTTGCCTCTGCACAGTTAGCTGTTGACACAACAATTTACCGTCGCTGGTGAGTAGTGCCCTCAGCAGTGGCCTCAGGAACGCAGGTCCCTATACTGAGAACCTCTGGATGTCAGAAGAAGCTGGAAGCAGCTTTCCATCAATCAGACTGGACTTAGCAGTCATCAAGGTTAAAATCACATCGTGATAGATGATCTTATACCCCAGCTGACAGTGGGAAGCAGTGCCATTGAAGCACCCTGTGCCGCATCAATCTGCAAGAACACATTACATTTGCATATTATATCTATCAAATAAATGATTTCTTGGCTCTTGTTTGTTTTCACGCATATTTAAATTTTCATGATGCATATGCAAACCTTCTGGTTTTCATATGAGATGTAAATTACAGTAATTCATATGTAAATATGTTGCTGATATTTATTACTGGATGGCTGATAGACAAATTTAATATGGCACATGGATTAAAATGTTAAGAACTGAAAGCTCTATACTTTCTAAGAACATCCAGTATGCTTGTCAATTTTTAATGGATTTTTATAAAACTGAGTCAACTTTTAAGGATTTTAGGATTTCTGTAGTATAAAAAGGAAAATGATTTTCTCTCAGAGCTGTGAAAGTATATAACATGGTAATTAATAAATATTCATTGAAATATATACTCTATTCATCAGCGAGATGTGAGAGACAGAAAGTAAAAAAAATGCCTAGCAAAAATACATCCAAATATTAAAATACAATAGTTTATGAACTGGAGATATAGATGTCCAAGTAATGGGAAACAAAACTTTAAAATGTTTTAGTTGTCTACAACATGCGTATAATGTTATGGTAAACATTGTAGCTTGCTGTCAGGAAGCCTCATGCTTTCAATGACTTCTTCTCCAGCTTCTCCACAGTTCTGGGAGATGTGTATCGGTATCTCTGGAACTCATGTTCTGTCATGTCCTTATGTGCAGGTGCTGACTGCCTCATGGGGGTGTACCTGTTCTTCCTGGGGGTGTTTGATCTCAAGTTCCGGGGGGAGTACAACCGCAACGCCCAGCTGTGGATGGAGAGCCCCGCCTGTCACACAATGGGCTTCTTGGCCATGCTCTCCTCCGAGGTGTCCGTCATGCTCCTCACCTACCTGACTCTGGAGAAGTTCCTGGCCATTGTCTTCCCCTTCAGTGACTTGCAGCCAGGTCATTGCCAAGCTGTCGCCGTGCTGGTTGCCATCTGGCTGCTGGGCGTGCTCATTGCCGCTGTGCCGCTCCTGGACAAAGACCTCTTTGGAAATTACTACGGCCGTAATGGCGTCTGCTTCCCCCTTCACTCCGACCTCCTGGAAAGGCCGACCGCCAAGGGCTACTCCACCGGGATATTCCTGGGTGAGCCTGCCGTCCTTTGCACCAACTAGACCTCTAAGAGCAAACCATCCCAAAGAAGATCAATTGATGGACCTGCAGGCTTCATTTGACTAGAAGAACTCAGTAAACTAGAATTCTGTGTTTCATCAACCATTCATCCATCCATAAATTTTTCAGAATACTTATGGAATACAGAGTCATGATGAGGCTGGAGCCTGTCCCAGGAAGCAGAGAGCATAAACCAGGGGACAATGCAGACTACACACTCACACACTACGGGCAATTCAGAAGCAAATGCTCACCTACCTGCATGTATTTGGGCCATGGGGGGGAAACAGAAGTGCATACCAGGGGAAATGTGTAAAGAGAATGGATAGGGGTCGAACCCGCAACCCTGGAGGAGTGAGCCTCAATTATATAATTTCCTGCACATTTGAAGTTCACAGGCAGAAGCTGGCAAATGACTTTTTAAGGCAAAGTCTTTCAAGTCTGTTCCACGTTTAATAAAGACATTTGTATGGTATGAGAATCTCAGCTCAAATTATTAATATTACACAATGAAAATATTTCTATATTTGTGGGGTATCTATATTCATTTTCTAAAGACCTAGAAAGTAATTTGAATAAGAATACATTCCGGTAACATGTTGATCAAGAGTGTACTTTGTATTCAATGTATGGGTACGAAAAAACAGGGCTTGCGTAGCAAGCTGCCGTGGTTTTGGAGTTGATAGGTTTCCACACTCTTTCTCCAGAGATGGGAAAGCCTAATCAGCCACTGCCAAAACACAACATGCATGCCGACTCAATTGGCTGCGTCATTATAATCACAACCTCTGCTTGGCTGCTTTGTGAATAATGCAACAGCTGAAGAACCTTTTGCTGCTCTTGAGAAGCAGAGCTGGAGGTGCGTGACGAAGGAGAACAGAGGACGCGTGCAAAAAAATTATGATTTAATTGGTTTATTTCTGATTGTCGGAATAGGTTTTTCACTCTTGCAATTACAATGGAACGCAGATAATAGCATGAAGAATGTGATTTCACCCAGTGTCTTCACCTTGTGTCATTCTATTGTTCATCACAAACCCATTAAGGCTTTAACCAATAGAAAGACAGCATCTGCTGTGATATAAAGAATGATCATCGTTTCAGGTCCGATCGCTACATATCTAAACTAAGATTTTGTTTCTACCAACCAGTTGAGCATAAAGAGTCACAGTCACAGAGTACTCAACTGGTTGGTAAAAACATCTTAGTTTTGATTTGCAGCTTCTGGACCTGAAATGCCCAACACTGTTGAAATATCCACGTTATGGATTCTATAGCCAAACTGAAAGCCTGTAGGAGTCTGACAAATTAAAAAGATAAAATGCCTTAAAGCTCATGTTTTATATATGCTAGCTGATCTGTAAGGGCAGTAAAACAACTGGGCTTTGTGCCTAATTTTGAGTATAAATCATAAACCTTATGGTAAATCCAGTTGAGGACAGTCATCCTTTCTCCTCTTCTCATGTACACGCAGGGCTAAACCTGGTGGCCTTCCTCATCATCGTCTTCTGCTACTCCTGCATGTTTTACTCCATATACCGGACAGGCATCAACACCACCATGCTCCGCAGCCGACTGCACAGGGACGTGGCGGTAGTGAATCGCTTCTTTTTTATCGTGTTCTCTGACGCCCTCTGCTGGATTCCAATCTTCCTCATCAAGATCCTGTCACTGCTGGAGGTTGAAATCCCAGGTAGGCTCTGTTTGTTGCGTCACTGAACATTATTTTCCCCAAAACCTGAGCCCAAGCTGATGATCGTTTATACACAAAAGCCTTCCTTCATCCAGTTTAAACAGATTTTTGCAACATTTCATCACGTGTCACCATAAAAAATTGAATTTTCTTGTGCCACTTAATTTATCCATAGTTGTCCAAAAACTTTTCAAGGAAAAAAAAAAACGAAACTTGCCTTTAAATTTTCAAAATTATCCACTATTCATGCATGTTTGAAATAATACCTGCCCTGACTAACTATTATTTTTAAATGATCTCTTCCCCAGTGCCAAAGTAAAATAAAACCACATTTGTAATGAAATATGTGAATTTGCATGAATTATTTCTTCAATAATAATATTCATTCACTTATCTAGTACAGGGTCACAAGGCCTAATAATAATAATAATACTAACAACAACACACCTTTGAAATACAGAAGTGATTTATTCAGTGCTCAACACTAGAAAATTAGTAAAATAAATTTAAAATAAAATGAATGTTCGCTGTTGTAATCATGGTTTATTCTTCATTTATTTATGTGACTAAATGTCTTAAAGAGAGACTTTGGATGAAACACTTTCATTGTGAGCAGAAGGTTACTGTTCCCTTCACCAAGATAAAGAAACTGACATGATGACATGAGTTAATACTTCCTGTTTCCAGGGATGTGTTCTTCCTATGCTAGCATAGCACTGTTGCTAGGAGACTGTGTGTCACGCAATAAAGTTTGAAGCTTTATAAAGTGTGAAGCTTTTTAAAACTCCTTTGTCTGTCCCTTCCCCTGCTTAGGGACCATCACTTCATGGCTGGTAATCTTCGTTCTGCCCATCAACAGTGCCTTGAACCCCATCCTCTACACCCTGACCACCAGCTTCTTCCGAGAGCAGGTGGAGTTGCTCCTTTGCCAGTGGCAGAGTCAGTCAGGCATGAAGAAGGAGCGTAAGAGCCTGTCTAGCTGCGTCATTTACATGGAGGCTTCACGAAAGGCCTCCTGTCACCAGCACTGCTTACCCCGAATATCTATTGTGGGTATAGACACAAAATATGGGTGAAATGAGTGACGATGGAGGACGCTGCAAATTCTCTGGGCCTGCAATCAAAACACGGGCCCTGCAGGGTCCGCCCGGGGCCCGACAGGGAGGGTGAAGGCTTGGGTCATCTGCCTGGGGTGCTCTGGAATTCACACAAGCAGCAGCTCTGCTCAGGGCCACAGCAGGATGCCGTGGAAGTCTGATGATTTCAGGGAGACTTTCTGGCAGAGAAGTATGTGTACATACTGTATGATCTGAGATTACTGTCACCTGTGAGGGATATATATCATAGAACTGCACATGAAGGCTAACTCTGCGGCCTGTTTTCTGGTCCTCAAGTCTGGGACCTGGCTGCAGCCTCAATGATGTCCGAACACAACAGCACCTCTTGGGCCAAGAATTTTATGATGTTCTCCTTTTGTTACGTGGCCGATTTTGAATGTGAATAATTGATTCAAATAATAAAAATATATATGTTTTTTTAAGTTTGACTTTTCTGGCTATGCTGCTCAGTGAAGCTTGAAAGTCTTGTAAATCATTTACAGGTTATTCACCAGCAGATGGCAACCTTTCATTATAAATAACATCACCTAAAGAAGGTTGTATTGTGTGGTCACTGGCATCCCATTCTGAGTTTACTGCAGCCTTGTGCCCTATGCTGCCTGGGAGAGGCTCCAAGCTATCTCACAACCCTGAACTGGAAAAGTGGATGTAGAAGATGGATGGATGGATGGAATGATGGCGATATAGCTTGGGTGGCTTGCTGGGTCAGTGAGTAACATTGGCCGCCTGACCTTCAGTCCTGCCTCTGATCTGTGAATTTCTAGTTTGTAGTCTCTCCTTGACTTGTGCAGAAAGTTCATGGACATGCAATTATGCTAACTGGTGTCTCTAAATTACCCATAGAGTGTGTGTATGTGTCTTGCAATGGATTGGATCCTGTCCAGAGTGTACCCCTGCCACACCCCATGCTTTCTGAAATGTGTTTACGGGATGAATCCAGGCCTGTCTGTATTTTTTTTTATAATGGATCTTAAGTGATTTATCTAAATGGTCTTACTGTAAGTGATCTATCTCACATCTTTTTGCAGATAATAAAATAGTCCCAAGCAGCAATGTCACATTAATACTGCTCCTTAAAACTGAAGTTTCTTTAATGGTGTGTGTGGGGGGGGGGATTTCAATCAAGATCAAGAGCAGTACACTGCCAATTAGTAACATGGTTAAAAATGATGAAAGTTATTCAGCAACAAACAACTGGATCCAAATAAGGCCTGAAGACATTGATTCCACTAGCAAAGTTGTGCTTGGTTGTGTGCAGAAGTGACCTTGACATCATTGGCATATTCTCATGTCAGATTTTTAATAACTCCAGAAAAAGATAGCCTAGTTTCAACAAACCGTGTTAATCCTTCTAATGATGAACCAGAAGCTGTTTAACGGTACCTTGACCCATATTAAAAATTACCGACGATCATTTTATCAACATGAGAACTATATCCTGATAATTGTGATCTGTCTAAATTTAACATTAACAAAGAATAATTTGTATATTCCGGTTCGATGGATCTACAGTATATATAAAATAGAACATTCCAGAAAAACATTCATCGTTCATACTATATGGGTTCTTTTTGTAGATATATATATAATTTTGTTTAGCTCCTGGTATGACACCATGACAAATATAGTTAAAATTAGTACAAAGGTCCCTTATTCATGAAAGTGGGCTGTTCCTACAGATCCCATCTTGCTCTATATGACAGACACACAAGTATATACAGGTGAGAGCAAGTGTTCGAGGGTCACAGCACAAGGTCACCCAGCATGCAATTCTGCAGTAGTTAAGGGCCTTTTCAAGGTCTGAACAGTGAAAGGGTTACTCTACTGGCTACAGGAGTTGAACCTACAATGTTCCCAATGCAGGTGTAGCGCTCTAACCCAAATGCACATGCACACTGGCGGGGAAATAGGGAGACAGAAAAGTGGTAGTGGTGGTGGGGGGTGCTGCCCCTGTAAGAATATCTGTCAAACCAGTAAGTGATAATTAAGTACCTGGGACAAAG
The DNA here is from genome assembly GCA_011763525.2 of Mormyrus iriodes. Classification (NCBI taxonomy): domain Eukaryota; kingdom Metazoa; phylum Chordata; class Actinopteri; order Osteoglossiformes; family Mormyridae; genus Mormyrus; species Mormyrus iriodes. The sequence goes on along the minus strand of JAAGVU020000036.1, from coordinate 14,931,052 downwards.
AACGTGTAGCGTCATTCCGAAACATCAGGCCCGCATTTGCAAACTGCACTGCAAATTTTGCATCATTTGAAAGTAATACAAAGTGTCCTGTTGTATCATAGGCTAATCATTGTTGAATAATGCTCTATAACATTGTTTTTAATTGTAATACAAATATACCGGTAAACAAATTCTATTGTATACATCCTTACAGCCTTACAAAGGATTATATAGTGTTTTCTTCTGTATTTAGCATATAATAGCATACAAGATACCGTGACCACGAATAGGACAAGCGGTTACAGAAAATGGATGGATTGATGGATAGGAAACGAGGGCAATGGGTGTTATCAGGGAATTGACATAAGATACCTTTACTGTCATTGTGAAAACAAACAATGGAATTCTGAATGGAAACTCTCATACAGAAAAGCAACAATCTGGATGAGACCACTCCCCACAGCAGAGATTATTACCAAAAAGGCACAGTGGATGGGAACATATATATAGTAAATAAATAATGATTAAATATTAGTGAGTAGAATGAGTGAGTTAACATAATTACCGTTATGACTGAAATGTGGGGTTGGATCATTTGGAACTACCACTGTCTGTCAGTGCTGTGTCTAAGGTATTCAGTAAACCATTCAGTAAACCAACTCTGTGGGGGTTAGGGTGATGGTGACCCTTCATGGAGGCTACGGCTCTGGGGAAGATGTGAAAAACAGGTATATTTGATTATGTACTCTCTCCCGGGTCCACAATCAGACAGAACCAGCAGTGGTCAATGTACTCCAGAAATCCAGAAAGCCTCCAGAAATGGTCCGTAAATATATGCTTTTCCAAACATTCATTTTGTCTTGCCTGTTGATGTTTCAAGATTTTGATCCTAACCACAAAACTTCATGCCCAGCTGAGTTTTTAATAGAAATGTAATATTTTAAAAATGGATAATTCTTCGGGACAGAGTTTTGGCTGCTTAAATTCTGTTTTGGATTTATTTAGCATTTTATTTGTATTAAAGAAAAAGTGTATAGCCCTGTGATGGACAGGAATCCTGTCCAAGGTGAACCCCAGTACTGCCCAATGATGCCTAAAATAGGCTGTCTTGAGAAGAGGCACCTCTCTGGCAGCAGAGTTTTAAGAGGAAACGGGACTGTGTATTAATACAGCCCTGGGCAACTGGCCTGGGCTGAACTTATGTGCAGAGGGTGTTAACTTCCTCTCAGAGTTCCAGCATGTCACAGGTTCTGGTCCGGAAAAATGAGCATGATGCACAAAATCTTTATTATTAGGCAATATGTTTGCTTTTTGGGCAAAGTGTTTAACCTAAAACATTATTATTCAACTAGCTGAAGTGAAAAAACATTCCCAGTGCTTTGTGTATTGTGTGTATTGTATTTGAGGCTAGTGACGCCATCTGGGAATTAATTCTAATGTGTTCTGATTTGGCCTAAATGACTTTGTTTTAGTAGTCCTACTTGCAAATATGGTGATGTATAATGATTTCACAAGAAACTTTGAAAAACATTTATTTAACATTTTTAGTATCAAAATGCACCAAATGATCGGCCCAAAATAACTGCTGCATTCATGAAATGTAATTCAGATGTATAAGGAGCACAGCAGAGCTGGTACAGCTGCATGACTTTCACATAGAAGCCAGACTTTCTGGTTGGACATTGCCTCAAAACCACGTAACAGTATATGGTCCAGCAGCATAAGTCTGTTAGCAGAGGCCTAAAAGTTCATAGATATGACGCCTGTCCTCACCTGAGATGTTTTCACCCAGCATTGTTTTCAACAAAGGACACAGCCAAGAACACAGAGTTAATGAATGCAGGTTAAAATCTTGCCCGTCTTGTCTGAAGTGCCCTCTGTTTTTAAATCCAGCTCATCTGACACAAATCAGATTTAGCTGGGTTAAATTACAGAGAAAATCCACCAAACTGATCTTATAAAGGTCCAGGAACACTGTATTTGGATGTGTAATACACGCATCTCCTAGCCGCTTACCTCGGACTGGGTCAGGGGGAGGCCCAGACCCCATCCCAGGCAGCACAGAACTCCACACGGGAATTGTTTTGTACATAAATACTTCTGTCATGTTTTGTTTTTGCAACAGCAGACTCAGAAACAGATCTCCCGCTCTGACTGACCGTGATGCCTGCAGTGTGTTTTACTTTAGTGAAGATGGAGCCCATGCACAGAGGAAGGTAAAGGAGGCTGGGATCTGTGAGTCTGATGCCATTAAATATCTGAGCCACTTTTCACTAAAAGATCCTGGAGCTGAAACCTGAAAAGTGACATCAGTTCACTGCAGCCCTTCCCCTGATTGCGGTTTATTTACATCCATACGTCCATCCCTTTTCTATTCTCACTTGTGCTATATTTAATTCAATATATTATATTGAGACATGGTAGCGTGCTGGGAATTTGCCATGCACCAGCAGGGGGTGATGAGCACCAAGTAGGCCAACAGTAACCGTGGGCCCTCACTGTCAAGGTCCAATGGAACATGGCTAGTGGCCAATAATTCCCCTAACCAGTGGCTGTGACAGCCTCCGCTTGCCAGTGACACAGACTGTTTGAGGGTTAGGTGCTCGAACGAGGGTGGGTGAATGGCCAGCTGGTACATTTTTCTGGCTAGGGTGGGGTGGGGGGGAAAGTGCCTCACGGTAAATTTTCCCAATCGAGGTGGGGGGGGGTGTTCCCATTGGTACATTTTGCGTGATCATCAGTTATCAAAAAGGACCATTTACAACTTCAAAAGGCAGCACTTTCAATTATTTGGGCAAAATGGCCAGTTGCTCAGGCACCCCCAGCCCCCCATGCAAGTGCCTGCCCCTTGTCAGGGACTGCTGTCTCTTGATTGGCTTACTGTTGTATGTTTTTCCTGTAAATCTCTCCTCTCAAGGGGTACTTGTTTGCACCCTTGTCTCATGAGCGTCTTGCCCATCTCACTGTGTATGCCATGGGCTGGCCTGGTGGCTCAGGGCGAAGCGCCGAAGCCTCCCTGGTATGTGGAGCTTGTATGTTCTCCCTGTGTTGTGTTGGGCTGCTGCTCTGTCCGCCTCCCACACCCTAAAGACAATGCAGCTAGGCTAACTATCTTAGGGTATGACTGTGTGTGTATGTGCTCCACATGCAGGGTGTACCCCAACCTTGTGCCCTGCACTGCCTGTGATCTTTACTACTATTGGTTAGAAGATGGGTATTGATATTGGATGCCAGGCAGCAAAGAGCACAAGGCAGGGGTACACCCTGGACAGGGTGCCAGTCTTTTGCAGGACACACTTCAGGCAAATTGGACATAGCAGTTAGCCTAACTGCATGTCTTTGGTCTGTGGGAGCAGACCTATGTGGCACGAGAGCATGAAGCAAGACTTTAACCCTTACATCCTAGTGGGGTTTTTTAGCACCCCACTCGGGGTATATGGGGTGCAGACCACCAGATGGGTCAGTGTTCGTTTTGGGCTTGTGGTAAAGATGGTGTGAAAAAGAAT
>JAAGVU020000036.1:14820318-14905981 GCA_011763525.2 Mormyrus iriodes | reverse complement strand
CACACACACACACACACACACACACACACACACACACACACACACACACACGTGCCTCTCCATACCTTCTATCCTGTCAATAGTCTCCACTCTCCACCAGTGGGCCCGCCAGTGGCGGTGCCACCAGGACTGCCCTCCCTGCTTTCAGATGTTTTCCCAGACAAAGCCTTCATCTGTTAGATGGTGTGACAAATGTCAGCTGCCTAGCGGCTGGGTGACACCAGGCCCTCTGGCTCGGGCTGCGTGACACTCTCCTCTCTCGTTATTTTCCACATGTTGCCTGAGCATGCACCTCTGGCGTGTTTCAGCGGTCAGACCGTGGTGACCAGTCTAAGCATTTTCGCTTTTCTGTCGGAAGCGCTTAGCGATGGTGTTGATGGGGCGCAGTCTGGGGGGATTCTGCTCAGCCCACAAGGGAGCGGGGCTCCCCAACCATCAGAATTCTCATTTACCCTTTTGCTTTATGGATGGTATTTTAAATGGATAAGCAGTATTTCAGCCTCTGACTCACACTGCAGATGGTAACTGATTATTATCTGAGCATTATCTTGTGGCTATCAGGCCAGTTCATTAGCACATCACCAGTGGCATTAATTAAACACAATGGTACCTGTGTTAGTGGAAGGCTGTGCTGTTGCTGAACACACTCAGACATGTGGCGCGTGGGCATCTGGTCAGTGTGGTGCCACGGCAACTGCAGCATCTTCACATGGATGCTTGAGTCCATGGGGGTGAAGATGCAGTGAGAACTGTGTGTCTTTGTGTGTGTGTGTCTGTGTGTGTGGGAGTGAATGACAGCCTCTGTGGTTTTGTGTGGATTTGCTAACTTTGTGGGGATAAATTCCTATAATGTCCCTGCAAAAATAGTAACTGCTATCGAGACGCCTCCGGCAGCTATTTTTGAATTGTGTCTGGGTGGGATTATAAATCATTAATGGTGTTAAATCGATTTTGTGGCATATCAACAGAAAGTCAGAAATCTGTGTTCACATGTGCTTGTAGGTTTTTATGTGTATCTGTGAGTGTGTATTTATTTGTGTATGTGTGTGTGTGTATGTCTTAGGCATTGTTGCCATGGCAGCGTCCCCCCCACCCCCACCCCCCTGAGCCTTTTCAGCACAGCAGTGATGTCATGCTCCCTGTGTCCAGGCCTGTATTCTGTCTGCCGAGTCACATGTTAGCATCTCCGCCTTAATCGGGGCCCTGGGGCACGTGGAGCGGGACCCCGCCCCCTCAGCTGCCCTCCCAAAACCGAGCGGCTGACAGCGAGGCTCCGATTTACAGCGTCGGGCCCAGAAACTTCCCCTGACTCTCCCGTGTGCATACAGGCTCTCAAAAAAACGTGTAATGATTAAAAGCTTGCTGCTCACCTGACGCCTTCATGAAACCGGTCTCCCTGTCAGATGTCAGAGAAGAATTGCATGTTATATGTCACCTTACATAAACCTTCTGATCCTTTGGCTCTCAGGCGGTTTTCCTGCGGATTTTCCTATGGGATCGCTCGGAAGGCTTTTCACAGGCATATTTTGTCGCGACTGCTGGATCAGGTGTCATTCCGTGCTCCTCGGCTGAGCTGTGCATCTGTCGGCCTGTCAGTATGTGGGCCCTGCACCATAGCGGCACCACCTGCCAGACACACTCATTATAACAAAAGCGTACGACAAAACTTTGTTGCTCTGTCTTGAAACTTACCATAATACCTGAAATTGTGGTTAGTTTTGAGTTTTTGTAAAAAACAGCAGTAAATACCAGCCAATGTATAACCTGCTAGTGGTTTTATTTTGCAGATACCGAGCTATGGATTTGTTTTATTCAATAAGGCTTTATTCTTCTTTCAATAGCGGCCTGTTTATTGTGTTTAATGGTTTCTCTCCTAGCCGGCCCAGGTGCCAAGCTAGTGGACACTATCCGTAGTTACCGCTGGCAAAGGTACAGACCCTACTTTTGGGGGCTTTTCATGAACACACTATAAATTATAAATTTAGGGTATTTTGGAATATCGTGTGTCAGAACATTTGCTAAAGTGATTTGTCTAAATGTGTAGCAGTAACGGAGCTGTTTTGCAGGGTGCGGGGGCCTTGCTGGGGGGCTAAGACTGTTGGTGCAGTGAGTACCCTGGGATAAATATAGGCGCTGGGCTACGACGTCCCCCGCTTGTCAGCTCTCGTCACCACGCACCGAGGCTCGGCTAAAAATTGCCGGTTGACCTTCAGTGCAGGGAAGGCGCCGGGTGGCTGAAGACAGCCGAAGACGGAGCTGGGAGAGTCCGGCGTCGCGTCGAGCCGTGCCAGGGTGTCGCGCTGCCACTGCTGCCCTCCTGCTGTCTGCCACGTGCTTTCCCTCCACCATGGCGGCAGTGTGCCCGGGCAGCAGGATCTAGAGACCCGCCGCCGTCTTATGGACTTTTAGTGGGAGCTCGGCTACCGCTCGCTTCCCGCCACGCCTGCCACCATGGAGGGCACTACCATGTGCTGGAGCAAGGCTAGGTTCATCAGTTTCATCAAGGACCTAGGTAGGTGTGGAGGGGGAGGGGGCCTAGTCCGGGCGTATGCAATGAGAATTTCTGGAGGGGTGAGGAGGGGTGACGAGGCATGCTAACCACCCCCCAGCCACACTCCCCCCCTTTGCGAGTCCCTGCTTAAAATTCTACACCAGTGATTCCCAATCCGGTCCTCGGGTACCCACAGACGGTCTATGTTTGTGCTCCCTCTCAGCTCCCTGTGGACTGTTTGGCAGGGAGCTCGGAGGGAGCAAAAACCTAGACTGTCTGTGGGTCCCCGAGGACCGGATTAGGAATCACTGTTTTTTTTTCCAGTCATTTTGAAAAAAGCTTGTATTTAAACCCAGAACTGAAGCTATAAAATTATTAAACACTATTTAAAGAAGTGTAGTTTTCATTGCTGGCAATGCGGCCTGGTAATCCGGAAAGCCTGTAGCGGCTTGTTTTCGAGCGTGTTGCTGGTGTAGCTTTTGTGACATCAGAGGTTGTTTAATCATCAGGACAGTCCCATCTCTCACGGAGGCTGTCAGCAGTGCAGGGGGGTCCGGATGGGCGTCTTTCAGAGGGGGGCACCCCCCGCCACCCCACAATCCCCCAAGCACCATGACAGCGATAAGGGAGACCTTGCACCCCACAGACAGCTGGCTGGCATCTTGCCACTCACGGCACTCGATAAGATCGAGGCGTTTCCATCCAGTCAGGCACGTTAAACAGCGAAGCCAGCAGAGATAAGAGGCACTTTTACAGGATTCCTGAATTGTTTCAGTGAACATCTCGACGTTTATAGATGTGGGTGCAAACCTGTGAACTATAAGCTGCAGTCCTTAGTAATGTAGACTGCTCTGAATCTTACGCGTGTATTTTACATTTATATACATTTATTTTTAGAATCTATACCATCTATATATGTGTATGTGTGTGTAAGCGAATATATTCTTCATTTTTCTTGTAATTAATTAGTAAATAATGCTCTGCATATTGTCTTGTCTGCACTGGGTCGCCATGCATCTCCACAGCCTGCAGTCTGCAGTTTTCCCATGAACCATTACAGCTCTGTATAGATGACGTGTGTAGCACCTCACCTAACACTGGGTGCTGTACAGAGCTGCAGGAAGGAAGGGAAACGCGCCTTTTATTGCTTAATGGAGTTACTGTTTTTGGTGTCAGTTGACACAGTCTCATTCATTCTTACTGCTTAAATCCAGTTCTGATCTGGGCTCTGCCCTTAGTGTGTGTGTGTGTGTGTGTGTGTATGTATGTGTGTGTCTGTGTGTGTGTGTGTGTGTGTGCGTGTGAGTGTGTATGCGAGTGTGGTACTGTGTGAGAGAGAGTGTGGTACTGTATGTGTGTGTGTGTGTGTGTGTGTACACGCTTTTCACCATTTTCACCTAAAAACTACAGTCCACTTTGCATCAGAGATTAACTGTAAACAGATGCAGGGATGGTGCAGATCCCAGATAAGACAAACAGGACTAACTGTAAGTGGTGTCATTTAGCTTTAATGAATCTCCCCTTCGTACAGCCTTCTGTGTCCTTGTGCTTTTGCATACTGCTGTAAAACACAGACAAGGTTATAGCAGCACAGCGAAGTGACTTGTTGCTGGTTCAATGTTTGCATCTTCTGAAGATCTCGCTGGTCTGCTTGTGTTCGTTTAAGGCTATGAGTGTCCCCCCCACCCCAACCTCTCGTCTCCTGCCTGTTGCATCTCACAAAGAAAATCACTAGATGAGCTGCTGGCAGTGTACATGTCAGTCCGCAGCTTCCGTCTGCTTTGTAGATTCTTCCGGAAAGTGCAACTTCGCTGGGGATTCGTTCCTCAGCTCCTGGCGCAGACCTCGCTGCCCCCGTCCAGCAGCAGAGTCAATAAATGGATGGTCGTTGAAACGAGCATGACGATTGTTTGATGTAAAGTGGCCACAGAAGAGAACCTACATGGTCAAACGGTCACGGTCGAAGGTGTCCTGGGTCACAGGTCCAGTTCATGACCTGTTCCCTCACTGAGGCTGGAACGTGACAGTTCAGTTTCAGTGATGGGTTTTTTCTATCTAAAAGCTTATCTCCTGCAGAACCAAAACGAATAATTTGTAAGCTGTGCAACTTGATATCAACCCACCCCAAGATTTTTAATTATCTTGTTGACGATGCTGTTTTGCTGCTACAGGTAACCAAGTACCTTCGCTGTAATTTGCATAATTTTGGTCTGTTTGGGATGTGATGCACCGTCAGGGTCTAGTTTGTGTCTTTGTTTTGCTTAAAAAAGCCTTATACTGTTAATTCTTACGCTTTTCACACGATGCAGTCACCCCTTGAGGGATGAGGATATTTACTGTTTTCATACCTGCTGTCACATGATGCCCCCCCCACGCATAAGTCAGTCTAGCCTATCTGCAGCAGCAAACAAGAACACCAGCTGCTGACTATGAGGCTTTAATTAATGCATGCGGGCTGCAAATGATCGCCAGCACTCTGGGCAGCTGAGAGGCAGAGGGCAGGAAAAATGCAATATCTGAAAACTCAAGATGGGTCAGAAAACAGCCTGTGAATGAGCTCTGTGTTCAGGCCGTAGGGTTAGAAATCGGGTTTAAATCTTTATAATGCTTTATTTAATCATATCTATGAATCAGGTTTATTAATTAGTCACGTTTTTTTTTTTTGATAATTGAAAATGCAGGTCCTATTTTCATTTCAGTGAAATGCATGTGTTTGTGGTAATTATTCTGCCATTTACAAAGCATTTTGATGATACATTTTAAAAATGAACTTCTTGTACCTACCTGGACAGTTTATTTGTGTCATCAGGCAGGTCATGTAAACTATAAGGGGCAAGATAGCTGACATTTCAGTGTTTGGTGGGAGTAGGGGGTAATTAATGTGAACTGCAAATGTGTTCCCTGGGATGTTGACTGACATGTGCCTCTCTGCCTTTGTGTGTGCGTGTGTGCCTGTACACGTGCACTTGTGTCCGCAGCATCACCGGTGGGGAACGGATACGCCAAAGCTCCCCCCCTTCCCGTGTCCAGTGTGCCGGGGGAGAAGGAGCCGCCCGCCATGCTGCCCCTTAGCGTGGACCCCGAGAGCAGGCCCGGCGAGTATGTCCTCAAGAGCCTCTTCGCCAACTTCGCCACGATGGCCGAGCGCAAGATCCGCATCGTCATGGCCGAGCCACTGGTGAGCGATTAAACACCCACCCCAGTCTCTGCTACTTCCACATAGCTTTTTTATCTCTCCGGTCCTGTAAGCTTTGGGGGAACAAAAAAAACCTGTCTGAACAGGAGACTTCCTCTGTGGGAGATGTTTGCGACGGCAACCCTGAGAAGCAGCTCTTGTTTAAAGCTTCAAGCTGTGAGCAGGTGACTGGGGTCATGACCCAACATTTCAACAATAGTGGGACTGCTCATAATTCAGCCCTGCCTGCTGCTTTAATACGCAGTTCCTCCCACAAAAACAAAGAGGCCTACTGTGTCTAATTGTGAAATCTCTTGCGGGCAATAATTATTGTCAATAAAACCTGCCAAGCCCCCTTTTCAGTTTAGACCACCCCACCCCTCTCGAGCTGAGCAAAGAGAACTTGCTGTGTTAATAAACAGACATTTGGCTGTAAGCGTTGCTATATTCATATCTAATGGTTTTATTGACGTTACGGTTGATAAGCAGCATTATTCAATGCTTATGCACGGTGAGCGCAGTGCGCACTGCCAGCGTAGGGGAGAAACTGTGGACCACAGGCTGGACAGTCTGAACCTCCTTAAGAGACTCTGAGACTTAAGCAGGTGACAGAGCCTTAGTTAGACAGCTAGCCAACGGCCAGGGGATGGTTCCATTCTGTGTTCATCTTCACAGTTGGTTAGTGGAGTGAAAGCAGGTGCCTCGATGCCTGTGTTACCCCCGAGAGCGGCACGAGCTGTGGCAGCATAAGCTCTGCAGGCAAAGAGGACGTTGTGTTTGGCGATGGCCGCTTATGTTACTTAGCGGGTCAGCTGACTGTTTCCACACTCCCTCATATCTCAGTTGTGGTTCGTCTCCTGAGAGGCAGAGGAACTGGCCATGCTACCCGTACCTGCGATTTCAGGATGTGAAATGTTTGCTTTTAATACGGTGGAGCTCAGCTGACCTGGCAGCTCCAGTTTCAGGGGGGTGCTGAGGGAGGTGCTGAGGGAGGTGCTCAGGGCTCCTTCACCCCTGACTTGGACTTCAGCCCAACCCCCCCACACCACTTGTGTTTACTGTTTACACTGAATGTGCAGAAGTGTTTTTGTTATTGCCTGTGGATGCATTTAAGTAAGACAGATGTTTACTGTATCTATTGTGTTGCGTTATGTAGTATGTCTTTGTGCGCAGGTGTGTGTGTTTTTATGTGCCTGGAGAAGGCCTATTGGATGACTGCGGTGTCTGGCTTTGCTGACTGTGTGTGTGTGTGTGTACGTGTGCGTACATATGTATCTGTTTGTGTTAAAAGGGTACGTTGAATGGAGTGGTTTTAAAGCCCTTCGTTTGCTATTTGCAGGATCTGTGTGTGTTTCTGTTCACACTGGCCTGCTCGTATGCAGAGGGAGCACAATAATTCAATTCAATTCAATTAATTTTTATATAGCACCTTTCACAGCAGAGTTGCCCCAAGGCGCTTTACATGGGTGTGATACAGTGCAACATCATAAAGCGAGAACAATACAAATACAGGGAAAAGGAAAGACAAAGCAATTAAATAAAGAAAGCCAGATGACAACGGAGGAGAGGAACCAAAAACTCCCAAGTAGGGAGAAAAAAAAACTCTGGGGGTCCAAGGTCAACTGGCTGCTCAACTCCCCCGATCATGCTAACAGTATTGAAAACAGAAAAGAGTGGGCCTGCTTGCTAAAAGCAAGGCGCAAGCTGTGATTATGGTCATGCCAAAGTCCAACAATGAGTCTGTTCTCCATGCTGGCCTGTGTAGGGTGGCAGACTGGAGGCTGCACCCACGATGGTACAGTCTGTAAGTCACATCCACGATGTCACCCATCCATGGGACTGAACTAGGACTCCAGCTCAGATGGTGCCCTCCCCAGGCACCACCCGGACATGTGGGAAGGCAGAGAGCATGGATGATCAGAACATGCATTGACACATTAATGGACGAGCATAGTGGATAAAAATGGCATGTACAGCAGCACCAGCAGCCATAGTTACAGTGTGTTATGGTGCAGGTTAAGATTAACTGCCTGCTTGGGGCTGCCATAGCGTGTCTGGGTTACAAGGGGGTCGCTGTGAGCCGGGTAAATGGAGGAGACAGGAAAATATCCAGTTCCCATTTTCACTAAATCAGAAACTAAAGAGACGGAGCTTCCCAGAGCGGCCACTTCTGGTTCCGGAATGGTCTGGACGCTCTCATCTCTCACTGAGTTATGTGTTGACTGTGATTGAATTACACCAGGAGTTTATCGACAGCGATCCACCCCTCCCACCACCGCTGGCCTGAACATGCTGGAGATTCATATTGAAATGATCACCATACATAATGGTTTGTATCTGATGGCCTTTTCAGCAGACCTCCTCTCAAACTGATTGTAAAAATTGATTTGAAACTTAAATAAGCTTAGAAATACAAGTTTAGAAAAGGGGGCAGCTTGATGGCCGTGATTGGATTGTGTTTTATGAGGTGGTGTATGGCTGTGCTGTGACCAGAAGGCTGTTGGTTCAAATCCCATATTTGGCAGAGTGATTTCATCGTTGGGCCTTCTTATCCCCTGCTTTCTCAACTGTATGTTGCTTTGGATAAAAGCATCTGCTAAATAAATGTAAATAAATATCTCGAGGTTTGAACTCCACCCCTGCTCTGTATGTGGGGAGGTGAATATGTTTTGCTCCCATAATCCAAAAATGCAGTGAGGCGTATGAGTGTCTCTAAATTGCCTTTTGTGTGAGCGTGGGCCCTGGCGTCCCATTCCGGGTTTTCCAAACTTTGTGCTTCCTGGAATACACTCCAGGGTCACTGCATTCCTGTTCTGGCTGAGCACTGTAGAAGCTGGATGACTGCGACTGTGGGAGTTTGAATGATTCGTTATTTTTAATATTTTCACCTAGTTAAGGTTAAAATTTGTACCTATACTGTAATATTTCCATGTCTGAGATTTCTAATGTTATTTATATAACTTACCACAATTCTAGCATAAAGGGGATCTTCTCGACCTGCGTTTTTGAATGATAGTTTGGATGTTAGTTTTATTCGCAACCTTGATAAGGCACCAATACCAATCCAGCAGGTGATATCTGTAAGTCCTCAGGGCTAATAAAGTGGAAAGAGCGCAACTGGCAGAGTGAGTTTCCAGTATGGCACTAGTGCAGCCAGCTTAGAGGCGTTTCAGTCAGCCCCATTCCCCTCCCGCAACTTCTGCTCAGTTGTGTATCTGTTCACACCAGTCATACATGGGGATTGTTATCTTACTCCCTGTTCACATGCCTCCCTTTTCCTCCATCTGTGGTGTAAAGCAGGCCTTCCCCTTGTTTTTTGGATGCCCAGGCTACCGTCGGCTGACGTGTGTGTGGTTAATGTGCAAGTCTGCTACCGGATACTCATGCAGTTCTGATTGAACGTCAGATGGTCACAGCATGATGGCTTTCAGGGGCTGCAGTACGTCAGACTTGTATTATTATTTTTTAATGTTTGATTCTTATCCAGCAGACTGTGTATAATGAGGAAGGGGCAGCTCATCCTGATAAGGAGGCGCGCCAGACCATATCCTGGGCAGATACAGAGCTGGGGAGGACTGTACAGCACAACTGCAATGCACTCTGATTTATGCTTTTGGCGAAAGTTTCCAAATTCCAGTCCTTCAGAATATCTCTAGCCTTTCTATGTGATTTATACGGCTCTGTGAAAAAGTCTCAGGCAGTGAATAAGTTTAAATAATACAGTATTATGTCTGTCAAAGTTTGTAAGCTTAGCCATTTCAAAACCTCTCCTAAAGTCACCCCAGTATTTGTAGCAACCGTCCAATACATCCATGTATTTGTTGACCATTAACATACCTTGTTTGGCTAATCAGTACCTCATTGAGTTATTTAACTAATTAAGTTAATTCATTTAATTAGCTGGTGGTGAAATTTAATCAATACATGGAACGGCTGGGGTGCCCCAGAGGAGAGTTTTGGGAACTGAAGTGGTGTTCATCTAGCCGTCAGTAACAAATTCTGGAGCGATTATGGTTAAGGGCCTTGCTCAGGGGCCCAATGGTGAAATCACTCTGCTGACCATGAGATTTGAACAAGTGACCTTCCGATCACAGCTACAGTGTCCTAAGCTGCTGAGCTACACACTGCTTAGAACAGACCCGCCCCCTCGAGTCTGTAGTTCTGTTTGGGTGAACGCCATGAAAGGCTTTTGTCTTTTTCGCGCGAAAAAATGACCTGCTGAATATTCATGGGTGGGGAAAAAAACAAAACAAAACAGGCGAGGTCAGTGAGAGGTACAGTCTGGCCCATTGTGCTGGTCAGGCGGACCGTTGTACCACCTCGCTCAGAGCTGGACGTCCTCCACGGTCCGAGGGCAACTGCAACCCTTCCCGAACCAACGGTCCTGTGTGGTTTTTTGGATCAAGAGCCCCAGCTGGGTCGCTGCAGATAAAAGTTTTGTGTCAGTCCACAGAAAGACTAAGACTGTGTCTCCCTGTTCATGTAAGGAAATGGTACATTCCATGTTAAACTTCGCTCATTTGCATTGATAAGATTTGAACAAAGTAGTAACAAATTTCTAACATTTAAAGTGTCAAAACATTTCGAATTATTTAATGTAAGTGTAGATGTTTACCCTCTGTAACTAGAACGGGATTCCGTGGCAGTTACAGGCAATTGTGTATTTATTATTTATTCACATCTTCATGCACGATTTGCTGGGTCCCCTGCTGTTCCCATCATCCTCTATGTTACACTCAGCACCCCCCCCCCCCGCTTCCCCCCCACGCTTCCCCAGAATCCAGGAATATCGGAAGAAAGCATCTGCTGTTGACTCGGCCTCTCAGACAGAGGAACAATTAGGAAAAAATATGACTAAGGGGCCTAATGGCTGAGCTGAGATGGATGGTGTTCTAATGGGGCTCCACCAAGCTGCATCCTCAGTGATTAAGGACAGTGAGGGCAGCCATTAACAGAACATCACTTCTGTCTGACATCAGCTGCCAGGCCCAGACTGACGGATGGGGCTCCCTCTGTTCAGTCAGAAGTGAGCCGAGAACTTCGAGAGGCTTCTTTGATGCTCCTGCTCCTGCCCTGCTGACGGAGCTTTATTTCTGCTTCAATTCTGCAGGAAAAGCCGCTGACGAAGTCGCTACAGAGGGGCGAGGACCCGCAGTTTGACCAGGTCCGTTCCGGCGAGGGGAACTGGGTTTCAGAGACAGATTCCAGACGAAGTGGCAGGCAGATAATCAAAAACACAGCTGGATTTGTTTGTTTATTTCAATTTAAAACTTTTGGTAAGACTTTGCTTAAAGCAGTCATCATAATGCACTATACATACCTTCATAATGCATTATAATGGCCAGTATAATCCATTATAATGCATCATCAGGGTATGTATAATGCATTTTACATGGGTGCTTTAAGTAAAGTGTTACCAAACTTTTTTTAATGAACTGAATTGTCGTGAGGGGTGGCACGGTGGTGAGTGGTTACCGCTGTTGCTGTCACATTTCTGGGACCAGGGTTCCATGTGTTTGGAGTTTGCATGTTGTCGTCGTGGGGTTTCCGCCATTGACCTAGGGTTACAGACAATGGAGTTGTCGTGATTGATGTAGCAGAGAGCTCTGGTGTGATGTCCCAGTAAAAACACTCTCATTCCTTTGACCCCACTTAGTACTCTGTGCTTCACTGATACCCCCATCTCACACCCAGGGGGAGGGTTAAAGCCCCCCCGTGTGGCAGAGCCAATGGTGTAAAATGCACCGTCTGCCAGAATCCCGCCTGGCACCCCCCTGGCGGTTCAGTTAGTGTAACTGTCCTGCACAAAACATCAGAGATTTGCCCTACATTTAAATTTATAATTGTGCTTAATTTTCATCCTTTTTTAGCCTAAAACAGGTCAGTCATTAATAGAAAGTTGGGATGCGGGTAGCAAATGCGGCTTAAATTGCACCGATTCTCTCTCACCTGGTGGCCTTGGAGGGTGATGGCCGCGCGGGGAAAGGGCCGAACTGTGCGCCCTTGTTGCTCCCCCTGTGCTGGTGTGTGCCACACCTGGCCTAAATGAAGAGTGTACAGATGCGGCGAGGCCCCTCGACCCACAGTGGTTGTTTACTTGGGGGGGGGTTCAGTAGGTGTGGGACTGGCCGGGGGGCCCATGAACCTGCCCTTTGCGAGTCACACTGCAGTGTTTGTGTGCCGGCTTAGTGGCCTTTCATGGGCTGCACAGAGCGCGGATTCATCCCAGGCCCGGTGCTAAATGAAGGGGCTGCTGTGTCAGTCGCAGCGCCCCCGCCCACCCCGAACCCCTGCTCCCTCGCGGTCGCCCAGACCAGACAGCCTGCCCCCCCCTTCCTGTGTGTAGCGTACTGGAGCCACTGTGCTCCACCTTTCCTTCCTGTCCTTGCCCTCCCTTAAAGGGGAGGGGTGCCTCTGGGGAACCTCATCTTACCAGGGCCCTTGTGATATAGCCCCCAAAAGCCCCCCTAGGAGAACAGGGCCAGGTCCATCCCGGCTGAGCTGCGTACCTGGCTGTCTCTGGGTTAAGGTCATAGATGCTTTACCCAATAGGGGGCATCAACTCTGTTTCCATGGGCCTCTACTTATGAGACAAGGTGCTGCACCGAATAGCATCTATGTCCTCAGTAGGATCATCTCAGAGCATCATGGGTACTTGAAAGCATTTGCTTATATTTATTATTGCATTTAACATGCATTTTAGAGGACAATACCGGTTAAGGACACAGACTAACAGCTGATGTACCTATTAACTAATGCATTAATTAATAAATAAATATTGCCTGGATAAAAGTGTTGTGTTGAAGAACAAGCATATCACCCTAATAATAAATTATTCATCCATCCTTCCACCTACAAATCCTGTATGGGTTCGTGTGGTGATATCGTATTGAAATAAATTAGCTTTCAGTTTCACGTTATCTGTTAGTTTGTTTGTTAGGCCGTTAATCTGCGGATTAAAGGCGCGCCGCCCCTGTGCCTTGCAGCTGATCAGCACCATGAGCTCGCTGGCGGAGTACTGTCTGCCTTCCATGCTGCGCACGCTGTTCGACTGGTACAAGCGACAGAACGGGATGGAGGACGAGTCGCACGAGTACAGGCCCCGTGCCAACACCAAGTCCAAAAAGTGAGACCCTGCTCTGCTTTTCAGGATGATGATTATTGTTATTGTTAATGTTAATGTTAATGTTATTATGTAACTGCTTATCCCGTTTTGGGATGCCTGAGTCAGCATCGGGCACAGCGCTTGGGACACCAGATTTGTTGAATAGTGATACACTTTCACTGACTGAATACATCTTATTTAGAGTAATTTGAAGGTGTTGACTGAATCCCTGTCTTTTTCCTGTGGTGGTGCCGTGCTTCACATTTAGTAGTGCAGTATGGTGCTAAACGAGACATCAGTCTGGAAGAGTTCACAGCTCCTCCTGACATATTGCCCTCATTCCTTCTGACCGCCGCCCCCCCCCGGTCTTCGCTCACTGCTCAGTGGCTTATGATGGCCCCTCCATTAATAGTACTTCCCAAGTAGAAAAATGAAAGGGCTCATAATCGTCCATCTTTGTGACACGGATCACATCCATCCGCCTCATATTGTCATTCCGAAAGAGGTCACCACAATTAATGACCTTGGCGAGCAAGTGTCCTGGCCACTCCCCCTAGTGACTGTACGTCTCCTCGTCCAATAAGGATGCACCGACATTAATGCTGATGCATGTGTATCCAGCAGAACAGGTCGGGCTGGGGGGGGGGGGTTGCATAGAGTACTGTAATCCATTAGTTGCACTGGTGGAAGTGATGTTACAAAAAGCCTAACCTCCACAGCCTAATTACTTCCAGCCTGGAGCTTGTCACCCTCTTCGTGCCTCGATCGTGTGAGAAGAGTCATTGGTTAATAGCATCAAGGCTGCTTGAGTTTAGATCCTGTGTGTAATAAACTTGGGTTACAGGGAGGATGTAGAGTAACTTGCTCAGGCTGTAAAAAAGCTGTATTAACCTCATTTATTACCCCACTTACATCCAGATTTCAGCAAGATTTGTGATGTGTCAAATCTAACTTCATGATATATGCACTGTGTAGAAGTGATACAAATTCTTTACACTATAACAAACTGCAATGCCTGGTTTTAAATCGGACGCCCCTGTACAATAGATTAAATGAACATAAAAATGCCATAAAAAACACCAAATTGCACTCAATGCCAGTGGAGACCCAGAAATCTCGTGGCTGTAGTGGAGCATTTACCAGGTCAGCCCTGACAGGGTTAGCAGCCTCTGTTTCTACCTTTCTGTTGTAGTGATGAGCAGCAGAAGGATTACCTGCTAGAAAGAAGGGATCTGGCCATTGACTTCATCTTCTCCCTGGTTCTCATTGAAGTTTTAAAGCAGGTAACCTTTTGTGACGTCAGCCTGAGCAGGAATTGTTTTTCCATCCAGTCAGTCATTTTTTCAGAAATGTAAACATCATTGGGATATGAGCGTGACAGACGACCTGTCATGATGTTTTGATCTTTTATTAAATATAGTAAATAGAAATACGGGTGAACCAAAGTGTGTGACGGGATTAGCCTATTAGAAGGGTTCAGTGTGACATTGGTCTAACAAGTCCAAAGAAGTCTGTCTCCTGCTCTTTCTTCATAAACAGATCCCTCTTCATCCAGTTCTGGACAGTTTGATCCTTGAAATCATTAACTTGGCGTTCAAGCACTTTAAATACAAAGAAGGGTAAGGATTTCACTCTCTGCCAACTTCTCAGCCCAATTCCTAGAAGAGAAACTAAGGTGTTTTTCCTTTACAGATACCATGGCCCCAGTCTGGTCAACATGCACATTGTGGCTGACCTCTACGCTGAAGTCATAGGAGTCTTAGCCCAGTCAAAGTGAGTCTAAGCAGGAGAAGCATCCATCCAACTGCTTCATCATCTACCAAGCAGTTGCGTTATCAGCTCCCCATTGGTTTAAAACTCTGATTTAATGTAAAATTCATTATTGCTTTCATGTGTGACCTGTAAAGTGCAATTTGACACAGTGGGCATGTGACTGGAGATACTGCAGTTTTGAATCACAGACTGGCATCTTTGTATGACACTCTCTTGTCCTGTAACAAAATAGAAGCTTGCACAGATGCCTGTCTGGTGACGATGCAGGGGGATGAATTTGTTTTTCCGTAAACATTTGTCCTTTACGGCGAGCCCTGTAACAATACATTATGTAATAATGTCGCATTGTGTAGTAACTCGACAGAATCTAACAAATTGAATGATGATAATAATAATGATGAAGATATTAATAATAAGAATAGCGTAATGTTGCAATATAAATTTGTAATGTAGTCTATAGATTTGTAATCTTTTGTTGAGTTATTACATAACGCAGTGTTGAAAACATTGTTACATTTTGTCGAGTTATTACATAATGCTGTTTTATTACATAATGCATTGTAACAAGCCCTGCGAGCCATGAGCCACCAAGGCTGGGGCTTATTGCCTCGTTTGTCAGCTACCCCCAGTTTTTGCCTGTTTCATTCACTCCACTGAGTGAGATGGAAATCTGTAGACGTTCAAAGCATGGGTTCCCAAAGGCCAAGTGTCTGTGATGAGAGGACAGGGAGGGGAAAGGTGCTTTCAGCAAAGCCCTGTCCCATTTCAGAGGCGTCAGCTGTCAGGAAACATCAAAGGTCACCTTTCTCCTATTCGGGATAATATACTGGTACAGTCCTTCAGAATGGCACCATGACATCTACTGGAGAACACAGTATCCAATTGTTTGACTGGGTCTTTTGTCCAAAGAGACTGTGCAATAAACAGCAGACAAAGAGTGTCAGTACAGACCTGTGTGAAGGGGCTGGAACTGAGACACAACAGAGTGGAAACCGCAAGACACTGGTTTGGGGTGGGGGGGGGGCAGGCAGAGCTTCCCATACTAGGTCTGGAAATTGGTGTTTGTTTATCAGGGAGGGCCTGTACTCCATATTACTCCAGTGGCGAACAAATCCTTAAAATAGAGAGCAGTAAAGCATGCCTACATTCCAAAACAGTATCTGTTTTATTCTTTATAAAGTGAGCTGGAACCTTGTAATAGGGGAACATGATTATTATTTTTCTACAGTTTTTTCAGAATTAGACTTTGAATTATGTAGCAATCAAATACATTTCATGAAGTTTGATATTTTTATGTATGTTTGCGTTTGCATGTGCGTTTGGATATGCGTCGCCACAGGCCAGATCATCTTATCTACTCACCATGCTGGTGGCCAACTATGAAACATCCCTGAGTTCTGCTTGGGTTGTTTGTTTTTTTGTGTGGGTTGTTGATGGGTGGTTGACTGTACTTGCCATCCATACATCATCCATCCGTCCATCCATCCAAACATTTTCTGTAACCGCTTGTCCTATTCAGAGTCATGGGAGGTCTGGAGCTTATCCCGGAAGCTATGCGCGCAAGACAGGGAACAACCCCGGATGGGGTGCCAACCCATCACAGTGCACACTCACACACAATTGCATTCTCACCTTCACTGAAATATTCAAGTTTACAATCAACTGCAGTATTGGCCTCCCCCACTTAAAGTATGTTAATCCCTCTCTCCCCCCTGTGTGCACGGACAGCACTAATCATATCCACCACTGCAGGTTCCCCGCCGTGAAGAAGAAGTTCATGGCAGAGCTGAAAGAGCTCCGGCAGAAGGAGCAGAGCCCCGCTGTGGTTCAGGGCACCGTCAGCCTCATCATGGGTGTCAAATTCTTTCGCATTAAAATGTACCCAGTGGAAGACTTCGAGGCCTCCTTCCACTTCATGCAGGTGAAGAGCAACTTCTCTGAAGAGCAATGGCTGAGTGATATGCTTCTGCATGGAGCTTAATCAAGTCAACTCCTTTACTTGTTTTATATACGTATAAAACAAAGGAGAGATTTGAATGTGTTCTGCCCCACAGCTTTACATTAAAGCGTGAACTTAATTATTTGTACAGGGTCATATGAAAAGAAATATACTTTAGGCCATATGTAGTTGTGCTTTTTTAAAAAGGGAATTTCATAGGTATTGTTTCATTAGGAAAAACAGGCCTAACAGGGTGTTGTGATATTCAAAATCATTAGATATACTTTGCTTAAAGGGCAGACCCCTTTCACCACCATAATGTTAAAAGCTAATATTACAGAAGACAGAAGAAACAAGACACTTGTCAGAGGACATACAGTTCTGCACTGTGTCCTCTTCCCCTGGTTGCCATCATTCAGCCTCTAGATGGAGTACCGATAGGATATCTGACTCTGTAATACAAACTGTGCTCCGCTTCTGTGTTCTGTTCCTCTGCAGGAGTGTGCTCAGTACTTCCTGGAAGTAAAGGACAAAGACATCAAGCACTCCTTAGCCGGCCTCTTCGTGGAAATTTTAGTTCCCGTGGCAGCGGTGAGTCATTATCGGTGGACTGGCTGTCTGAAATAGACGGCGTAATATTTGCCGTACTGAAACAACAGCCCGGGCAGCTTCACCGTTTCTGAAAAGGATGGTTTGCTTCCAGGCTGTGAAAAACGAGGTGAACGTGCCCTGTCTGAGGAACTTTGTAGAGACCCTCTATGACATCACTCT
Source organism: Mormyrus iriodes (assembly GCA_011763525.2). Taxonomy (NCBI): domain Eukaryota; kingdom Metazoa; phylum Chordata; class Actinopteri; order Osteoglossiformes; family Mormyridae; genus Mormyrus; species Mormyrus iriodes. Next base: position 14,888,727 of record JAAGVU020000036.1, on the reverse strand, counting down.
GGACCTGTCAACCAGGAAGAAGCATTCACTGGTGAGCTTGAGTCAGATGCTGTTCAAGGCTCACCTGAGGTTCCTCACGTTAAACGTGTGTGACAGTTCAGAAGTTTCTGGTGGCTTTGGGACTGAGAACATCCCCACACGTTTGGCCATGTGACAGAGAGTAGGGTTATGCATGAAAAATAGATAAAGCAGAGGAGGTTGTGATCATCTTCTATAACATCAGCATCAGTGCAGTGACAAAGTGTAGTGATAATCTAGTGTTAAAGATCAAGAACTTCCTCATGAAATTGCATCTCAGTCATACCATCATATTTGTAGGCGTACATTACCGACCTGGCTTAAAACCTATGCATGAAATACATACAGGCATCTAATACAATAATATTATAATGAAATAATACAGGTATTATTGTAAAACCCCTAATTTTAAGCTGCAGGTGTCACCACCATTATATGTCACCATACTGCTATAACCCTACATCCACCCCCCCACTTCACAGGCCCTGTACCCTCTTGTGACCTGCCTGCTATGTGTCAGCCAGAAGCAGCTCTTCCTCAGCCGGTGGCATGTCTTCCTCAACAACTGCCTCTCCAACCTCAAGGTAAACGAGGTCATGGGACTCCTGTGCTGCACCGGCAGGGACCCGGGAGGGTTTCGGCACATGTGGCGGCCGCAGATGATTTGACCGCAGACTGAAATGGCCAGAGTTGAATAATTAATGGCGCCAATAACCCTGCTTATTATTGAACAACGGGTGTGGGACGGATGAGTGCTGTCATGGTTGGGAGCCATTGTTTTGCCGCAACCAGGCCTGGGACAGAGATGTTTATCTGATGCAGGTCTAGGAGTGTATTTTCCCCTATATTCAGTCCTCACTATCGATTTACTGTGCCTTGATAAATGTACGCTTTTGGTTTCACCCTGTCCCCTGGATGAGACACAAGCACGTCCGTCAAGTGAATCCCTGTATCAAAGAGTCTCCTAAGCCGCATTCTCCTGCCCGCCGCATCACTCAGGAGGAGAGGCAACCATGGCAATTTTGCTGAATGACATCACCTTCCGCTGAGTTCCTAGGAGACGGTTTAAAGGGAGGGAAAAACCACAGGGAATGAGTCAGCTGAAGGGTAGGGCTAGAGGTGCCAGGCTTTGTGGTCGCCATGGTTTATGGAGCTGTGTAGGGGCTGGCATACTTCCTGAGAGCAATCTTATAGAAATTATTATTATTTTTAGTAGTATTAGTAGTTGTAGTAGTGATACCGTAACAGTATAGCATAACCTGCATTGCCTTTGTCGCATATCTCTTTATCAAAGAAACTCTGGGAAACATGTTACCTGATTCTTTGGAACTATCATGCGAAATGGCAAAAGTGATCATAACTGTCAATGTATTTTCTAACCTCAGGTGACAGAAGAATTTTTCTTTCAAGGAATAGACGGTATCCTGCGCTTCATTTGCTGTTTTTACGGTAGCTTGCTATTGTGGTCAATGACGCAAGGTTTGTGTTGCAGAATAAGGACCCCAAAATGGCCCGGGTGGCTCTGGAGTCGCTGTACCGCCTCCTCTGGGTTTACATGATCCGGATCAAATGTGAGAGCAACACGGCGACACAAAGGTAATCGGCCGTATCTCTCGAGTCACTGCAGGTGGCTCAGCTAATAGGAGGCCTCCAGAACTATGACACACCCCAACCGCTCCCCTGCCAACACACACCCAGAGACCACTGTGGGGCCTAGCCAACAGGGAGCTTATAAAGTCGAGTCAAAAGATGTTTCCGTTGCAAAACTACTAGTTCAGGAATCGATTCCTCCTTAATACAAATGAGGAGTATGCAACTAAATAAAGAAACAAGAAAAAGTTCTAATATTCCCAGCCTGGAAACTCATAGTTGCCCCCGCTAGCCGCATTGCCAGGGGGGCAGAGAGGGAAGGATCTAGATGAAGCAGAAAGGCCTGGAAGACAACTGCTGAGCCACTGGGATCTGGCAACGGGCCAGGTTGCCAATGTAATGTAGCCGGAAAAGAGCCGTGATGTCATTGCTCCTCGGTGTGACTGTATGTTTGCATCGTCTGAAGTCTCAGCGATATGCAGTGTGATACCACCTCCTACGGTATATGGAAGCAGATCTGTTTTAAAAGGTGCTTCTTTTTCCTCACATTCCCCTCGTTTTAGATGGGAACGATGAGCTTCTCTCCTACCCGGTTCACATTTTGGCTTGTTTCATCACCCCTGTCCCCTCCGTTCCACAGCCGACTCAACACCATCGTTTCAAACCTGTTCCCCAAGGGGTCGCGTAGCGTGGTTCCTCGGGACATGCCGCTCAACATCTTCGTCAAGATCATCCAGTTTATTGCACAGGTGCTTCCAAGACATCCATCCAGCAGCCGTATACTCTTCCAGAAATCTCTCTTTCTCTCTCTCACACATACTCATAGTACAGTATTTACAAACAACTCATATACTTAACAGACATATGCATACTCAATGCTTAACCACCATTCCAAAATAGCTACTCAGGAATTGTTCTCCAGTAACGCAAACACAGCTGTCAACTACCTGACTTTGTCATTTGATATGCAGATAACAGTTTTTTCTCCCTCTCTAAACAGGAAAGACTCGACTATGCAATGAAAGAGATAATCTTTGACCTACTATGTGTTGGCAAACCAATGAAAGCTTTCAACCTTAACCCAGAGGTAAATTAATATCACTTCACCGCATATTTGAAAATTTTTGGAATATAATTATCGAGTTTTGCCTGAATGACAAGAGTATTTGTTCTCCTTGGAAATTTGCTTATAGTCTTAAACTAGTGTTAAGCATATAGCAAAAATTATTAGTAACACTTTCTATGAAAGTGTCATGTCTATAAGAATCTATGAACACATTCATAACACATTATAATGCATTCATAAAGCATTATAAACATGGCTATAAATATTTATAAAAAGGCATAACTCATTATAGCCATATTTGTTAAGCATTATTAATGCATTATGCAGCTTTCATCTATAATGCACTATAGATACTTTCATAATGGAGTACAAAACAACCATATACTGACTATTATAATGCATTATGAAGGTATCTATAGTGCTTTATAGATGACAGCTTCATTGGAGCTTATGAAGTATTATAATCAACACTATAATGCCTTATGACTGTCAATAGAAAATGCTGTAATGCTTTATTAGTTCTTATACAACTGTTATAATGCATTATGAAGGTATCTATAGTGCATTATAGATGACAGCTTCTTGTAAAGTGCTGCCATATGTTCCATGGTAAAAGAAATCAAAATGACATCGTTTGAATTTGCTACAGTAAAGCAAGCTTTCAGTGAGAAACAGGATCTTGGTAGCAGCAGTAGTCTGACTAACATCTGTCTGTGGGCCCATCAGAGGATGAACATTGGCCTCAGAGCATTCCTTGTCATCGCCGACAACTTGCAGCAGAAGGATGGAGAGCCCCCCATGCCTAACACCGGGGCCACGCTGCCCTCAGGAAATACACTCAGGGTTAAGAAGACCTATCTGAGTAAGACCCTGACCGAGGAAGAGGCCAAACTCATCGGTAAATAACTAACACTTCCTGCCCTTTCCGGACCACTACAGTATTTTACCTGCATTCCTCCGTCGATAGACGCACTGGTAACCGCGTGTCACTCCTCTTCATGGTGCTTGCCTCCGTTCGACACTCTGCAGGCATGGCCATGTACTACTCCCAGGTGCGCAAGGCCATCGACAGCATCTTGCGGCACCTCGACAAGGAGGTGGGCAGGTGCATGATGCTAACCAATGTGCAGATGTTGAACAAGGAGCCGGAGGACATGATCACGTAGGTCTCACCCTCACTCAGTGGTTTCCATCCGGGTTTGCAATCAATGCCTCCTTTTAGTCCATGGTCCATGGTCAGATAGTTCCATTGGATATCATTGTGGGCAAATGGCATTCTGGGGTTGTTAGCGTGTATTTTTAAAGTTTAAATTCTAGTCATGCTCTTTCATTCCCACCATCCAATGCCACTCATTTCGTGGTAATGGTCTCTGTAGCATAGGTTGTTGTAAAATTCTAATAAAGAGCTACTTAGTGTAATGGAGGTTGCTAGGGACTCCTGAAAATTGCCCAGATGTGACTGACGGTTCTTTCTTTCTCTGTCAGAGGGGAAAGGAAGCCAAAGATCGATCTTTTCAGGACATGTGTCGCTGCGATCCCTCGTATCCTACCCGACGGCATGTCCAAGCTGGAGCTCATCGACCTGCTGGCTCGGTGAGGATGCGTTGGGTTCATCATCCTACGGTTGCCTCTGTAATCTGGTTCATGTGGGATTGTACAAATAAATCAGCTGTAACTGGTAGTAAACACAGAAAACTTTCCTCGTGTTTTTCTGTGTGTGTCCCAGGCTGACAATCCATATGGATGATGAGCTGCGTCTAATTGCCCAGAACTCCCTGCAAAGCCTGCTGCTGGACTTCCCAGACTGGCGGGAAGATGTTCTGTTCGGCTTCACAAACTTTGTGTTACGGGAAGTGCAGGATACCCACCAAGGCCTGCTGGACTCGTCCCTCAAGCTGCTGCTACAGCTGTTGACACAGTGGAAGCTGGCGTTGCAGACCCCCGGCAAGCCCCATGAGGCAGTCAAGGTCCGCTCTTCTGAGGTTGGGTGGAATCTTATTTTTCTCTAGGTTCCAAGCGCTTATTCTGCACCTGCGGGTTGCAAAATTTACCTGGAGAATGAGATACCGTATGGCTCAAAATTACATGTTGACTAATAGCCTTTAATGATTATTATTACTTGGTTGACATTCATGATGGCTTAATGACTGTGTAAGAATACATTGTACACAGTAGGAAAATTTTCCACAAAAGTATATGAAATTGACCAAGATGGATAAAATGTGATACATTTGATGTTTCACTGCTCCCTGTGGTGTTGGTGTTGTCAGTAGGAGGGTCTGTGTGTCACATCCCAGGATGCCACTGTGTCTTACAGCTGCTGCAGTCGGGCTCCTCCAGCCAGGGCCCCCGCGGTCTGGTCCTGCATGCTGTGGAGGGCCTGGCCCTTGTGCTGCTCTGCTCCTGTCAGACGGGCACCCGGAAGCTGGCCGTCACGATCCTCAAGGAGATTCGCTGCCTCTTCGCAACCATCGGACAGACGGAAGTGAGTTAGGGCCGCGAGTCCGGGTGGAGGCGCCAGAACATTCCAGATCACCCATAACACTTTGGTCTGGTCTTATTTTCATTACCCAGGATGACGACAAGCCCATGATTGAGGTCTTGGATCAGCTGAGCTCAGCAGCTTTGGAGAGTTTCGTCCACGTGACCGTGTCCGACTCAGTGAGTAGTGCTGCAGGATATTACTTTCAGCCATTAGGACATAAGGGAGGAGAACAGAATAAGAACTTGGCATACATTGACAGTCTGCAGAATTTACAACTTGTCTCTCTGTCGCGAGTGGCCATAAATGTCCTAATCTCCAAGTCAAGATATTGCCCCTCACAGCGATTTTACTACATTATGTTGTAATAAGCTCACGGAAACTCAGAGGCTGGCAGGCTGTCAAGTCATTAATTGTTTCTGGTTGCTAACGAGGCCCCCTGTCCTGCCAGGGTTCATGCCGTTAATTAAGCTTGCTATCTTGCATCGATCGAGTGGTGAGGGATCCTATCCATCGTGGAAAGCTGTGGAAATTAGGGCTACTTTTTACCCAGTGGTCTGAGGTGTCATGGTTACATAAAAGCTTGGCTGGCCTGGCATAGCAGCACCGCCATAGGACTGTCGCAGTGTGAGTCACTAACAGCAGGACTACTGTTCTATAGCCTTTTTTTAAAGAGAAGTATTTAGTTTATTATTTGAGTGACAACGTGAAATTCAGGATGTTTTGCATTTGTTTTGATATGCATTTGAACCTCTTTGGGGGAAATCCTGAATGACACAATAAGACATCCTCTCTGATGTGTCCTCTACCTCATGCCCTGTGCTTCCTGGGATAGGCTTGAGGCTTACAGTGACTCTGTACTAGATAAATGGTCATGGTAGATGGAAGGATAATAACAACAGCTAATAAGCTAACAGTTTCCACATAAGGAGCTTTTTACATGGTGCTATTTTGTTATGTTCCTTACTTAGAGTAATTGTGACTTGGAGAGTGACTCCTGATTGTGAATGTTCTCAAGGCCAACTTGATGCTGGGCCACCACGTGGACCTGCAGGGGCTGGTGGAGTGGAATGCCGTGCTGGTGAACAGCCTGTATGACGTGTGCAGCCCCTCGCACGTGTGGATCTTCGCCCAGTCTGCGAAGGACCCCTGGGTGCTTTGCCTGTACAGCTTTCTTCGCCAGGACGGCTTGCCCAAGCACTGCCCCACGGCACTCAGCTACGCCTGGCCCTACGTCTTCACACGCTTGCAGCTGCTCATGCCCCAGGTGGACCCCACGTGAGTCGCTCACCTCTCCATGTTTTACAATGAGCACCAGAAACTGAAACAGATCTGCTGTCTTTGGCTTCCTTCACAAAATTGACCATCTTCTCCACAGTATCTTCATTTTCTCCTAATTCTTATACTTATGCTATACAGGTGGGCCTTCACAATTGCCTCTTTTAGATCCGGATAAATGCCAAAATGATTGTTTTGCTCTCTCACTGCTTCCTGAATCTGCAGAAACCCTCTTTATGCCAAAAAAATGAGCTCAGCAGGCAGCGGAGACAACCTGGTGACCTTGTGGAGGAACTACCTTATCCTCTGCCTGGGCGTGGCCAAGCCCAGCATCATGAGCCCAGGACACCTGCGGGCGTCCATGCCCGAGATCACGGCCATCACACCCGATGGCAATGTCAGCTGTGATGCCAAGGTCTGGCCCCCGCCCAGCGCCTCTCAACCCTCTCATGGCTCTCACATGTCTTGCAGTATTCTAGGTCACATGTTAAAATCAGTTGCCGGTTTCTCGTTTCCTGCTAAGAGCTCACTCACCTCTGACATGTATGGCCTGGTAGTTTGTGGTTTCACAGGAATGCTCTGACTGCCAACTCAATTTTCTGACAAGACCTTATTGGTCTTGGTTTTCGTACTTATGCAGGCTGGACCTAGTAAGCAGACCCTTGCACGTGTTTGTGTGCGTGTCTCTGTCGAGCAGGTGATCGGCACACCCTCGGTAGCCTGCTTGCTGAAGCAGCTGGTCCCACTAATGAGGGCAGAGAGCATCGAGGTCACCGAGTCGCTGGTGCTGGGCTTGGGACGCACCAACGCTCTGGTGTTCAGGTAAGCGACAGAGAGGGGGCACCATATGTCGCTTGACAGAATATGAGCACAGGTTTTCACACAAGGGAAAAAAACATCCTGCATTCCAGTCACGCCTGGGATAACCCCATTCAGATATGTACTGAACAAACCACATTAATCCAACACCACACCAGGACCAGCACTGAAATGTGAGTGAAGGTCACTGATATTCTGCTGGAGTGCTTAATTAGATCTGCCACTCATTTTCCATTCCATTTGCTAGGATTAAGACCTAAAGAGATAAGTTCTTGATCCATGATTATTTTGGTACGGAGCATTCCCGTCCTTTTCAGTTTTTAATGACTTTTCTATAGATAATGGAATGCCAAGAATAATTTCAGTTGCTCGGTCAACCAATGCATTTTGTAAAATTCTTTACCCATTTCTATCTAAATCATAGTTCCTCTGCACATATCCTGTTTTGTTTCACCATTCTCTCAATCACCTTTCTGTTTCTCTTTCTCTCTGTTTGTCTCTGTCTCTCTTTCTGTCGCTCTCTCTTTCTCTGTCTCTCTCTCACACCCTCTTTCTTTGTCTCTCTGCCTCTCTCTTGCTGTCTTTCTCTCTCTCTGTCTCTCGCTCTCTCTCTGTCTGTCTTTCTTTCTGTCTGTCTCTGACTCTCTCTCTCTCTCTAGGGAACTTATAGAGGAACTTCATCCCTTAATGAAGGAAGCTTTGGAACGAAGACCAGAGGTAAATCAGCCTTTTCCTCCCCTTAGCATTGTTGTGTTTCCTTATTTTGAGATTCATGATTAACTAAGGTGGCATTCATCTGTGGAGCCATATTTAGCATTAGGGCAGGACTATAAGTCTGCATGTAGTCAGTATCGTGTTACAGTGTCGCACATGGCTGAAGCGAGAGTGTTTGCTCGTCATGTCAGCTCCCTGCTGTGCCTGATCGCAGAGCACGGCGTCTTGATTTGTGACTTTCCCAGAAAGGCCTGGGAATGCGGAGATGAGAAGGATTAGTCAGTGTAACTGAATGTGTTTTGACGGCGGGGCCTGTTCATATTCACACTGTCTGTCCAATCACTGTTTGTAGGAAAACTTCAGTCTAGGCATTCTGTAGTTCAGACATTGCAGCAACACTGGCATCATGACACACATAAAGTCCAGTTTGTGAAAACAAGAATCATGGAGCCTCTTCAATTCAGTGGAAGTTTTTCTTGCTCTTGCAAAAGAAGATCCCTGATCTCGGTCCATCCCCAAGGGGAGCATGTATGCATCATGCTCTTATGGTGGTCTTGGCGGACTTGGGGCAGCTCTAAAGGTGTGGCGTCTATTTCTCTCATCTCTGTTCCAGAACAAGAAACGCCGTGAGAGGCGGGATCTGCTGAGGCTGCAGCTTCTGAGGATTTTCGAGCTGCTGGCCGACGCCGGCGTCATCAGCGACAGGTGGGCGCCAACTCCGACCCCACAGCAAAAGCATCCTTCTGCACCCCACTGCACTCACATGCTCTACCATCCAGCTGGACTCTGCTCTGACCCGGTGTCCGTCCTCTGAGCAGCAGGACACTCATCTGCATGCCTTTCTCATTCTTTCCCTGTCCCAGCACCAACGGGGCCCTGGAACGGGACAGCCTGGCCCTGGGAGCCCTCTTTCTGGAGTATGTCGATCTCACCCGCATGCTGCTAGAGGCTGAGAACGACAAAGACATGGAAGTTCTCAAGGACATCAGGGCCCACTTCAGTGCCATGGTGGCGAACCTCATCCAGTGTGTCCCCGGTAACTGAGGCTGGGAGGGCACCATTCCTGAGCTCATTTCTCCATTATGGCCCTGGCTGTTATATACATCCAATAGCTTTGGCAGGTTTAAACTGACACAGTACTGACGGGGAAAATGGTTTCAGCTCCATTAAGCTGCAGGGTCGTACTAGAAGAGTTCCTGGACTGAGGGCCAAGAAATAAGCCATATTCTGCTCACGTTTCTAGACAATCCTACTGAACCTCCCCACAGCAAAAAAAAATGAAAAATAACCCCTCAAAGCTTTGCAGTGATGCAGAATTTTCCTACGTTTAGCGATCTGTAACTTATACTTCCAATGATCCAAGTTTAACTGTAGCCAAAGCCAAGAGCAATTCACTGGGCTCTTGATCTCTATTAGATGGTTTCCCAGGAGACTTCAAGCCAGGAGGCAGAGAAGCCTTAGTGCAAAAAAAAAAAGAAAAGTAAGAGCAGATAATTGCTCGTGAGCTACACAAGGGCTATTTCTGGACTTCCCTGTCTGAATAAATGAACAATGACTTAACAAACTATTAAGTAAAGGCCAGACTAACAAGCATCGCTGTTAGAAAAGACACTTTAGTTGCCAGGGGTCAACAGTTGATTGAAAATTGACATGAAGGTGGCCTATCTGTTTAACTTGCTATTCTGCCCCCCCCCCCCCCCCATGTTAGTCCACCATCGTCGCTTCCTGTTTCCCCAGCAGAGCCTGAGACACCACCTCTTTATCCTCTTCAGCCAATGGGCGGGGCCATTCAGCGTCATGTTCACCCCACTGGATCGCTACAGCGACCGGAACCACCAGATCACTCGATACCAGTACAGCGCCCTCAAGGTATCCCCAACCCCCACGTTCACTTTCTCTGAGCATTTACTCTCTCACACCAAAGAGTTGAGTGCAATCCATAGAGAACTTCTTCTTAGCTCTGCGTTTCACTACGGTTGCAGTATAAAATAATGGTACGATGTAATGGATGTGAAGAAAAACAGGACATTCTGCTGACTAAGCGACACGCAATGTTTGTGGAGTGCAGCGGTGGGGGAGAACACCTTTAACATGACCTTAGTGTTGTTTGTCGCCGGCCGCGAATTAGCTGTCAGCCGCAAAAGGTGAGAGTGGGTGGAAAATTCCACCAGCTCCTGATCACGTCACTCGCCTCGTCGGCCGAGCTGGCTTTGAAATCCTATCGGCATATCGCTGGCCGGTAGCTTGAGACGCCTTCACAGAGCTCCCAACAATAGGGTGGTGCTGCAAATGGCTTATGTGTGGGTGTCATTCCTTTTGTGGAAAGCATGTAATTTCAGTCAGCTGTAAAGCAACAAAAATCATAAGGCACAGCAGAAAATGACCTGGGGAGATCTATCAAATACTGCATGTTTGTTCACAGTGGAGGAGAGGATACTGTCATGTCTTCCCTTTCAACACACATCCTAATGCCAAGTTCTGGTCATGATCTGATCATAGTCGTTAGCACAGGACGCATCATTCGACAGCCCTAGGAGAAAGTTGGCAAGCCAATTAGGCCTGTTTTTCTATTTTCCAACTCTCTCAATCTTGTTTTCAGGCGATGTCGGCTGTCCTGTGCTGCGGACCTGTATTTGACAACGTCGGCCTGTCTCCAGATGGCTACCTGTACAAGTGGCTGGACAATATCTTGGCCTGCCAGGACCTGCGGGTAAGTGGTGAGGACTGCTGAGCAAGAAAGAGAACTTCATCCCAAAAGCGAGAAGCCACTTTATGTCTGGTCTTGACCCCTGGGACCCCAAAACTGTGTAAATGATCTCATTTAGAATCTGCCTTTTATCACCTGTCATAAGGTTGTTCTAATAATCACCAGCCAACCCCTAGCCATCCTTCTGGGCACTGCAGCACTCTTGTAAATGTTTATATTTCAGTGCATAAGATTTTGAAAACTAGCCTTAGTGCCCAATTAGTGTTGCGTGTCATGTCCTGCTACGGCTAAGAGTGGGAAAGGGACTCGCGTCAGGATAACTTGCATGACGTGTCGATGTGTTAGATTCTGGATATTTCTGCTGCTCTGCCATTGTGATCCTTGTCAAATGTAGCCTGGAAATTCTCTAGTTTAGATTAACATCCCTCAAGAGCATGACACCTGCTGATGTCATCCCTGTTGTTCTGTCATGTGATGCAGGTCCACCAATTAGGCTGTGAAGTAGTTATCTTACTGCTGGAGCTCAACCCAGACCAAGCAAACCTTTTCAACTGGGCCGTGGATCGCTGCTTTACCGGCTCCTACCATATGGCCTCTGGCTGCTTCAAGGCCATTGCCACTGTTTGTGGGAGCAGGTATGATCTCCCTACAGGTCTCCGCAACACAGATACATTCATTTTCATTAGTCATCAACGGAGAGCAAATTTCTAAAACTCACTTATTTCATAGGATACATTTTTGAAAGAAATTCAATGGATTTCGTTGGATTACATGATGACTGAGCTTTGGTTCGGAATACTGAAACATATGATCAATTCGTCCCACATATGAGGAAGCCTGACTTTAGGTTACTGGCAGTCTCATCTCAAAAACAACATATGGACTGACTGAGTTTCGGAAACTTACTCTTCATTTAAGAGTTTAACCAGTTTAATCCTACGTTTTTATGTACTATATACTTTTTATAAGTCTGATTTTCAGATATAAAAGACTTTATGTTTTACATGTCTAGTAACATATAAAATATAAAACATATAAAAAACATTAAAAAACACGTATCAGATCCGAGGTTTTTTTTTCTTAAGAATTCTCTGTGACGGTTAAAACCAGCAGTTCTCGACTTGAGAGAAACTGTTTGTCAAGTAAACAACATTCATTTGAGACCAAGCTTCCAAAAATGGAGATGAGGATTCATTTACAGACAGGAGGCTTGGATTGCCATTGTCATACTCACCTTTCATTGTTGTGCTTCTCTACTAGCACCTTTAATTAAGCTGCTGGGCCATGAAGTCACGCGCGCCTTTTGTAAGCGACTAGATGCCTGCACGCTGACAGGCTCGCCACTGTGGCATGCCGTCCAACTTGTGTGCTGTTATTGTTTGCAGAAATTACCCATGTGATCTGGTCACCCTGCTCAACTTGGTGCTTTTTAAGGCGTCGGACACCAACAGGGAGATCTATGAGATTTCCATGCAGCTAATGCAGGTAGATGCATATAAACACACACAGACGCTCCTGAAGACACACATATGCTGTACACTGATAAAAGCTGATTCTAAAGGGAAGATGCTGTTTTTCCTTGTATAGATTCTAGAAGCTAAATTGTCAGTGTATTCTAAGAGGATCAAAGACCAGAAGTCCAGCAGCATCCTGTATGGAATCCATGGCCCCCTGGCTCCCCTGTACAGCATCTCCCTGTCCCAGCTCTCCAGCCAGCTGGCCAGAATGTATCCCCAGCTCACCTTGCCCCTTTTCTCAGGTAAATGTGCTGGATCCACACTGACATATCCCGCCAGGCATTCTCTGTAGTTCTAATGGCAGATCACAGACACTAATACTGAAACAACATTCAGGACTAAAGGATTTGATGCACAGGATAATCTTTACTATCCCATCTCATCTCTGAGCTCCACGACAGTCACCCCAGTCACATACTCATATGCCCCCAATCATGTGGCCTCGCATCTGCTTGTTACTTTGGTGACTGGGCAGTATGACCTTCCTCAAAGCTCATAGAGAGTAATAACCAAAATATCAAGCATGGCTGTAGCTGTCGGGGTCTTTACCCTACCAGCCACCTCCCAGACTACTCATTGCAGCCATTTAAAGACCGTTTAACGCTGTCATATGGCTACCTGCTGTGCATCTGTCCCTCCCAAACTCAGAGGTTAGCCAGCGGTTTCCCACCACCCACCCCAACGGCCGCCAGATCATGCTCACCTACCTCCTGCCGTGGCTGCACAACATCGAGCTGGTGGACAGCGGCCTGCTGCCCCAAGCCTCCCGACCCTGTTCCCCCGAGGGGGGGGCAGACAGGCGGCCTGGCAAAGGGGAGCCCACACACTGGCTCAGGGGCAGCGGCTGGGGCTCACTGCAGGCCACCTCGCTGGTGCTCAACAACCTCATGTTCATGACCGCCAAGGTGCGAGCCCTTCTGAAATATCAGTCACTCTCAAATGGTGGATAAAACCTGTAATTTTTCCATAAAGTTAATTTTAGTTTAACACGTGGCTGATAACATGCCCCCTGCTCCCAGTACGGGGATGATATCCCGGGACCCGAGATGGAGAATGCCTGGAATGCACTGGTCAGCAACGACATGTGGGGAAGCAACCTGCGCACCGTGCTGCAGTTCCTGATCAGCCTGTGCGGCGTGAGCAGCGACACCCCTCTGCTGCCCTATGTGAGTCAGCTGGTGTGCCGCTCAGTGTGTTAGGGCGCTGTGCCTGTGATCAGGAGGTCACGGGGTCAAATCCCAGGGTCTGCTGAGTAATTTCACCATTGCGTCCCTGAGCAAGAACCTTAACCCCCAATCGCTCCAGGTACTGGTTCCCCCTGCTTTCTCAATTGCTCTCTGCTTTGGATAAAAGCATCTGCCACATCAATGTGAATGTGGTGGAGCTGTCGGGGGTTACGGTTGGGGGAAGAACACGGCAGCAGGCTGGTTCGAGATCTATGCACAGCACGAGTCTTTGCCTGCCGTTGGCCTGCAGATCAAGAAGGTGGTGGTCTACTTGTGTCGCAACAACACCATCCAGACCAGGGAGGAGCTGCTGCTTGAGCTGCAGCAGACGGAGCCGGTCAACCCCACGGTGCTGCACTGCGACAACCCCCCCTTCTATCGCTTCGCAGCCAGCAACAAGTCCTCAGCCGTGGCTTCTGGTGAGTCTTACAGAGCATCCAGGGGCGTTGGGTCATATGTTACAGCCTTTCCAGTCATACTGGCTTGTGGAGACAGGGTTTTAATCATTAAAATGCATTTAGGTACAACATCCAGCAATAATACGGTAGTGGTTGGCCAGGAGATTTTTGTAGAAGTGGATGAAACGAAAGTCACCAGAGAAAACGAGGACAGGTAAATCAAATTTGACCTACGTCTTTTTATCTGTAAACCCTTTGAATAAAACATTCTCGGTGCCATTGCAAGGGTATAAAGACATGATATATGCACACCCTTAACTCATATAGTGTTTTTTCCTGTGTGTGTGTGGTAACAGGTTCAGCAATAAGATGCGCGTGTATAACCGCTTGGAGTCCCGCTACAGCAACAGCTCTGGGGGGTCTTACGATGAAGAAAAGAGTGAGTATCCCGTTACCCGCCCTCAGTGTAGACCAGCAAAGCAGGTGAGTACTGCTGCAAAAGACCTACAGTATTAGTCCTTGGGGGAGGACTAATTTCAATGCAGATTTTCACTGTAAGAACGCACCCTTCCCCCAGCAGTACAGGTGACAAGGTAGGCGGTGGTCATTGCGCTGTCCCCAGATGGTCTGTAGGGGGCAGCTCCTGCCTGCTGGGAGTGACTGTGTCAGCATCTTTGAGGCAGACCTACACTTTTAAAAATAATGGGCAGTTAGCTGAGTGCCGCTTTAGCCGTCTGTGGCTGACTGCTCCATTTTCGTACTTAACTGTGCTTGTTCATGTCACATTCCCTCCGAATGACCTGAGCAGTCTGGTGTGACGGACCAAACAGTAAAGCGATGCAAACACAGGAGCTTGACTAAAGAAAAAACCTTAATAACAGGACCCATAAAAGAGGTCAAAAAAAGCAACAAAACTTACCATCACAAAGCAAGATATTAACTAAAACAAACTATAAGAAGACATGAGGGAACATATATAGCGGTTTGGCCAAACCAATTAACACACAAGGGGCAAACCAAATGAACACTACATACAACTAAACAAAACAAAACACAGCTAAACCCCAACTCCCCCCTCTTGCCATGGCAGTACATGGTTCAATCCTACTTCAGGGGTTGTCCTTTTAAGAGTCCTCCACCCTCAGCCACACCTCCATAACTAGGAAAGACCATCCCCCACAACCCAAGTAACTGCAAAATCAAAAGATTAATTAAGCAAACACTGCACAACACAAAAGACAAAACACAACTACGAACTATGCATTATTGTAAATAAAGCAGTTTGATTAAAGAAAACCTACGAATAACTAAGGATGTGAGAATGTTTGGGATCTTACTGTGTGGCTGTAGCCATCACACTGGTCAATAAGCCTGAGGTGGGCGGCTGCTTTGAATCCATGTGACCTTGTCCTCCTCAGGCGACCCGCTGCCCCCCTATGCCAGCTGGCTGATGACCGTGCTGGAGACCAACCAACCGTACCCACTGCCCATGCCCACAAACGGGGGTTGCTGGGCGCCACTGGTGGACTACCTGCCCGAGACCATCACTCCTCGGGGCCCCCTGCACAGGTAACCCATGAAAGAGTCTCATCTCCACACAGAACATTAATTTAATCCCAACTCTCGATCTGCGTGTATGATGCTTCCATGTGCTCTGCATGTTGCACAGGTTCCACCAGGCTCTCCCACCATCGAAAAAAGTGTTAAAGCAAATTGCCCACAGTGTGTGATTGTGCATGTGCTCTGAAATATGTTCAAAATTTCCTATGGGGACAAAATTTAGTGCAGATTGATCCGTCAGTAGGTGCGGTGATTGAGGGCTACATTGCAGTTTTTAAAGTGTAAGAATCCGTCTTTGGTTGGACCGGTGTCCTGACTCACTGGCAGAGGCTTAAAAGCTCCATAAAATAATAATATATTGCATTAAGACACTGATGCTTGTATTTATGATTTCTACAGAGATTTATTTTTATTGTACCTAAATCAGAAGGCACCCTATTGTCTTATTGTTGATGTCCTTGCTATTGTTGTAAGGTGCACGTTCAATGCATCTCTGGGTCTACAAGGGAGGGGCTTGCATATCACGTGTTTTTCTCATTTTTAAACTCAAGGCTCCCATCCATCAAAAAAAAATGGACTAATGTGGTGATGTCATACAATGAAGACTGTGATTGGTTAAACAAGTGAAACGCAAGCCCCTCCGTTGTTGACCCAGGGCCATGTCAGGATGTCTGATGTCAGGCAGCCGAGGGTCTTTCTCCCAAAACCAAGAGCGAGGGCAGCAAAGAGAAGCTTTCAACCAACACGATAATAATATTTTCAGAGTGACAAGCAAGTCGTAACTGAAACCAACAGGATTTATGCAGAATGGCAGGAAAAGGTCAAGCCAAGGTTAAAACTGAACAGGACTACCGGGCCACTATGACATCATAATCTGAATTGAAGATAAACTGCAATATTATAATGCAAGGTTGAGATATTTAAATGACAGTTTGTGTTACTCTGCTCTTATCTGATGGATTTAAAGGATTGTATCTGACTGCCAGTAACAGTGGAGTGCGGGGTTGGTCACAGGGTTTGGATTAATATAATACCTCTGCTCGTTCCAGTGTAATGCGTGATCCAGCACTGTTGTGCTTTAAGGATCAGAGTCACCTAACAATGCCTAGGCTTACCTTTACTGGTGCAGTGCATTTGGCTTAAAGCTGTCACGGTGGTGCAGTGGGTGGCACTGTGGCCTCATAGCTGCAGTGGTGGGTTTGATTCCAGTTTCCTCCCACAGTGCAGAAATGTGATTAGGTTTCAGATATGTCTCTAAATTGTCCATTGTGTGTATGGGTAAGAGCCATGGCTCATGCCCTGTACTTCCCAGTTCTTTCCAGGCTCACCTGCTCCCTGTACTGGAAAAGTGCTTCATGATGACGGACTGACAGGCGCTGTTATGATTCGTTTTTGACTTGTTTGAGTCTTGAATTTTGTAGAGGAAAATCCTGCATTTGCTGCATTTTTTGTTTACTCATTTCCTGTATTTTAAAAGATGCAGAAATAAGTATTCGAGTTTGACTTAAATATGTTTCTGTCTAATATATAAACTTGGCTGATTGTGTGTTATTGGCCTTAAATCTCAAAGCCAGTGGAATAATGCGTTTTATATCATTACAAGCTAGGGCGCAGCAGTATCCCTTTCTTCCAAACCCGTTTTATTCACTAATTATAGTAGGTATCCCTGAAAAGGATTTTGAGGCAATAGCTGCATGTAAACATTTATGTTTAGGCCATACACCATAGACTACCATAGTTTATATAACACAGGATATCCTAGAATAGAAAAATCCATTTTTGAGGCGTTTAGCACAAAGTAATGCATTGACGACCTTATGACCTGTTAGAACGGTGATAGGCATTAATCAGCACCCTACTATTCAATTCTTTTTACAAGCACCTTTGTAAATTAGTCATATAAATCCACTGTAATTCAAAATTGACTTGGAGAAGATCCCATGATATCAAGAACCCACCTTGTCTTCTATAAGACTGGTTGATGGGTCTCAGAGTAAGACCAGCTGGTGCAGCCCAGCAGGGCCTCAGTTAACGTGCTGACCAGCTTCTCCTGTGGTTACCGCAGGTGTAACATTGCTGTGATCTTCATGACGGAGATGGTGGTTGACCACAGTGTGCGAGAAGATTGGGCCCTGCACCTTCCCCTGCTGCTCCATGCTCTTTTCCTGGGTGAGTCTTCCACTGTGTGCTTCTGAATCCTAACCTCTTCCCTGAATTTAAATCTGAGTTCCTTAGTATTAGTAGACCGCTGACCACTAAACTGGAGTCCAAATACTGCAATTTCATATACTGAGATTCCGATGTCTTGCATCCAAAGATTGCCTGATTACTTTCACCTCTCCAGCTTCAGTTTCCTGTGCAGAATTAAAATTGTGGCACTGATACATGTATCAAGCTCTTCTGTTCTGTGACCTTCCTGCAAAACACATGTGTGTTTTGATGAAGACATATAAAGGCCACAGAATGAGCCAGATAATAAAAGCTTAGTGTTTCCTTTTAAGTTTGAGAACGGTACGAATGGTTTTGATATGCATGTACAAGATATATTCCATCCAATTTTATTACATAAGCCCCTGTGAAGACAATGAGACTTTTCACTAATTCATACTCTTGCTGCCTCTTACATAGCACAGCACACTTAAACTAAATCATTATGAAAATGTCCTTGTGACTTTCAGTGAATATTTGTGGCATGGCTGTAGCTTGTAGTGTGACCTGTGGCTTTGATTGTGTGATTTGAAACATGGAGTGTAATGTGAAGGTCAGTGAGTCATGTGAGATTAACAAGGAGAAATGGTCTCCCTAAAGTTCTGGACAGTGCTAGCATGTACTACACCCCAATTAAGGTCTTCCAAGGGCAAGCGTGACATCTCAGAGAGCTTTGTTGAGAAATGCGGTTATGTTGTACAGAGGTGGGAATAGCATGTATACCTTCACCTTCTGTCTAAACACCTTGACATCATTAGAGTGTCAGCTTGGTATGTCCCACGTTCCTGTGAGGTTAAAGCTCAGCACTTTTATCTAATCTTCCTTGTAAGGCATGTGAGGCATTTTCAGCATGAAGCAGCACAACAGTCGCACACATAAACAGATACCTTGCCTCTGTTTTAACTGCCCGGTTTTCCCTCCAAAACCACTGGCTTTCTCTGTCTTCTTTCCGTGGATCTCCTGGCAGGGTTGGACCACTACAGGCCAGAGGTGTTCGAGCACAGCAAGAGGCTGCTTCTACACCTCCTCATCACGTTGTCCTGCAACAACAACTTCCAGGTCATCGCCTCGGTCCTCCTGCTCACCAGGGAGATAACAGAGAGCAAGACCCTAACTTCCAGAACCAGTTACCAGCCCGAATACCTCTGCACAGGTGGACTAACATAGACGAATGACTTTACACAGTCTGTACCTCTGCTGAAAATTCATCTTGATCAGCTTAATCTGGTTAATCTATCTGACCAAATAATATACTTAACCAGCTTAAGTTATGTTTTTGCATGATGGTTTGATGGTTTAGCTGGCCATACCAGTATGACCAGCTTGATAGGCTGGCCAAACCAGCATGACCAACTGGTGACCCACCCAGCTAAACCATCAAAGAACAACAAAAGCTGAGACATGACCGTCAAAGACCATCTTAGACCGTCATGGTTTTCAGCTGGTTTGTCTGACGGGTACCCCACAGATACTCTGATTTAGACGTATCTTTGTGGGGATAGAGATCTTAGAAATATCTTTTGATTGTTATGGCTTGTTTAGCTTGATTATTTGTTTACTTTTAGTAGTAGAGATCAAGGTTCTCTGATTACATTTATCAAGATAGCAACCAAGACTAGAGAAATCACTATTTAACCAGCTATCTGTCAGACTTAACATCTGACAGTCCCACTGCTGCCCTGTGATGGGTTGGCGCTCCATCCTGGGTTGTTCCCTGCCTTACGCCCATAGCCCCCTGGATAGGCTTCAGACCCCCTGCGAACCTGATTAGGATAAGCGGATACAAAAAATGGCTGGCTGGCTGGCAGTACAGCTGCAACTGAGTGGCCCTTCCTGAAACGGCCATCAGGAGAAACAGATTTTGCGTTCCTTTGGAAAGGAATGGATGACTTCTTATCAGGGAAAGGAAGCATTTGGAGGTCCTGCCAAAAAATGCATCGAAGGTCTTGATTAAAGCATTCTATTCTTCTGTTGTTATCTCATTCTGGCAGTAGGCGTTGTTGATATTCAGCTCTGGGTACCACGTGTATCAGGTAATCCTTGTACAATAACAGGGCTGTCTCTGCTGATAGCTGCTAGCTAGTGCCGGACAGCAGTGACAACATGCTGAGATCCATATAATTTCTATGTCTTTCCTTGGTAGTCTAATTAAACACCCACATTTAGCTAATCCCCCGTCCCCTCTCTACTCAGGAGGCTTTGACTTCCTTCGAGAGTGCCAGGCCTCACCGGTGCCAGACTCGGGCCTCAGCTCCTCCTCCACCTCCTCCAGCATCAGCCTGGGCAGCAGCGGCAGTGGAACCCTGCCGCAGGCCTCGCAGGAGACGGATGAGCTGGATGAGCCCTCGGCCGAAGCTGACGAGAAGACCAACAAGCTCATCAAGTTCCTCACCACCAGGTAGCAACAGCAGCTTGAAAATCAGATAACAATCCCTCTGTATGTTTAGTTACATGACATTGATAAAATAAAAAAAAGACGGTATAAGTAAAGGAGCCTTTACATATAAACCGGTACAGCTTAAGCAGAATTGTCAGATGCAGGGAGGAACAAAGAGTAACACCAATTCAGTAAATACAGCTCTGAAAAAAATTGAGACCACCCTATATTTTTAAATAATCTGCGTTTTTAAAACCCTGGTTTAATCCTGGTTCTGATGGCAGAAGGCTATGCTGAGCAGTAGGCTGCTTCCAGGCTCGAAGTTTCTAAGACAGCCGTGCACAAGAATAAGGTGAAGCAGGAGACACTGGGAACGACCATAAACGAGCCAGTTAGAGGACAGAAGCAACTTTCTAATGCCAGAGATGATCATCAACTTATCTGGCAGTGCCTCATAAATCAGAAGATGACCTCAAGTGACCTTCAAAAAGAGGTGCGAAGTGCACTGCTAGGACAATTCATAACAGGCTCCTAGAAGCAGGACTGATGACACATAAAGCAGGGAAGAAGCCCTTCATCAATGAGAAGCAGGGAAGAGCCAGGCTGGAATTTGCAAAAAAAGATGTATATTTTACACAGGTGCATTCCCATAAATTGAGAAACGATCGAAACTAAACATTTAGCTGCGGTCTCTTATATTCGTATATTCCAGTTTAATCATTTTGTTCATATCTCATCTATTTATAACTATGTGCTATTATTTATTACTTAGCTATAACTCTGAGCATTTTTAAATGTAATTGCTTAAATAGTTTATATATCGTGGGGCTACATTCCTTAGACAAGGGTTAAGCGGCAGCGCCGTCACGGAAGTGCTGGAATTCTACAGCCTTGCAGATCATTCAGCATAGTATAAATACTGCTTAGTTATGGTTCAGTTGCTGCCCAACTCCACTCACTTCACACTATGAGAGGAGCCAGAGGTGCTTGTCTGTGGAAGGATGCTTGCTGTGTAAAGACTAACCATGTGAGCTATCTGTGCGCCATCTTGTGTTCTTTGTTGGTAATTACATCGAAATGTATAGCATGTACAGCAAGTTAATGTTTGTATTGTCTGGTAAATAATATCTCTAGTTTCTGATCAATTTTTCTTACATTGTAAGATTATAAGTTGTAAGTTGATTTTACATTTATTTCAAAACAAAGGGATCTCCAGCATATTCGGCAACATCTTTACAGATATCACCCTATCTAATAAAAATTTTAGATCTTTGTCTAAAATTTGCGGTGATATTATTTTTAGGCCATTTGGACCTTTGTGGTGCCATGAGGACATCACGCCCAAGAACCAGAACTGCAAAAGCACGGAGCAGCTCTCAAACTTCCTTCGTCACATTTTGTCTGTATTTAAAGAGTCCAAGTCAGGTGACTGCCTCACTTAGACTGAACACGCCCTTCACTCACATGTGATGTAGTTTGATGTATATGTTACGAAGGCATTTGTTAAATGAGCAGGTATTATTATCCGGGGGAACAGGGTGTCGAGGGCTAGCTGCTAAATGCTAAGATGCCAATGAGCGATGCACTTCATGGTATAACCTCACCATATAGATGATTGGCCTGCGGCTAAAACTGTACATGGCATATAGAAGAGCTAGTATTCAAGGCAAGCTTTATTACATCATTTTTCCTGGGTAAACAGCTAGATTCCCTGAGTGTGCCTGGCCTTATTCAGTGCCGAGCCCCCTCTTCTATGATCACACCCCCCCAGACTTCCACCTGGAGAAGCAGCTGAGTGACGTGGCTTTGCAGACGGCCCTGTACAGCTCCTCGCGGCATTACGCCGGACGATCCTTCCAGATCTTCCGGGCATTGCAGCAGCCGCTGTCCGCGCGCGCCGTCTCCGACCTCCTCTCCCGCCTTGTGGAGGTGGTGGGCGAGCATGGCGACGACATGCAGGTGACACTTGTCATTCGTTGTCCTTGTTGTTCCAATGGGGATTCCGATGTTTTTTTTTTCATCTGTATGTATGAACAGGTACCACATACAGTGACAAATGTTGAATAAATGGCACTACAATATTATAACTCTATGGTCAAAATACACACCCACAAAACACTACAAATTATATTAAATGGATTATTGAATCATTATATGCATTAATTAAAGGCAGCAATATATACGTCTGTGTATTAACATTTAATAGTGTTCCCCATCAAACACATCCCAGTGTAATGTGCGAAACGCAGCTTTTTTCAGTCGTAAATTGCAACACATTCGTCAAAGAACCGGAATGCCAGTAATGATAGAGACACCAGATCATAGAGACTTTGAATCTTTTTTCCCCCTATTTTCACAATTCTGCTTTTGAAAAAAAGAACATAAACTGTTACAGCAGTTTGTAGCTGGGTGAATAAAATGTGGCTTCAAAGTCTCTTTCTGACTCTTTCTGTGTTTCTGAGTAATGGTTTTCCACCAAGCTGTGGGAGTAACAAGCTCTCCTTTCTGATTGGTTTCCCAGGGCTATGTGATGGAAGTCCTGCTCACGCTCGAGTCAGTGGTGGACAACTTGGCAGAGTGTTTGAAGAACAATGACTTGATGGCTGTCTTATCCAGGCAGGTTGCATTATTACTGAGTTCTACTGTACTGTACAGCATAGCTGTGTTTTTAATGTGATTTTCCTGTCTTGCATCGCATTGATTAAAGCTGTACATGTGTCCAGCAGGGCTGCATCCCCAGACTTCCTGAGCAATGCAAAACTGAGGTCAAACAGAAAGAGCACAGGGCAGCTGGATCTGTACCAGCAGGGGGCAGGCATGAGCAGGGCGGAACGAGACCGCCACCAGCGTAGTTACTCCGTGCCCAAGAAGTTCGGGGAGGAGGACCGGTTCTTGGATCCTCCGAGCTGCACCCCCCTGGAGCGGCTTCAAGCCAGCGGACAGCTAGGTGGCCTGACGAAAGTCCGCAGCCCCTCGTCCTCCAAGGACAGCGTCGGCGACCCGGCCAGCATCAATCACCCCTGCAACCTCCTGGCCACCATCTTTTGGGTGGCGGTGTCGCTTATGGAGTCCGACTTTGAGTTTGAGTACCAAATGGCCCTGCGTCTGTTACACAAGTTGCTCTCGCACATGCCATTGGACCAGCCCGAGAACCGGGAGAAGCTAGACAAGCTGCAGGCCCAGCTCCAGTGGAACGGCTTCACAGGGCTCCAGCAGCTGCTGCTGAAAGGCTTCACCTCGGCAGCCACGCTCGACCTCACCCTGCAGCTCTTCTGGCAGCTCACGCCCGTGTCCCGCGTTCCCGTGGTGGATACTTCACAGGCCATAGGTATGAGGATCACAGTCTGCAGTTGATGTGATTACCTAGAACAGACACACAATACTCCACGTTTTTGCTCCCTCTCAACTTCCTGCCAGACAGCCCATAGTTTTGCTACCGGGAGCTGGTCCCCGAGGACCGGGTTGTGTAACACTGTTCTAGATGGATTCACATTATCATTAATTACTATACTTCTGCCTTTGACTGATGCAGAGGGCATGTCACCGTTTATACAGTTTGATCCAGAACACGGTATTTCATCAATTAAAACCGTGATGTTGAGAAAGAATACATGCTGTTTGAGTTTGGCCATTGTTTACAATTCTGTAACAAAACGGTTACTCAACATGGTAACATTTTACTTGACAGAGCACAAATAATATAGTATTATGCTATTACTTATGTACTAATTAACCACAAGCTACATACTGATCTCATGTTAATTCATCATTAATGAATTGTGACGCATGTTTTATGTCAAGCAGTTACTGTATTTGTTACTATATCTGTTAATTCTGTAAACCTTTGTGAACTACTGAAGGAACAAGTAATGAATAACACATGTGAAATACTGACCTCATGTCTGTTCATCATTCATGAATTGTGATGCAACTTTTATCCCAAGTACTATCTATATTTGTTTATGTTTATTTGTTCATGAGTTATTACTAAATATCCGTGCCCCATCAAGTAAAGTGTTACCCTCAACATCTATACTTCCGCACATGTGCTAGCCCTAACTGTGCAGATGCTAACTCAACAAGTAAACATTAGAACATTTGCTAACAGTAACTATAAGGCTGTATATGGTGCGAATGGTGACTCAGCGTTTACACATTAGCACATGAGTTAGTAGTAATTATAAGGCTATATACAGAGTAGATGTGATTCAGTGTTACACATTAACCTGTGTGTTAGTCACCATTAGCCCCTGGGCTAACCCTAAGCTTTTTTTGGCAGGTTTCCCCTTGAATGTTCTGTGTCTGCTCCCTCACCTCGTCCAGCAGTTCGACAACCCCACTCTGTTCTGCAAAGATGTAGCTGAGAGAATAGCTCAGGTCTGTTATTTTGCCTTTGTAAGAGTTTACACTAGGACTGTGTCCCCGCCTGCAGGACACTAAGCTGTTCTGCGTGCATGCAAGTCCAAAAACGACAGGTGGATGAATTATACATTTGCTCGTATAATGCTTTAGGTCTGCCTAGAAGAAAACAACACCAAGCTTGCAAACCTGGCGCATGTGATGACCTTGTACAAAACGCACTGCTACACCCGGGACAGCTTCTCCTGGGTCAGCGTAGTCTGCCGCTACTTGCATGAAGCCTTCTGTGACATCACCCTCAACATGGTCACCTACATGGCTGAGGTACGTGGCACTTTTGCATCATTTTTAACACGCTACACATTGACGCGTGGTATCTCACATGTTTCTCCTGCTGGGCAGCTGTTGGAAAAGGGACTTCCCAGTATGCAACAGTCCCTTCTACAGATAATCTACAGTCTGCTGAGTCACATGGACCTTGGCGGAGTCCAGGTTAGGCCTTTCAACATGGAGGTGCTCAAGACTATTGAGAAGTTTGTTCAGGTGGGTCACCGAGACAAGCTAGTGGCCTGGTCCTCCTATTCACGTTTTTTTAATCTAGTTCAGTAGGAATTAATCCATTCTGAAACCCACAACTCTATATTGTATTTACTACCAATTGTTTCCCACAAGTCGTGGGTGCCCTTCTGTTATACGATAAGAGCACAGGGACCTCAGCAAAACATTGCATCTGGATGAGTTTCACTGCTAAATTTAAACCACTCATCGAAAAATTAAAGCCCTGGGAATGGACTGCCTGGAAAAAGTTTGCTGCGAGAAGGCATTATGCACCGCAGTGAAAATGTTTGTGAAGAATGTTTAATCTGTGGCTCGACCCGTTCCTATATCTGAGACGGGGATACTACCACCAGCATTCCCCTGAATTACATAACTAAACAGGAGAAGTCAATTATTCTTCCCCTAACACAGAAAGAAAGTAGAAATATTTCGGTGACAGGGGCCTGTTGTATTTCCTGGTTACCGTTTCTTAAACAGAGAAGGAATGCTATTTCCCAGCAGATAAACAGTTCTTCCGTTTATTTTAAAGGAGATTATGACCTTGTCCACAAGCAATAAATTCAAAGCCACACCCAGAGTGGCTCCATAAACAGTCTGCCGCCTTCGCTCCAGTTTCCACTGCAGTTAAGCGGCTCTGTCTCACACTGGCAGTATGTTTCCTCTGCACTCTTTCCGCTTGGTACTTTGCCTGGAAGAGGTTTTCTTTGCATGGCATCTTAGCTGAGTCAGGCGGAGTGCTTTCTCTTTAAACGCGGCTGTCCCTGACAGACGTCGGTACTCCACAGACCCTCAGTGACTGTGTGTGTTTTTGAAGCTCCGGCGGGCTGTTCTTTCCTTTTCCAGACGTCACACTGGAAGGAGGCGCTGAACATCCTGAAGCTGGTGGTGTCCCGCTCGGCCAGTCTTGTTTTGCCATCCTATTCTCACGGAGACCTTTCCCACGTGGACGTCGGGCGAGTGTGGGATGGCTCCTCCAAGGCCCTGCCAGGGAAGACGTTGGATTTCCACTTCGACATCTCGGAGGTTTGACACCCCCCCACCACGCACCCTGTCTTTGCATCTGTCGTTAGGAAGTTAGATGCAGGTTCGAAACAGGACAGCATGTTTCATATGGAAAGTTACATTCGGTCAAAAATGAGGTTTAAAAAGCCCAAACACAACGTACTTTTTTTCTCTTTCTGTTTTTTGGATTGTTTTTCACTCTCAGAGGTGTGGTTCCCCACGTGCTACCTTTTAGATAATTTACTTTTCAAATGGGATTGTTTCCTATCCAAATCTGATAGCATCAGCTCAGTAGCTGAAAATTTATGATGGACTAATTAAGGGGCGGCTGTGCAAAGATGAAAAGGGGGGAGATGAAGGAGATAGGGTGCGGCGAGCGTGTGGGAACCAAACACTGAGCTATTTGTGTGCTTTATGAATTACAGGAAATGATGTCAGCATAGCTGCCCCTTTGTATCTGGAATCAGTTGGAATTTTAGACGCAGGCTGCATGAGAAGTAGCCCAAACATCACAGCTACTTGAGAAACGTGAAATAGACCCTTGTCTCACTGACAAATACCTCAGTGGTATTTTTAGGCTGTACAGTGAGGGCAGCAGCTCCCTCGTCCCAGGGACCAGGAGGAGTTGACATTAATTGCTCACAGATGGATCTGATCAGAGTTTAGGAAATCCATGTTCTGGAGGTGCCTCACTGTCAGGGCATCTGAGAGCCGGAGAAGAATCCGAGGGCTGAGCTCACATACTGTGGCGGGTGCCTAGAAAATTCATGGCGCTTCCGGTGCAGTAGATCACGGAGATGGAGATGTGAGCTAGCACAGGGAGTAGAAAGGAGGTGAAGAGAGGGGGCACGTCTTCTTCCAGGCTGACCTCCTTTGTACCTTTGTGTGTGACTCACTGCCCCGATCCATGTGCACAGACACCGGTGATTGGCAGGCGATATGATGACCTGCAAGGCTCCCCGGGACGAGATGGGAAGAGCAGACCCGTCACGGTGACCCGCAGCACGTCTTCCACCTCATCGGGGTCCAACTCCAACAGCGTACTGGTGCCGGTCAGCTGGAAACGACCACAGTTGTCTCAGGTGAGACTTTTACTTGTAGCCTCTGATATGTTTAAGGAGAAGATGAGTAGGCATGGGGCAATCAGCAAAGCAGTGAGGTGAAGGACATTCCTGGCACTGTTACAGAACACTCTCCTTTGCTGTTTGCATTCTGCTGAGACTAGATTAGTTATTCATTAGTATTATTAGAAACTGTCTGAGAAACTTCCATTTAAAATTCTTTTGCATATTTTTTAATTCTATTTAGTTAGACACAGCATAGAGCAGTGTTTCTCAATCCTGTTCCTGGAGCCCTTTGGAACATAAGCCATGGTTGGTTCTCTCTGCTAAACCTGTGCACATGCTATAAAATTAGCCTGTTACCTGCCACTTATTAAGACCTGGGAGTGAATTTGGATCTGGTTATTTCTGCAGAAGAGGACTCGGGAAAAGCTGGTTAACGTGCTGTCCTTGTGCGGGCAGGACGTGGGTCTGGCCAAGCACCCGTCGGTAAGAGAGTCATTCACCGCTAATGAAGCCAACTGAGACCATTAACAACAATCAATATCATAAAAGTATAGAGTACTGAGTAACCACACCCAGGGAGAACTTGAGGCAGGGCTAGTGGCGGCAGTGCCATGTATAAGAGTATGGACTTCTGTTAAACTGCAAGCTGAAGGTTTCTGGTTCATATCCTTGTCAGGGCCTTACTGTACCCTCCAGCAAGGCTTGAACAGCTTTAGTATAAATATACAGATGTATAAATAGGTACATTTGTAATAGTGTACAAAAGCAACAATGAAGTGACTTCATGGAATGAATTTTGCAATGCTTGTTATAATTCGGTCATGATGGCACCTAACAGCAGTCATACTGTGACATCTCTGCTCCCACCTAACCTCTAACCCCAGGTGATCTTCTCGTCCTGTGGTGAACTGGACCTCACTGATCACCAGCACAGCCTGGTGTCCTCCGAGGACGGGGCGCGTGAGCCAGACAACATGGACGACACCACCTCCGAGCAGCAGTTCCGTGTCTTCAGGGACTTTGACTTCCTGGACGTGGAGCTGGAGGATGGAGAGGTGTGACTTTAGGCTCATGCAGATACAGTGTGGAGGCTGCTTACTGGCAGAGCCAGCGCTAATTGACCGGTTTTACTATGTAGAAAGCTAATTCTTGGTATTCTGTTAGTGATGTACTAGTTTGTTCCTTGAGATAGATGTTTGCTCTGAGATTTTTGAACAGTTTTTAGTTGAATAACAACACTTTAGCTTAGTGGTCATTACTCACATGTTTAGAGGTTGTTTACGCCATTTTGACTATGTTTTAAACATATCTCTAATTTAAGCATGCGCTACTACTTAAATGCATCCTTTATCATCCTTCCTAATCCACCATGGTAATTTGGTTTCTTTTTGTTTTTTGGTCTGTGCCACCTAGGAACTCCAGGTAAGATCAGCCATACTGCAATTCCGACAGCTTGTGCTGTAGCAGAGTGTAGTACGTCATGGTTTAGACTGTGTCACCATGGTAACTGTAGTGTGACCTTTGTGCATGCTCATCTCAGTGTTTTTGGGCATTGAATAAGATTCTAGATCCACATAATACAAACTGAGGAGTCAAAGCAGGATTAAACACTAATGATCACAGCCAAGCTGCATGGCTACTTGGGGCATATTTAACCAGTACTATTCAGACTGTCTGTTTGTAAGCATCTGCTTCATAGTGTGACTCAGGTGAGGTCATAGTAGCTCACTGAGTATAAGATATTTAGCAATGACATCAGAAGCTGTGCCAAATTCATACTCACGTGTCATCTTCAACAATCTCCCAACCAACAACTCATCACAGTTCTCCTCTCATTAGGAACTGGACATCTAATTTTTGCTTGCATTGATTAATTACCTAATTTACTGAAATAAACAGACATGATAAATTGGTAGAAATAAACTTGTGTATTACAGATGACATTATAAAAAAGCTAGTGGCTAAATTACCCGTTGAGGTCTGAAGAACCCACAGGTGTTGCCTACAGAGCCAGTTTGCAAACTGCTGATGCTGTCGCCAGGTCACATGATGCTCTTTGTGTGTGAATGTAGGGAAGCGCATGGCCGTTATCGCATGCCAAGTAGCACCTTCATCCTGTGGTAATCAAGTCACTAATAACTCCCACTAGTATGTTGCCTGGAAATGACTGAAAACATGGCTGTGTGGTTCAGATTTCCTCCCGGGTGCTCTTCCACCCCTTTGGAACTGAACATCACTTCTCCTCCGGTGGGTCCAGTGATGAGAAGGAGAGGTGGACCAGAGCAGTAGCATGATCTAATCTGGTACATGGGAATAGTGCAGATTCTGTGTGCAGAACGTTTTCCATTTGCTGCTGTGCCTGGTAATGATTAAAAACCGGTAACCAGACGGATACAGCGTGGATATGTTTCTCAGTGTTTATAACAGTATCATGTCATTTTCAACTGTGTCCACATGTAATGTTTTACACACTTAAGAGTTAGGTTAAAAAAATGGATCTTTTCATGATAAAACGTTGCTTTAATTTGCTAGTCAGAGATCATGCTCATCTGCGTCCCCGTCACCTTTCAATTAAATGTGAGCTCCATTCAACATGCCATCCCAAAGCAGGGGAGTGTACCTCTCGTCCGTATGGAATACTTTAAGCCTGTCACCACGGCAACTTCCTTGTTTAAGATGGAGCCGGGGGCGGAATGTGAAAGCATGTGGTCAAGTCTGAGGTCACTCAAAAACTAAATCGAACCCAAAGGCATTTGGCAATAGCAAAGGAGCTCTCACTGGACTCCAGGGAATGGACAAAGTAAATATTTCATTATTTCAGCTAGCTCTTAATGTGCTCAAATCCTTCTATGTTTTATTATTTAAAGCCATAAAGCACATTTTTCATGTAACCTTGGGACTTTGTGACCTTGTTCTGTCCTCGCATATGGCCCACGTAGCATTAGGTGTTCCTCATCCACATGTTCTCCTGTTTACATTTTTGCTAATGCGCTCATGGTGGGAGGCAAGTCAACAGCTATGGCTCTGATGGTTGTGCAGTGCTGAGGTCTCCATTATCTTGCAGGGTGAGAGCGTGGATAATTTTAACTGGGGAGCACGGCGACGCTCCATGGACAGCCTGGACCAAGGCGACCCACTGCCACCGTTGGAGGAACGCCAGCACTCGGGCAGCACGCCCAGCCTGGCACCGGCCGCCCCCGAAGACTCTGACGAGTCATCAGAGGAAGAGTCGCTCACAGCTAGCCAGATTCTCTCTCACTCACAAATCGTACGTCTCGCCCCTTTCCCCTACATCACTTCTGTGAACTGTGCCGGTAAATTAATGTAGCCGTGTTTAGATCGGTGCGGATGAGTAAACTTTTTGCGCTTATGAATAGTGCAGCGACAGAAAGGCTGAGGGGTGAGGGAGTTTCCTGCTCACCTCTTAACTCATATCTTCCATCTGCCCCAGTTTTGGGGAAGGAGTTTCCTCACTCTTCATCCTGGTAACACCAGGCTTAGCTCCACCCTGCTCCCTGCTAAGTCACTCTGGTCTAACCTCTCAGCTGCTGGCAGGTCGGCTTGCTCTCCTGCAGGAATTAATTCACCTTTCTCCTCTGCCATCATTTTCACCACAAGTTTATGCCTAATTTAAACGAGTGATTTACTAGGGAACAGCTGACACCTTCTGGAGCTTCTGCTTAGTGCATGCTTGTGATTACTGAATGTTTTGTGTATTGGTTTTGAAGAGACAGTCTGCAAGGCATCTTGCTGTATTCCGGCAGATCATGAACCTCTCCCCCTCCGAAGAGGGGAACCACACGGACTCTCTGTCCACATCCTTTGACACAACTTCAGCCGAGCCTCTGTCCCTGAGCACTCGGACTCCCAGTCTGGAAATCTCTCCACCAGAAGACCTGAACCAGCCGGTGAATAAGGGGTTTGGGGTGACGGACCACTGGGGACAGCCTCATCCCTACCGTACCTCCATTCTCGAGTTCTCCACCAACGTTGCCAAATAAGAATGTTGGATGCTGTCTTCTTACGCACTGTTCTGATTTGTCTCAATCCACTCCATCTTTGGCAGCTTTATCACAAATTAACACTGCAACACAAGGGAACTGGGTGTTTATCTTTCTTTCTTTCAGTATGCTTTCCTGAACTTCAGTTTAATGGTCAATCCTTCATTAGTCATAAGGCATTTGCTTTATCCTCCTTTGGTGTACAACCCTGTTGTCGTGCATATGCCTGCTTGGAGCTTTTTCCTTTCGGTTGTGGGACTCTTTTCTCCATGCCGCAATGTGTACAGCTGCTTTTATGGGCTGCAGATATGCTAATGGATTTTTGTAGCATGTGGGAGACCTAGAAAGGAGATGTACACATTGCCTTTAGCTCAGCTATGGGTGCCAGAATGTTTGTGCATCATCTCCAAACATTTCTGAATTGGCATCATTGGCACTCAAGAATGTATAAAAACATTAAGGAATAAAAACTTCTCCTGGATTGTCTCTGCCTTTGGAAAAGGTCAGTGTTTTAATGATAATATGGTAGTGAATGCTTATAAATGTCTGTGTTTTATGGATTGTGTACTTTATTTTTTATGAGGGTATGGGCTCTGGCGTCTCATGCTAGCCTGGCACTGATGTGGCCCCTGCCGGGATTTTACACTACAGGCTTATGTGTCAGGGGATGATGATGACACCAACGCCCACGAGGATGGCCTCTCGCTCTCCATCAGTGAGCTTGTACCTGGCTTCCACAGTGGCACCAGCATTGTGTTGGATATGGGGCACGGGGACGATAGAGGGGAGCTGGACCTGAACCCTGGTCTTCTAACCAGGTATGGGATCCTAAGCTTCTGTGTTTCATCACCCAGAGTTAGCACACAACTATAGGAGGCAAACTGTGATATGTTTCAGGGGGAGGCAGGTTTGGTCTATTAAACGCATGCTATTGGCACCATCAATCCATGCATCCAAGATCCAGGGACTTACAAGTTACTCCCAAGGAATTGCTGCTACTTTTCCTCAACGGAGGACATCGAATAATAGGATATGACTGGTCTTGACTCTTTTTGCTTAGCATTAATTGCTAATACACCATTAATAAGCATAGATGCTATCAATACTGTCAGTTGTGCTGCTTTCACCACCCTGGGCTACAGGCATGGTTTATCCCATGGTTAAGCCATGACACTTGTGTGCATCCTGCCGCAGCCTGGCCGAGAAGGACAAAGACGAGCCGCTGGAGTCACGCTCCTCGCCACTGCCGTCGCCATTCTTCTCCGCCATCCTGGCGGCATTTCAGCCTGCTGCGTGCGACGACGCGGAGGAGGCCTGGCGCTGCCACCTAAACCAGCTGGCCTCCGACACAGACGGCTCCTGTGCCGCCTACACCTTTCACATCTTCTCCTCACTCTTCCAGGTAACACCGCCCCCCCCCCCCCCGCAGGGTAAATGCAGCCAAAGAGCATCTGACCCAGAATGCCAATGGGGTAAACAGATGTTAATTTAGTTTTGTGTAATTTATCGAGTAAGTTGTTGCAAAACATTTCACAGTTGATGCATTGGTGTCAGGAGAGAATTTTGACTGGGGTGGCCATCAGGGGTCAGTTATATTTATGGGGGTGGCTGCACTGCACCGCGTCTATTCTATGGTACCGCCTAGAAAATAAAAGAATGCATATTTCGTTTTTATCATTTTGACGTGGGGTGGCAACAGTTGGCCCTGTATTGACTTGGGGTGACCTTGGCCCCCCTGGGCACCCCTTAGATCCTCCCCTGAGCTAATTTTTACTATGATAACATGGCAATTGATGCAGAATGAATTTATGTTTATGGTACACAGGAAACTGCTCTATGTTCATTATTACAACGTATATAGACAGATTGCAACGCTGAATGGTTTTAATAATAAGCATTTCATTTTTGCTTCATTGCTCCCCTTTCTTGCTGGAATCCCACATGAGCATAAATTGAAATTCAAATATTTAATAATATTGTGCTTCATCTTAACAAATGAGCTCTCTTTAGCACTTATGGAGAGGGATTCGACTCAATATTATTCTATAAATGCAGCACTTCTAGCACAAACAGTATGATATAATTTGCTGCCTATTGAAGCATTACAGCTGTTGTTTCAGCTATGCCATGGTATGGCAGTATATGAACAATTTCCTGCTGTATGTGAAATTAAAATGGAAATACTGCCCAGGACTACTCCAACTATAATTTACCACACCTGACTTTAACATTCAACTACTCCTTTGATTAGATCGAGTGTAAACTTAGGATCCATAGCCTAAAGTCTTACACGGGAGAGAAAATTGTGGCTTGAGGCCACTAAAGCCCTAGGCAGGAGGTTAATGGGTACAACGTTAATTAAGCTGATGTTTAATCGTGGATATTCTGTCCTTAATGTTTGTGATTAGCTTTTACCTTTAATTACAATTAAAGGCCTAGAACATTTTTTTGGTCATTGAATGCCAGTATTTTTCAGCCAGGATTTACTAGGACACAGATATTACAGCCACCTAACTGTATATAGAGATATCAGTTTTCATTACTATGAGGAAATTATGTATCCGTAGTGATAACTACCCCCCCCCCCCCATCTACAATGTTGTTTCTGCCACCATTATCCATTCCATCGAGCAAAGTCAGCAGTGCACATTAGCACTGATGGTATCCTGCAGGCCAGTGCTACGCATAGATCAGCAGCTTTGTGTGCGTGGATCAGGCTTCAAAATAGTGTGAGGAATGCCTTTAAAATACGTCACTGAGTTCATGCGTGTCACAGGATCCACAAATGTGCTTTTAAGCATTCACAAACCGTTCGAACATTTAAAAATACGTTGTTGTAAAAATACACATGCGAATTATGAGGAAACCATACAAATAGAAAGTTTGTTCAGGAAAATGTTCACGTATTTGTACAAATCAATCTGCAATATTCAAATAAAAATTTCCAAGCCACGGGTTGAGAGATATTTCTGTGTGAATAGTAAACTACATTTGTGATATGCACAGATCGTGCTGCGTGCATTTGTCAATAATATTGAGTAATAATCTCCATAAGCAAGGTCTGATTTTTCTGGAACCTTTATGTGAGTGGAATGGAGTGGTATCTTCATGAATACCATACAAATTACACCAAGAAGGACTCATAAACAAATGACAACTACCTTTGACTACGTCTCACTCTGCCTAGTGGTGACAAAATGCTTGTTCTCATTTCAGAACATTCAGAAGAAATTCTGCTCGCTAACCTGTGATGCTGCTGGTTACCTTGGCGACGGTCTCCGGGGTATAGGGTCCAAGTTTGTGAGGTCATCCCAAATGCTGACATGTTCTGAGTGTCCCACACTCTTTGTAGATGCAGACACTGTGAGTAGCTATGGATATCTGTCTCTTTCTCAAATACATCCACAAAGTTGAATGTTAAAGTCAAAGTCTTAGATGACCTACTTGTTGCTACTGACACTGGTGCCATAACCCTCCTACTTCTCCTTGATTTAAGTGCGGCATTTGACACAGTCTCTCACCCTATCCTATTACAAAGACTTCACCACCTAGGAGTTTGTGGAGCAGCACTCGACTGGCTCACTTCATATTTCACTGACAGAAAACACTTCATTACCCTATCAGGTCATAAATCAGACACATCAGCTATCACACGTGGTGTTCCCCAGGGGTCTGTCCTAGGGCCACTACTCTTCAGTATCTACATCCAACCCCTAACTCAGATCATTCGCCGCCTTAACCTGAATTTCCATCTGTACGCTGACGACACCCAAATGTACTTTGCTACCAGCTCCTTAAACAACCCGCCACTTCCAGACATTGAATCATGTGTCTCTGAAATCAAACAATGGATGAACATAAATTTTCTAAAACTTACCAGTGATAAGACAGAATTAATTATCTTCGGTACAAAATCCACTAAACAAAATCAGGCTGATTACCCTCCAAACTGATCACACCACCATCTACCCCTCTCCTCTGGTCCGTAACCTTGGTGTCACCTTTGACCCAACCCTCTCATTTGACGCACACGTACGTTCCACAGTCAAAATAGCTTATTTCCATCTCCGCAACATCGCCCGGATCAGGCCCTTTCTCTCTAACTCTGCTGCTGAGTCCCTAATTCATGCCTTCATCTCTAGCCGTTTAGATTACTGTAATGCATTATTTGCTGGTATTACTAGTAAATCAATCCATAAACTTCAAATAGTTCAGAACTCTGCCGCCCGCCTCCTCACCCACACTCGCTCCTACCAGCACATCACTCCCATACTACAGAGCCTTCACTGGCTCCCTATAAAAGAACGCATTCACTTTAAACTACTCCTCCTGACATTCAAAGCCCTCAATAACCAAGCCCCGTCTTATCTTTCTGAATTGATTCTCCCTTATCAACCCACCCACAGTCTTAGATCCTCCTCATCTGGCTCTCTCCTCATCCCCCCATCCAGACTCCATGGTTATGGTGACCGCGCTTTTTCCAGTTTAGCTCCCCGACTTTGGAACTCCCTCCCCAGTCACATTCATCTATCGGACTCCATTTCAGATTTCAAACACAAGTTAAAAACCTTTTTGTTTGCTCAAGCCTATGACATCCCAAATCCATAATGTATTTCCTTGTTTTGTTGTTTGTTCATTGTATTCTTTGTTCGTTCTTGAAAAGCGCTATATAAATAAAATGTATTATTATTATTAAAGAAACATATACAGACACACAGCAACTTATATCTGCTTATCTTTCCTAGATCATCTCTTATGGGTTACTGGAGAAGCTGAAGTTCAGTGTCCTGGAGCTTCAGGAGTACCTGGACACTTACAATAACAGAAAAGAGGCTGCTGTATCTGTAAGCAACTAAATACCTTTTCTGTTCTTTTGACTTTCTTGCCGAGTACAGATGTGGATCGCCATGTACTAGGGTAGCACCTTAACCATGGCGTTTATCATCTCTTTCTTCATCCTTCTTGCTTAGTGGTTACGAAATTGCAAGGCCAGCTTCCCCAAGGCCTCAGAGGACAGAGTGATTATCTGCCAACCAAGGGATTCAGAAGAAAAGGTAGGCATTCCCAGTGAAACTGCCCTGAGTTTATGATGTTAACCCGTGTAAACAAATCAGAATATGAGATGGACGGCTATTGCATATTAATGAGATTAACTAATTAATCCCTAGAACTTTGTTTAGAAAGTGCTTATTTAATGTAGATTTAATTGATTGTATAAAAATAATGATAACGCTTGTTCAGTGTTTCTCACTTATGTCAGTAATTAAAATTAAATAAAAATTATTTGGAGGTTCCAGAAATAGATGTATTGTATCACTTTAGATCTAGTGTTTCTTCAGCAAACACATCCACTGTTGCAAACCTCTCTAATGAGTAGAT
This sequence comes from Mormyrus iriodes, assembly GCA_011763525.2. Lineage (NCBI taxonomy): Eukaryota > Metazoa > Chordata > Actinopteri > Osteoglossiformes > Mormyridae > Mormyrus > Mormyrus iriodes. The sequence goes on along the minus strand of JAAGVU020000036.1, from coordinate 14,852,401 downwards.
TACCTCAGGATACTTCTGGTTCCATTTCAAATGATCTTTTACATGTTTCCCTATGAACCACAATCTCTGGTAGTTCTGTGAGTTTAATACCTTCATTTTCCTCCCACTTTTAATCTTGGCTCCAAGCTTGTTTGGGCAATCCCCCGGTTGCCACAAATCATACTGATTCTGCCCTGTCTTGCAATGCAACCTCTGAACTCTGTTGGGAAGGAAAGCAGATTCCCAGGCCAAAGCGAAAAATGACACCTAAGGGGAAAACCCAATTGCGAACTGATTGCCTGCCACTGGAAATGTTCAGGCATGGTCTTAAAAACACTTACATCATTTCCATATGCTAGCATATGTTAAAAGAGTCCCAGCAGAGTACTTACTGTGCTTTTCCTTCTGCCTAACTGCTTTTATGCCTGGCCTTTCAAAAGAAAATTCATATAAGGTCTCCAGGATAACTGTAAGCTTCTCCCTCCCTCTCCTTGCATGTGAGACTTAAGTCATCTGCTAACCGCTAAAGACACTTTCTTTGGCACAAGAATGCATGCTCTTCATTGATTTTTCTATATTTACTTCTTGCCTTTCTCTTGTCCTGTAACATGCTTGCTTTGTAGCAAATGGAATCTCTGGCAGTAAGTTAAAATAACTATTTCATTGATTAATACAAAGGCATAATACATCATCTGTTCATTTTTCAAGCATCATAATTCTGTCAGCTATTCAGCATCGCCACGTATATGCTATTAAAGTATCGGTGGCGCTGTTTAATTAAGGACCATATAGTGGTTGACTTTAGCAGAAATATTGCACCTGCATGCATTAAAGACTTTCAATTCTGAGATGTGATGGTCTGTATAAATGCATAGTTCTGTGCTGTTGCAGAACTTTTGAGGTGAATCAGAGCACATGTGCATTCCTGTGTGTGTCTCCCCCTCAGCAACTGGAGTTGTGTCAAAGGCTGTACAAGCTCCACTTCCAACTGCTGCTGCTCTTTCAGTCCTACTGTAAGCTGATTGGTCAGGTCCACACCCTCAGCTCTATTCCAGAGGTATTACAATCCTGATACAATCCTTCCTCTTTCCTCCAAAGAAATGCAAATTATGAGTATGTTCTGCATTTATCATTAATTATCATAAACAAAGCAAAAAAAAAACCAAAGCATTCTATGTTTTTTGTCATTAGTTAAAAACTTTAAGCTTTCATTGGATGTTCAGTGGATTTAAAAAATAATTTGTTTTGTGCAAAGATTCAGTGCAGTCACTATCAGCTGTTAGGAGTTACGTTGCTTTGGTGATTACTACTGACTTGCTCCCTGCTTTACCCCTTGTAGCTGTTGAATATGTCCCAGGAGCTGAGTGACTTGAAGGGCAATTTAAGAACCGCGGCTGCATCTGTAGCTGCCACAGAGAACGCCTCACTGGACCCCTTTTTCAGCTCCTCTGAGGCAGCCGTGCAAGCCGTCCTGGAAAGCCTGAAGAACGATCAGTTCACAGCCACCATCCAACACATCCGTCACTGCAGGTGAACATCTGACAGTGGAGTTGCAAAGCTTTGTGATCAGTAGGATTCATATAGTTCTCTCATCTGATCTGTGTTTATCCTTCTACAGGAGGACTTGGCCCAATGACATTTTTGGCAGCAATTCTGAAGATGAGGTCCAGACCCTGCTGAACATCTATTTCCGCCACCAAACACTGGGCCAGACTGGCACCTTCGCCCTGGTCGGCTCCGACCAAGACATGTCACTCATCTGCGTCAAGTTGATGGAGCTCAATAGCGAGATCCGGGACATGATCCATCAGGCCCAGGGCTACAGAGTCATCGGTACCTACCTCCCAGATTCCAGCGTGTCAGGCACTAGTCTCTAATAGGAGAGAGGGCACATTTAGCCCAGCCCTTGCCCCTATCTTGGGCTACCATTGTACCTGCATAGGCCTGGAGAAGTTCTCAACTTGTTCAGAGAAACTGGGGTAGGTTCTCCTGACCTTTCTTGGTTGGCAGGAGCTCCTGGATGCCCAGTGTGCAGCAATACTGTGGAAGTGAAAGGAACACAAGACTAAATTGCATTAAAGACTGAATCTTTACCTTTTTTGCACTAATATGTACGTATGAAGTCACAAAGTCACATGGTGGCTGTGGCAGCTGCTGGGATCAGTGACTAGCACCCCTAACAAAGACATATACCAAAGTTATATTAACTTATTCTTCTGCAGATGTTTGCCATTTTTAATGTTTGGGGAAAACGTGCAATGCTTCACTTGAGTGAAAAAAACTTACTATACCATTCAAAGAATGTTCTTTTTTTCCTAATTATAGTGCTTCTGGCTACTTGAAATTCTAAGGAACAGAGAAAGAGGCATATTGTTTCATTTGTGATTATTTGGTAAAGGTGGAGAGCCTGTACGTGCACCAAACCGTAACCAGATTATCATCCACTGTACACTGTAACACGTTCATTTATGAATATACATGCCGAACTTCTTTCACACTACAGCAAACGTACTGTCATTGGATATTTCTGTTGGTCACTTATCACTTGCAACATTCATCTTCCATATTCATTTTGCTGGTGTTTTTTTTCTGTATAGTTCTTAGCTTCTAGTTATTTATATTAAAACAACATGCATTTAACTTAGTAGTTTTATAGGATATAAAGAAACAATGTTCAATCTATGAAAACTGCCAAGCATGCATATTTTATGTTTTATGAAATGTATTAGAAATATTTATAAACAAAAGAGATTATTTTAACTGAAAGATACATTTGTATATAGTACAGAGCTTTGCTGGTAAAATATTTTTTAATTTGCGATGAAATAAGCTGCGTGCAAACGTGTAAAGGAAAAAAGGAACACTTTTACAGCCTCCATAAGAATTTTCACAGTTGGTGTCTCAACTTGTAAATACTTTTGCGTTTGTGAAGTAATTTTGGTTGTTGTTCTGTAAACTTATGTAACAAAATAAAAATCCAAAATGCTGAGCAATAATTATTTAATTTCCTTCTCTTGAAGGTGTAACAAAGTTTGGAAACATCAGCAGGGTTGCAGAGCAAAAACAGAGCTTGATCATAAATGATTTAAAACTGTAGAATTATAATATGAATGGCTGTAAAGATCAATGTGTAGCAGGGGAGTCAATTTCACACTTTATTTATCTTTCGGGTTCTTTTCTACTTTGCGTCTTTAATTTAAATTATAATTAGGAATATAAGACTTGAAGATACAGGGTCAGTCAGTCCTATAGGCGACAACTTCTTAGGGGGCGCTGACATACGGATCCGCCGCCAAAGTGAAACTGGGATATGAAGCTTGCCTGCGGCGCTACACTGGCTTCGTCCCGTACTGTGAAGACAACTATACAAACAATCTCACCCATCTTCCATTCGCTTATGAAGTTACAGTCTGAGATTGCTATATAAACGCTGTTGCCAAATTAAAAAATAAAGTCATTTCATATGTTTGCGATTACTGGCCATAATGATGATGATGATGATAAAAATAATAATAATGATAATAATAATAAAAATAACAAGATAACATAATCATATAAGAGATATCCCCCTATTTTGTGACAGCAAACCGGTCATTCAGAGGTAACTAACACAACTGCATAATTAATGAATAAATGAAAAAGCACCTCCTTTTGATCCCGGATATGAGTTGTATTTCCAAAGGAAACCTATTCAAGCACAGGGATAACACTTTGCCTCTACAATTAAACATATGCTTAAATATTTTAATTATATAAAATGTATTACAAAACCATAGATTCTCAATTCTTAGTGTAATGATTTTGAGTTTATGGTTAATCGGAACAATTTAAGGATAAGTACATAAGCCTTGTAAATATATGTGCTTGGCGATAAAAATGTTTCCAAAATAAAGCATGCATATAAATTATTCCAAAATGGGAGCTACACAAAATCACACGGCAAGTTGTCTCACTGCTAACGGAGATAGAATTGGATAGGTTTCAGAAGTTTAGTATGAATACCAGGGAGATATTATCTCTTAAAATATAATGTACTTGAGCAATATAGATAAACGTTTTTTTAATTAAACGGTAGTGCACTATAAAGCCTTTTCTGTATGGCACTAGACCTACTTTGCTTATTTTACGACATCTACCCGTAGTTCCACTTCAATCCCGCCCACCAGGGCTAGACCCATTTCTGATTGGCTGAAACCTGCCGTACATGTCGGACACGTGACAGCTACTGGCGCGAGACACGAAAGTGGAATAGACCGTCAGATTGGTCGGAAGTTCGTTCGGATTGCAGTTTTTCGTGCCCCTAAAATATATATATGGATAGGAATAGACTGATACGATGACATTTCTAGAAAGACTCGGTTTATGTGACACCGTGTAAGAGGTAATTGTCATTTTTTGGTACAAAAAAGTTATGTCATTGCTCTTTGTCGGAGGACTACCTTTAGACCTGTGTAGCTATTGCCCCCGTAGCTTGCTAGCATAACTCTTAGCTTGTCATTACTATTATTTGTTAGTTCTTTATTGGTTTGGAGTCGTTAGTTACTTAACTGTCGCAGAGTTGTGGTGAAACGAGATTCCTCTCCATCTTGTAAGCTGTTTTTCTGCACTTTTTTGTTACGCTTACTAGCTAACCAGGCTGAACACAGCAGGTACATGGGCACCTATCTAAATTCGTACATCGAGAAACCGTGATCGCGTGAAACTTTATTTAATGTCATCAAAATTTCCTCACAGCGTTTTTTTATTCCAGATTATTCACAAGAGTACGCCATGCTGCAGTCTATGATGAATAAGTGTGTAAGTGTAATATGTTAGAAGTATTAAATCAACACGCTAGAGAAGGTGAGGTTTGCTCGTCAGTGACAACTTTTTGTATTTACATTGTCATTAGGTGAAACCTAGATTTAGACCCTTACTTATGCAGTTAATACTTAACAAGTAATCGAGGTCATCATCTAAACATGTGTAAGCATAGCAATGTCCTGATTAAGTTATCAGTGTTTTTTTTTCTTTTTTTAATGATGTCTTCTGTGTGAAGAATTGGGGTCACTTTGTCCAGACTGGTTTGAGGTACTGACTGTGAAAGCCTCCACCAGAGTGGGAGATGGGGATTCTGGTCAAAAACCTGGGAATCCCAGGCCCCCATGTGAAAAGGAGGCACTTCTGGAGAAACCAGCTGCGTACAGCCCGATGTTCTCCACACCCAAGATCTTTAGGGGTCAAGAGAGAATGTCACCCAAACCCATAACCCAAGATGAGGCCCTACACTCCTGTGAAAAGGGTAAGTTTAAATAGGTTATAGGTGGGTCTGTTTTTGTATCACTAGCATGATGTGTTCTTTTGTTCATCTACATAAAACTGACATATTTTTCAAATGTGTAGGTGCCAATAGAGGGTCAGAAAATTTGTGTTGGGTCGATACCAGCCCTTGTTTATTTGGATCTGCAAATAACAGGTATTTATACTTGTGTGTGTCTGTATGGATCTAAAGGGGACAGAGGTGTTGTTTTCATTTGCTTGGCAAATCAATTCATGTATAACACTTTTATACTGTCATAGTGGTGTAGCGGTTCTGAAACCACCATACAAGCGTTCACGATCTCCTATCACGGTTCTGGAAGACGGAACCGTGATATCCACAACCCCAACTCGCTGCCGCAGGTGCAGTTTGTTGAGCTCTCAATTATGTTACTAATGTTCCAACACTCATTTGTCATGTCACAATTAACACTGTAACACATATGAATCATAAAATCATTAATGTCTAAAAGTTAAGGCAAGCTGTATATAATGTAATTATTACGCATTCCACCTATTTTACTGTCTTCCACGTGGGTGTGTCATGTGACTTTTTACTTTTTGGGTCCAATCGTGATAGAGTGATCATGCCTGACGTAAAAGCTAGGCTAGGTATTTATTTTTTTTCTGCTAGGTTAGTTCAATTAGGTCGAGGTGGATAATAATCGTAAGATTGCAAAGCACCCGGGCATATTCAAGTAAGCATCGTGGGGACATTTTGGTTATCCAGTATAGTATTTTATTTTTAAATAGATTTTTGTTTACATAGTTATTTTATAATTATGTGTATGTTAATCGAACATTCTTTAGTGTTTTTTTTGGTTTGTTTAGTGTTTCAAATTGTTGATCATTAATAAAACCCAGAAATCCCCCCCGCCTTTTTCTTATTCAACCCCCCCCTCATAAAAAAACCAAAAAAAAGAGGTATAAACCAAACCACGGATTCGGAGAATTGTTACACCCCTGCTCAAGTATGTTAAAGAAATACCCAATGTGAGCCATAATGAAAAGTACATGGCACACTCATCTTGTGTATTAGTGCCTTTGCCATATCTCTACATGCTTTTCTCTTTCTTTTTAAGTTCAAGATTGAGGTTAGTTTGGTTCTATAATAATAAGAATCTTATTATAATAAATGTATATGTATGTTATGTATAAAAGAATACTGTTTTTCAGGAGTGCTGTCAGTAACCAGCATGGAGGTCAACCATCAAATGGTTTTCTTGGTAAGACTGCAAACCTGTAAATTGGTGGCATTTTGACAGTATTTTGTTTCACTGTACATAAATGGATTCTCAGTCATTCCTTTTCATTCAACAAATGGCCTTTACATTTTTGATTTTTAATGCCCTTTGAGATATAACACCTTTTCTTCACAATGGATAGCAAAAAATTGTACTTCAGAGTCTCTTCTAATGAGTTGTAATTTTACTATTACAGACACATGGTTCAGCTATAGCATGTTGAAAAGTTCAAAAGGTGTAGGGCTTCCAAGACTCTGAACGTACAAAAAGAGTCACTGACACTGCGCCCTGATGTTGCCCTCTGTTATTCTGCTTCTTTCATAAAACTAGACTAAAGTGTAGCCTAAAGTATGTATGGTGCTTTGGGGGACATGGAAATGAGATTTTGTAGTTTGTGAATTTTATTATTAGCCTATAACTCCTATACTCCTTTGAATAATAACACACTGTTTTGTTTGAAAGCAGGCTTTTTTTAAAATTATAATTATTTGCTGAAACTCCTGAAAGTTCATTAAGAGCTGTTTTTTTTTTTTTATCCCCCCCCTTCAGAAAAGTTTTTGGACACACCAGGAATCTCAGCGGTATGTGCAAAATTTTAATTATTAAATTTTAAAAATGCCATTTTATCAAAATTAAAGTGTTGTTACTGTCTCTTCTTGTCATTGTTTTCAGCCTGCATCAGTCAAACGCATTTCTGAAAGCTTGGGAGCACAGATTGACCCTGATGTTTCCTGGACCAGTTCTCTCAACACACCACCAGTCATGTCTCCCACAGTCATTCTGAGTAAGGCTGTCATAATGCCTGCCCTTTAAATGGTATTGTGATACACTTGTCTCTGATGTAATTCAGTTTCTTCATCTTTTTTTTCTTTTTCTTTTTAGCTAAGCCCGATGACAGTGCTTGCCCCATAACCTGCACTGGAGACAAGCGAGTGTTTGTAAGTAAATCCAGGCGCTGCAGCATTTTTTTTAGGTGTTGCTGTGGTAGGAAAAGGCTGATTACTTGATAGCTTCAGGTTGCAGATTTGGTTTCTGCTCTTTTGCAGTTTGTACGGAAGCTCTTTCCTTCTCTTTCCGAGGCTTCTGGAATCCCAAACTCACTGGAAAAAAGCAAAGAATTGCTGCTGTCTGGTGAGTTGCTGCACTATGCTTTCAATAATTATAATGTTATGCACATTATCTAAATAACATATCCATTCATTACGTTTTTATGCCTGCTTGTACAGGACAATGTCTTGGTCTCTCCCATAGTCATACACTGGGCAATTTAGAGGAATTTAGAGGTCCAAACTCCGGAGGTGTGAACCGACTGTGTTCAATACTGAGCCAGCATGTTACAATAAATAACATGTATGTTATGTCTGGTTTTCATTATATTTGTCATTTCAGATGCTGTCAGCATTTTCAGTTTTGTATAAAGTGTCATGACAATATTTCAACATTTTACCAACAGAAGGTGTTGCCTGTGTGGATAAGAAGGACTGCATGGGGGAATTCTCACCAGATGTTACCGTGAAGCAGAAATTGCCAGATGCCATTCAGGACAGGGAGGTCCGCAGCACAGTAGCCAGAGTGCTGGATGGAAATGAGGACGTTATCTCATTTTTTTTCCATAACAGTTGCAGCAGTTCATTGGGGAAAGTCAAACCTGTCAAGAGGAAAGAGAGCGATTCAGTACGGAAAGGATTAGCAACTTGCACCTCGAATGTGGCCTCCACAGACACCGCACAAGAGCTTTGCATGCAGCCTATTAAAAACCCTGGAGATGAATCCGGGCTGATGGTGGATTGTTCTATCCCATGGACTCCAATGACTTTTCCTGATTTAATTTCACAGCCTTTGCCAAAAGAGAACTCTACTGTTCACACAGACGTATCAGTAAAACAGTTGCTTGGTAGGATTTTACCTAAAGGACCTCCAGCATGTACTGAGAATGATGCAATGGAGAGTGCTTCTCCAGTACAGTGTGATTCTGTTGTTCCTCAATGGAAAAATATTGTAAAACATCAAGGAAATAACAGAGAACAGTGTCCCAGTCCTCCTAAAACAGAGACTAGAGGAGCAGAGAGAGGGAGAATGACACATTTGACCGCAGATGAGCTCCTACCTAGTGTTCAACTGCCTAACGTCAACATGAGCTGTGACCCAATTGGAGATTTCACAGGAGACACGGCCATAGAGAAACCATCTCAATACAATGTTCAGAGACAGAAAGAAATGTCAGTCTCACAGGCAGCCCGGTCTTTGGATGAGGAGTCATTGAAAAGCTGTGCTGCTGTGATGCCTATTCAGAAAGCTTCCAGGAAGTTTGTGTATTCTCTGCTGACTCCAAGCCCATCCAGTAATACAGTTCAAAGCTCAAGAACCTACCAGCAGTCTGATTGTGAACTGCCTACAATTTCAGGTAAGACTCTAAATTTGCTTTTGTATTGCTATGTTTCCTTCAGTAATATTATAATTTTTAACATTAGCTTAAGTATTTTTTTTTTCCTTTCCTTTTTCAGAACGTTCAGCAGGTCAGCGGCAGTCTGATTGTGTTGTATCGTGCAGCAATGGAGAAGAATGTGCTGGTGCCGGGGACGTGTTGGATTGTAAAATTCCTGTGTGTGAAAAACATGACACTACAGCAGCAGAGAATGCTGTGCCTAAAGTTTCATGCCAGGAGAATGATCTCCAGGCATGTGCTGCTTATACAGGGGAGCTTAATAAGGATGTCCGGAAAGACTGCAGCAGCGAGACAGCTATCCAAACAGTGGCCCAGAATGGCTACCTGGACATATCTTGCTTTGCCACTCAGGGACAGATGGATAGATACCTACCAGAAAAATCAAATGAACCAGAACCAAACGGAACAATTCAGTTGAAAGCTGACCAGCAGAATGTCTCTGCTAAGAGTGGACTTTGTGAGTTCTGCACAGTCCCCAATGAACCAGCAAGGTCCACAAAACAGATTATAGTGGACTCTAATGACTACAGTAACTGCATATCTAACACAGTAAATGAACTGTGTAGTCAAAGGCAAGACAGCAGCTACCGTACTGCTCTGTCTGTTTCCTATGTTCCTAGGTTATTAGATGATATTGCTAGCCCTGGAAAGGGACGACTGGAGGTTGGTTTCAGAACCGCTAGTGAGAAGATCATTCCTTTGCCATTTGAAGCAGTACAGAGAGCGAAAGCTTTACTCAACGAAGCAGCAGATGGCATCCTCACAGGAAACGTCACTGCTCAGAAAAATATGTCAGTAAATTCAATGGCTCACAACACAGAGCAAACTGAAGAGTCTGACGTCAAAAGCAAGTGCCAGAGCCTGCAGGATATCACTACATATCCTAGGAATGTTAAGGTGGAAGTGGGGCAGCTGTGTCGCTCTGATCCTCAGAGAGAAATTAATGTCCACATTAATTCTAGTAGGCAGTCTTCAACACCCAAACCTACTGGTTTCTGCAGTGCCTCTAACAATGCAATTCACGTGTCCTCTACAAATCTCAAGAAAGCCAGGACGTTGCTTGATGAGACGGGCTATGAGAAACTTCTAGAGAAATGTTCAACACCCGCTGGTGCAAAAAATGGACAAGCGTTGACTGAAGAGGAAGGCGGCAAACGTAAACCCTCTGCAGCACCAGTCGCTGCAGTTTTGTCTCCTGTTTATTCCTCTGCTCAGGGTTCCTTGGAAGCTCACAGTTTTCTGACCGCATCGCAAAAGGCGGATGTTACCGAGCTCTGCAGCCTTTTGGAAGAGGCGAACAGTCAATTTGAGTTCACACAGTTTAAACAAATAAATACGGACTGTAGCAGGACAGCTGTGGCTCCCCCTGGCAGTCCCAGTGATAAAGAAGTAGATCCTGATTTTTTAACAGGAATAGATTTCAATGATAGTTTCACTGCGCTCGGACAGGTGACAAGACGACAATCTGCTGTAACTGAAGTAACAGCACTGGATGTACCCACAGGAAATTCTGACCTAGGGCACAATGGGCAAAAATCTAGTGTTATAGGTGCAACTGAGGCAATTTCAAGCAGTGGTTTAACCAGCCAAATTGACAAAAGCACAGAGAAATCATTGCACCCTAAGAATATGAATAGATCGTTGGTCCCAGGTGTCATGGCCAACTCCAGAAACTCAAGTGGTTTTTACTCTGCCCGGGGTATGAAAATTGTTGTTCCGGTGGAATGTCTCAAAAAGGCTTCAGGTGTATTTGATGGTTTAGATGTTTTCTGTACTTCAGCCTTAAATTATGGTGAGGATTTGGGTTCGTCAGAAGAGAAGCTTAAGGTGTTGCAAGATGACAGCATTGTGAAAAGTACAATGCAAGAGATGATACAAAAGGTGGCTTATTGCTCTAACAAACAACATGAGCCATGCAAAGCAAAAATGAAAGAATTTTCCAAAAAAGACTTGACCACATCTGTGGTGGAGGCAGATAAATATATTGAGCGTGACTTTAATGAAATGAGAGGAGCTGGAAATATTACTGGTGTTGTTGAGAATTTTGTGGACTTCAAAACAGCGGGAGGAAATGCTGTGAGCATCTCTGAGAGAGCTCTGAGCAAAGCAACGGAGATATTTGCAGATTTAGAAGACGTAAAGGCAAGTACAAATGAACTAGGACATCAATTGCCCATTGAAAATCCAGAATGGAAAAATACTCTGATAAAAATCCAAGACTCGCAGGCAAAGTGTGGCGACTTTGCTTTTAACATTACTGACAAACTGCAAGCTGGATCGAATGAGATGGAAAGGAAAATGAGCAGCAGTTCAAAAGATGCGCTAATTGATTATGGCCTAGAATGTGTTTCCAAAACAATAAATGTGGAAGTAGATAACATTGCTGATAAATTAGCTGTAGGTACCTGCCAAGCCAGCACAGAAGCACAATCTATTTGTGAAAATATTGCAAAAAGCAGCCTTCTACATAGTGAAGGGTTAAAGTATGTTGAAGATGCACAGTTTCCAAAGGTACATCAGAATATTGATACTGAATTTAAAAACTCGTTTGTAAAAACTCCAGAATATAAAAATTCTGTAGCAGACTGTAGGCAGGTTTTGTCTTGTGATCTTCAGGAAAAAGGTAGAGGTTTTACGACAGCAAGTGGTAAAGTTATGTCCATCTCAGATACAGCGCTTCAGCAGGCAAAAGCCATATTCAGAGACTGCATTGATACTCCCAGTGAAACAGCAGGCACTGCCCAATGTGAAACCAGTCCTAGAAAAATTAACACAGCCAAACAGAGTTTCACGATCAGCTCTTCATGTGTCAAGGAGGTGTGTGTATCGCCACAAGGTCCACAGAAAAAAGCTTATCTCAAGGACAACAGCTCAATGATCAAGGAAGCAGGTGTAGAAATGCAGAGAAGGACTATAATATCAGATCTTATTCCTGGGAGAAGCCACTGTGGGTTTAGCACTGCAAGTGGGAAAACGGTGTCTGTCTCTGATATTGCTGTGCTGAAAGCCAAGACCCTTTTTGAATCTGATGATTTTCCTAAAAAACCCAAAGAACATGTCACAACACAACATAAGGAAGTTGCGAGTCTGAACATTCCACTTAAGAGTAGCTGTGGTTTCAGCACAGCTAGTGGTAAAGGAGTGTCCGTTTCCACAAAATCCCTTCAGGAGGCAAATGCTTTGTTTTCCGACATGGACAGTGTTTCATTTTGGGAATCTGGAGCAGAAGCCATAGAAGAGGGCAAGAGGAAGGAATTCAGTATTTGCCCTTCTGATTTAGGGAAAAGTAATTGTGGGTTCAGCACTGCTGGTGGAAAGAAGGTGTCTGTGTCTGAAAAAAGCCTCATGAAAGCAAAGACTCTTCTTGACCAATGTGATGAAAAAATGGGGCATGAGAAATGTGTTGAAGCAGACAGATGTTCAGTGAGTTTGTCAGCAAAGCACACCACAGACGACAATATACGAGTGTCTTTTTCAACAAAAACAATGGATGAAGGAATTTTTCGGTCTACTACCTGTCAAGGAAACCGCACATGTTCAGAAAATCAGGCAAAGAAAAATGTTCATAGTGGTGCCTCCTACAGTGATCCAGGAACACAGCAGTCTACTTTAACAAACTGTGATGACCGTTTAGAAAACGTAGTTGGTGCAAAGGAGAATGGAGTCTCAGTAAACGAAAAAAGCTTTGGTTGTGCTCAGTATTCAGACAATGTGTCTTATGGTGTCCGAACGACTACTTCAATCTCTCCTGCATCATATGATTGCTCAGCAGCTATGTTAGAGAAGTATGATGAAATGGAACAAAACCAAGACATTCTCCTTAAATTGCCTGTTGCAGAAATTATAGGAACACCAAAAATGCATCAGGATTGCTTGCTGTCTTCCGGAACAACTCTTGAAGATTTCTCCCCACTTAACCTGCAGTCCCTGGACCTTGGATATTGCACAGAAACTCAGCAGCGGTACTTTGAGCAGGAGGCTGTGGCTTGCACAAAGGCACTTCTTCAGGACGACAATGAGGCTGAGAAAAGGAACATTTCTGAAGAATCACCTTGTGGAGCAAGAACCGCATCCAAGTTTAATGACACGCAGCACTCTGAGGAGCACAAACTGAGAAATGGAAAAAGGCTTCGAGCAATGGACTCTGCTTTGAAAGGTGAACTTTTAGCTTTATATAAAATACATTCTTTCCCTCAGCATAGTCACTCCTTGTCCGGTTAAAGCAGTAAAATACGGTGTATCATTGAATTTTATGGATTCATCTTATTTGAGATTTCATACTTCCATTTATAAAAACAAGTGTAGCCTTTGCTAATACCTGCTACGGGCACCTTATATAATAATCGATTTACTGTTTTTGGATCAACAGGTCAACCGCCTCTAAAAAGGCAACTTTTGGAAGAATTTGACAGAACTTCAACTGGTGGAACATGCTCTTTTCTGGTTCCCTTGAAAAGCACCCCAGATGGTGATAAGACGTTAATTATAGCAATGACCTATTAACTAAATAAGGGTCCTATGTTAATCTTCCTTTTCTTTGCTCCAGGTACACTTAAAGATCGAAGATCCTTCAGGTACAGCATGCCCCTCCAGCCTAATGTGACCCGGCCGTTTGGGTAAGCCCTCAAATTAAAGAGAAGGCCGAATACAATGTTAATTTGAATCTCTGAATTTTAATAACACTCAATTTATATTCCTTAGTGATAAACCTTTGCTGGAACAAAGGCCGAGGAAGGACTCGTCCCTCCTGACCAGCAGTTGTGGTACTCCCAGGGACACTGTGCCCCCTTTTCGGAAGCCACCCGAACCAAAAGATACTGTGTCTCGGGGTCCAATCAGGCCCCCGGGTGTCTTTATACCCCCTTTTAGAAACCGAAACCTCAGGATGAGCGGCGGTCTGCTAGAGAATGTATCCCAGGTCCAGAATGGTAGGAAATCTCCTGTATCTGTCACGGAACCAAGCAAATATATTCCTCCTGCCAAGAGGACATCAGAGCCGATATCCTCAACAAAAACCAGTTCAGAAGCTGTTTGTAGCCACACCACTAATCACAACAATGACACTGTTGGAAAATGTACAGAAAAGTCACTGGAGCAAGGGATCCCAAGTGCACTTCCCGCCTCACCATATGGAAACATTGTTCAACTTTCTGGTAATCTTTTCTCTTTTGCTTAACAGCATAGTCATGAGGTAACAACAAAACAGACGATAAAAGCATGAATGGTTTAAGAGAGACGTCTTTCAAAGTGTTTTAGAATTACAATCTGTCTTGGATTAGTCTGACTTAGGAATCATGGTTGCCTGTAGATGCAGGGTTGCAGGGTCTTGAGAGCCTGCAGCATGCCCAAGACCTCCAGGACATGAGAATCATGAAGAAGAAGCGGCAGACCATTAGGCCACAGCCGGGAAGTCTCCTCCTGACAAAGACCTCTGGGAAGATGAGGTTATCCTTAAGAAGTGCGTTTGGAGGAAGGTGTCCGGTCAGGCATAAGCAAAAGGAGGTAAGCCACACCAGGCTGGCTGGAATCAGCCCCTTTCGGCATCACGGTAAATAAAGATAGTGAGTGTCATAGGTCTTACGTAAGTCAACATCTGACATTAATTTCCAAAACTTTCTATGACCAATTTTTTAAATACTGTATATAGTTTATAATAATTTTAATCCTTACCTGTGATTTATGTATTCTCTTTTATATGTAAGATGATTTTATTATTTTTTTTTACACCCTTTTTTCATGTTTTTTTTTTTTCCTTTCAGCTGTATAAGTATGGTGTCCACCTAGGAGTTTTCCAGATCAGCGGCGAAAATGCCCAGTCATTCCGTTTCCGTTGTGCGGACTACTTCAGCCAGGAATCGTTGATTGCAGCGGGGGGTGTTCAGCTGGCTGACGGCGGTTGGCTCATACCCGATAAGGAGGGCACTGTGGGGAAGGAGGAGTTTTACAGGTGTGAAATTCAGCAGCTGAAGACTGGGTAGTGCCTGAGTGCACTGCAATGGTGTGGAAGTCTGACATTTTATTCTATTTGATATTTATTATTTTATTTATATTTGATTTTGTTTGCATTCATTCAAGGCATGGAATGAATTAATTGTTTACCTGTTCACTGCCATTCTTTGAATGCTTGCGTGTCGTCGTAGGGCCCTCTGTGATACCCCTGGCGTGGACCCTAGACTAATCAGTGAAAGCTGGGTGTACAATCATTATAGGTGGGTGGTTTGGAAGCGGGCCTCTATGGAGAGGTCCTTCCCCAGAGTGCTGGGCAGCCTGGGCCTCACCCCACAGCAGGTGCTGCTGCAGCTCAAATACAGGTACTTTATGATGTACACCTGTGTGTGTTTACTGTAGTACAGTGCAGAAATCTTAGGGGGTCAAAGAAAACATTTAAAGCTATTTATCTGGCTATGAAGTGTATGTTTAACGTTAGCATAAATGCAAATGAAAAGTAAACGTAAAAAAATAAGAATTTCTGATGCTCTACAAAAGGTCACTGATATCTAGTTGGGTGGCTACATGAACGTAGCTTCAGTTCTCAAAGCTCTCCCCAGGGGCAGCCCAGCCGTGCCATGTGTTAGTCAAATTTCACCACCAGCTCACTTAAACTATTTAACTAAGTTAATTAATTGAGAGATACTCATAACTGAGTCAATACATACAGGGTTATATGGGATGGTTGTTGCAGATACTGGGGTAACTTTATGAGAGGTTTAAAATCAAACTTTTACATCGTTTTAGATTTAATCCTCTGGAGTCTGAGGCCTCTCGGCCACTTCTGAGGCTGTCTGACATGCCTTGACATTTTTATATATTTCACCTATCTAAGAAACATTTATCCCAAAGTGCTACATATGCTTTTATTCGGCACCAATAATCTGAGACCATTTAGAATGTCATTAACCTATTTTTTGTTTAAAGCAACTGTAAACATACACATACCTAAGAGTTTTGCACAGTACTGTGTATTTCAGTTTTTTAATACATTTATGTATTTTTTATGAACATTTATGTATTTATGATTCGTCCATATAGCATGTTTTTTTTATTATTTTTAAAAATCTGTTTGGACTTTCCTTCAGGTATGACCTTGAGATCGATCAGAGTCGGCGGTCAGCACTAAGGAAGATTATGGAGCGGGATGACACTCCTGCAAAGACCATGGTGCTCTGCATCTGTGGCATCATTTCAGCCGGTTCTGGCCGGACCGAGAGAAAGACCACCCAGGGTGCAGACACCAAGGTGGATTCGACCATGGGGCTCATTTGGGTCACAGATGGGTGGTACTCCATCAAGGCACTGCTGGACACCCCACTAACAGCAATGGTGCAGAAGGGTCGTCTTACAGTAGGTATGAAGGTCGTGACCCATGGAGCTGAATTGGTTGGGTCCCAAGATGCTTGTACCCCTTTGGAGGCACCATCAAACCTTATGCTTAAGGTAAGCATTCACTGGAAGAATAAAACATTGCACCATACATTTCTCGTTAAACTGTATTGCATTCATGTTCTTGCAGATTTCCTTTAGGTGAAATTTACAAGCATGCTTTAAGGTGAACTGGTGTATCTAAGTTGCCTGTGGTCTGATTGTTTGTGCGTGCGTCCGTCCCCCCCCCTGACTTTTGCCTATGCCTAAGACAGAGGCAACCTCTGCTGAATAAGCAGTTACAGAAAGTAGATTGATAGATGTAGCCAACTTTGTTTAAAAGCACAAAAAACTCAGAACTTTGCCAGGGGTTTAAGGTAGGAAAGTGCTGGTTCATAATGCAATACTTTAGTCAATGTAATATGTCATGGTTTCAGATTTCAGCCAATAGCACCAGAGTAGCAAGATGGGATACCAAGCTAGGCTACCACTATGACCCTCGACCACTGAAGCTTCGCCTGTCTTCTCTGTACAGCAATGGAGGCCCGGTGGGCTGTGTTGATATAATTGTGCTTAGAAGTTACCCAACCCAGGTACGTTATGGCTGATTAAGAGCACAATCGCTTCTTATTTTGAGAGATGCATCTAAGGGATGTTGATGGTTTCACCCAGTGGATGGAAAAGAAAGCAGATGGAGCCTTCGTGTTCCGCAATGGACGTGCGGAAGAGAAGGAAGCTCAGAGACACAGTGACGGCAAGCAGAAAACCATGGAGAAGCTCTTCGCAGAGATTCAGGCCCAGTTTGAGAAGGACCAGGAAGGCAAGTTACCTCCTGAAAAAGAAGAACTGAGCTGCGAAATTCCATTGAAAGATATTGTACCAACACTAAAAGCAATCGGCATTCATATTACAGCGAGGAATAGGCACAAAGGCAAAGGGAAGAGGCTGAGTCGGCAGGAAATCGAAGCTCTGCAGGACGGGGAGGATTTACACGAAGTTGTAGAGAGCGATCCTGCTGGGGTGGAGGTGAACAAAGGCTGCCGTCCTGTCGTTTCTCTGGGGGGGTTTTCATTTTATTTCCCATGTTCACCTAAGCACTTCTGTGCATCAGGCTTTGCTGAGTGAGAAGCAGCTGGAGATCTTGAGCAGCTACAAGCAGTCCCTGGAACAGAAGAGGCAGGCTGAGCTGCAGGAGCGTTTCTGCCAGGCCCTGGAAGAGACCCAGAAGGGACAGGGGAGTTTCAGCGACAGGGAGGTCACGCCAGTATGGAGGCTGCGCGTGTCCGACTGCTGGGAGACACCAGATGGCAGTGGTGGGCATGCGTGTTCTTACCTCCTGCTATGGTCCTGTTTTCACTTACTGAGTGTGGAGCAGTATTGTCTGCAGGGGTGCAGTAAAGTGGGGGAAAGTTAGGATGATTCCAAGGGCCCCTGAGTGAGAGGGGCCCTAAAAATTTGGAACATAATCCGATTGATCTGGGTTAGGGCCCCAATATATTGGGCCTTCATGGGGCCCAAAATCTTTAACAGCGCCCCTGATTTTCTGTGTCATGATGCATTCATAAGAACAAGTATGCTAGTAGCGAGAGTATGAGATAATACGGTGTCAATCATGTTTAGAAATGCCATTACTGCAGAAGTTATCAAAACACCATTCTAAGTCATTTAAATGGCTTTAAACATGGCATTGTGTTCACCAAACATGCAGTCAGTGTGTTCATATTCGTTGAAAGTTGTCACAGAAATATCAGCTGCTCAGTAATTGAAGTATAAGTTTTATGTGTATTTTAGCACTCTGTAGAGCTCTAAACATCAAGGTGTACAACAGTGTAATGAGACAACAGGAAGTTCAGCTGCACATCCCCGATCCCTGCCATCGCCATGACGGCTTAACCTGCGAGTGACAGCCACATGACTACTTTGCTCCGTTAGCTGCCCAACTTTTTTGCAGTGTGCTTGTTGAATATCTGGCGGCCGTCCTCGGAGTTGCAGACCTTACTGAAGGAGGGAGGTAGGTACAAGGTGTACCAGCTGGCCACGTCGGAGGGCAGAAAGCTCAGCAGCAGCACGACCCTGCAGCTGACGGCCACCAAGAGAACACGCTTCCAGCACGCTCAGGTATCGCGCGAAGTGGCACCCATGTGCTTTCTACTACATTAAGTTCTTGTAGTCAAAGGGAACAGCGAATAGCATAAAATGTGCATGAGCAATGTTTTGTATTCCTGGCAGAAGATAAGTGTTTTATCTTAGTGAATTCTATGTTGTGTAAAATCTTTCACCCTAGCAGTTATCACCCCAGTTTGTCATCAGATTCTGAACTGTAGATGTTTCTAATCTTCCAGGCATCCCCAGAAAGGCTGAATGAACTCTTCCAGCCCAGAGCATCGGTTAGCTTCGAGCTGCTCATGACCCCCGGGTTCTGCCCCCTGTACGGGGAGGTAGATGTGGTTGGCTACATCATCTCCGTTGCTGACAGACATGGTGAGTCCCACGGCGCTTACACTAGGCTGACACACTCAGCGTTATTAGAAGCGGGAGTTCTGTGGATAGTGGGTGGAGACTGTGAAACAACTGACCCAAGCTGCTCTTGAACAATAGTGCTCTTTTGCTTACATCCCACTGGTAAAGGTTGCCATTTTCATGGAGGCTCCCCGCAGAGCACCTTTAGCCGCCGGCTCATTCCGCCACCACGTGCTAAAAAGCACTACTGGAGATTGATCCTGCCTGCTGGCGTCAGGCACTACAATGCCTCTTGCTGCCATATCAGCCCTCTCTCACAGCCATAACACATGCAAGGACAGGCTTGCACTACATTAACTGCAAATACAGCACCCATCAATTTATTTCTATTTATACACTTATTTCCCAGGTTTGTGTACTGTGTTCTGTTTCCAGTGTGTCTGCTTGTGTATGTTGCGCTATATGTATGTATGTAATGTACAGTGGGCCCCCTTCGGTTTCAGTTACGAGCGGTCAACCTCTGTCCAAAAATATTAAATGGAAAAAATCAGAAATAAGCAGTAATAGTTTTAAATTGCATGCTGTTCTGAGTAGTGTGGTGAAATCTGACACTCTCACCCGGGACGTGAATCATCCCTCATCCAGCATATCCACACTGTATACACCACCTGCCCGTTAGTAACTTAGTAGCCGTCTCGATTATCAGGTCAACTGTAATGATATAGTATATTGTTATATCTAATGATATATATTGATGATATTGTTCTATTTTATCATTAGTTATTGTTGTTAATCTCTTATTGTGCCTAATTTATAAATTAAACTTTATAATGCGTATGTATGTATAGAGGAAAACCATACAGTGTTCAGTACAATCTGTGGTTTTAGGCATCTGCTGGGGGTCTTGGAACATATCTAATGGGGGTGGGGGATTACTATACTAGCTGCTGTATGTAGAAGAATTTCCCTGGGATCAGTGAAGTATATCATTTCGAATCTGATATTAAGAGAAAGAGGCTGTGGGTGTGGTCATTTGTGTGTGTGGGGTGACCACAGGACTGAACTGAGATGGATCCCCTGTGCGCAGGCAACTCCCCTGTGATTTACCTGGCTGACGAGCAGCTGCACCTCGTGGCTGTCCGGGTCTCCTGCAGCCTGCTGCAGCTGGCCCTGGAAGAAGTGGTGCAGCCCCAGGCCCTGCTGGCCCTGAGCAACCTGCAGCCGCGCTGCCAGGCATCTGTGCCCGTGCCCGTCCTCTATGCCGGCGATCTAGCCCTTGTTTCAGCTAAACCAAAACAGCCACACCTGCAGGAGGCCTGTGAGCGTTTAAGGAGTGCTGTCCAGGTGCAGACCAAACGGACGTCCTGTAGACGCTATGGAGGAGAGGTCCCAAGTCCTCTTCCTGTGTAGCCAGCATATATGCAGAGTCTCATGCATGCTAATGAATGAATCATGAAACTGAAATAAATGTAATTAAATGAACCAGCCATCCCTCTCCCACTGAAGGTGATAATGCTTTAAACAGCAGTGATACCTGTATCTGCTCATACCAGGAGGGGCCCTCTTCTGCCTGAATAAAGCTATATATTCATGACACCCTGAAGGGTCCCATTATTTGTGTTGTCAGTAGCTAAGCCAAGCCAGGAATATTTATCATTTTTATTTTTTCTTAACAGGGCTCTGAGCGTTTCTTTAATCTCGCAATGGAGAAACTCTTCAGCCTGATCCACTCAGATGGATCCTTTTTGCCACCTCCTAATGGTCGGATTCTTGCTCCCAAAACACCGACCTGGAACGCACAACTACAAGGCATAAATAGTGTAAGGATTTCTACGCAGTTCCTGATTCTAAGCAGTTTACCCTTAAAATTCATCCTCTCCATTTTGATACTTTTATTGCTTTAAATTAAGCCATTCCATGCGGTGTTTTTCTTTTCCAAGTGTTCAGTGCATTTTGTTTTGCATATCTTGCAGGAGACTGGGCCGACCCCTCAGAAACCAGCACTTGGGCCTTTCACCCCCGTGAACAGGAAGCCAACCCCAGATGGGAGCTCCTCAGTGGACAGGGACCCCAAGAGCGTAAAGAGGAAGCGCGGTTTAGACTATTTATCCCGCATTCCCTGTCCTCCTCCACTCCAGCTACTGAAGACCAGCATGTCACCCGCTGTGAGCAAGACCTTCCATCCGCCACGACGGTCCGAGACCCCCAGTTCGGTGACCAGGCCGCAGCAGACCCCGCCCGCCCGCCACGTGGCTCAACCAGTGGAGGGTGAGTGGGTGAGCGATGAAGAGTTGGTCATGATCAATACACAGGCCCTGCTTGACGGGTCGGGCCTGCAGGGCCAGGAGTGACCAGGCGTAACGGGCCAGAATGTCAGGAACCGTCAGATCCGATGGGAACGTTCATTGGCCATGCAAGTGATGGACCGAAACCCCTGTCTTTCTAGGACCCTGCTGATGTTTCCATAAGCATGTGGATGATATGTAGTGTAATATTGGATATCGGCACTTAATAAAAGGTTGTATTTGTTTTTTTTTTTTGTTTTTTGTGATTTGTAGAGATTTGTAGTTATTTGGTGGTTTCTTTCTTAACTACTGTAAATAAAAAAACAATAGTTTGTGTACATTTCTTCTGCCATGTAAGAGTGAAATCACCCTGTTCTGAGTGACCCGTCACTGTTTTGGTTGTTGTGTCGTTGTTGCTCATTGTATACTTACTTAAATAAATCGAGTACGTGATTAATGAAACGTGTTTGTGTGTCTCGCTCCTAATCACGTGTTTCTCTCCAAAGACGGAAATAGACCCAGTCTGCCTCGCCAGTGTAAATCACACGAACCGGGATCACTTACATAAAGACAGCGGAAATAGAAATGGGAAAGCTAACCGAGGGCAGCGGGGGTTACGGTACAACGGCGTTAAGCCGCCGACTCTCGAGACACGGAACCGATAGACGGAGCCGCGTGTTTACTTCCGGTACGCGGGTCGGCGCGCGCCGCTCGGGAACGGAGTGTCTGAGTAATGTGCGTGTGCCAGAATAAGCCAGGGTAAGCGGACCGGCGCGCACAGCAATCTCACATTTTAATGTGACTTACAGTGATGAAGGCGATTAGGCGATTAAGCGGGGCTCGTTTCTGAAAAAAAAACCGTAGCGTAAGTAAATTGTCGAGGTATTTAAAACGTGTTTTAATGTAGATCAGGTTTGCTGGTAATTTAATTAAACTCGAGACTGTCTGTTGCAGGTATAACGTGCCTTTCACGTTGCCCGGCGTTTGCCCAATAGTCCCGCGCGTTAGTCAGTTCGCAGCCGCTGGCGTTTTAAATTAGTTATATGAATGCGCTTAAGTCCGGGCCGCTCGTCTCAGAATTAACCTCCACGTGTCACATCTGTTCATGCATTTGTCAAAAATGTAAACATAGCAAGGTAACAAAAGTGTGAAAGTAAAAAACAAACTGACAAGGAAACAAAACAAGTCAAGAAGTAATTTTTAGATGATAAATTGGCCCTTTAATAAAGTTATTAGATATCCGGGCACTATCACTTTTCACTTCTGCAGTTTAAGTGCAGCATCGACATAGGCAGTGCTTGGTGTGACTGCACAGCCTTAGCGTGTCAGTGAAAGTCAACATGAATGTGCATTATTACATTGAAAAGGAGCGCATGTCATTGTGTAGGTGACGATTTTGTGGCATATTGGTTCGGAAAAGCTGACTGAGAGAAACCGCATGTTTTCCCGAAAGTATTTTATGCTTCTGAAAAGAAATGTAAATTAATATTCATATTTAAGAAGCAGTTAGGCAAATACTTGTGAGCAGCTGAATCCTATCACACTTTTACTAGGCGGAATAAAGCAGTGTAAATGTCACACACTTTAAAATGCTTATGAATGTGGCTGTCCTGCTTTCATTCAAAATATCATCATTAGATTATGATCATTGACTTTGCGTGTCCTTTCCAGATGCTTCATCTTTGTTCCAGTACGTCTGCGACTGATACTGAAGAGAGAGGTGTGAGAGAACCTCTGGCAAGCAAAGTTCAGCTGTGTGTTCAGAATACTGAGGCCGCCGCTTGTGTCAAAAATGAAGAGAGGACTGTTGTTGTGAGCCTGGATGGAGCACCAGAGGCTGCTGTCATAGAAAGGCTTCCTGTCACTGCGGACAGAAATCCACAGGCGGCTCAAGAACCAACACAAAGTGACAAATCACAGGGTCAGTCCAGTGATACGATAAAGGACCCTTCACTGATTAAATGTGCGTCTGAAGAGCCAGCTTGCTCTTCACCCAAAATTGAAGCTGAACTTTCGAAAAATGAGGAGGGTAAAGGAGCAACAAGCCTGGGAAGTGGGAGCACGGACAGGAAGGCTGGAGGGCTGGTCGATGGGGAGTGGGTCATCCGCAGCACAGCCTTCATCGGGCCGATGTGTCGGCCTGAGCCAGCTGAGTCCAAGGGAAACCTGGATGACAAACTGAGTGAGTTTTATAAGGAGCTGGAACAGATTGAACCCACAGAGACTCCTGACAGCAGCACTGACAAAGGCGTGGGAGGTGCTAAGGCAAAGAACCCCATAATCTCAGCTCCTTCAGAAGAAGGGCTTCATTTCAGCAGAGGTCACAGACCTCATACGTACCGGGACCCCTCTAATGAGGAGTGGCATTCCAGGAAACGAAGGCGCGACTTCCATTATGGCCCAGATCACAGCAGCTGGGATCCCTATTATCAGAACCAGTGGCAGCATCCCCCATCGTTTGGGGGCCCTTACTGCCCCCCATATCCAAGGTTCAGTGAGCCTGAGTTTTATGGGCCTGCCAAGTTCCCACCACCACCAAATCCCTTATACCACCCAACTTTCAGACCGCATATGAGTACTTACTATAACTACCCTCCTGTACCAGATGGAAGTCGGCGTCAATGGGAGCACCCGTTCCCTCCGGGAGCTGAATGTACAGGTTATGATGTCTGTGGTGATCACTACACTTCCCAGGGCTATGCTGAAAGTTTTTATCCCCCGTATGATTTGGAGAACAATCAAGCCAATGGTTGCTCCAACTACGGAAACCATCCCTGGTTTGAACAGGATGGTTCAGATTGGAGAACTTGTTACGATGGAGAACGTGGGCCACAGCAGTATCATCTCAGTGAAGAGTTCTGTAAGCCCTCTGACTCAAACAGAGGTTCCTTTGATTCGTCGTTGGTTCTCATCCTGATGAGAGGATTGCCAGGGTCTGGAAAGTCAACCTTAGCCCAGTGAGTTCTGAGAGAATATGTTTGTATGCAAAGTTGTACCTTCACAAAAAAGTTGAACTATGCTGTTGCTTCGGACTGCATTGCTAGTGCTGCTGTGATTTTTCTTTTTTTGTTAATTTTTTTGGATTGGATTTTTATTTTCTTGTTAATTAATTGATTTTGTTTGTTGATATGCAAACTATATTAATTACCCCCATTACTTAAACATCATTTGCAACTGTAGAATACAAAAACTTTTACATACAGTGAGGGTTTGCAGTTGTAAAGGGGAATTTCTAAAAAGGAATGTGGAAGAATTAACAAGACTAATGAGTTTCACCCTCACATCATAACATCCCAAAATGAGTTCTGCTGGCTGACTGTGTGTGTGTATGTATGTGTGTCTGTGTCCAGGGAGCTTCTCTCGTCTGGTCCCAATGGGCTGGTCCTCAGCACGGATGATTACTTCTCCCAGGAGACAGGCTATGTCTATGACCCAAGTCTGTTGGGAGATGCACACAGCTGGAATCAAAACCGGGGTATGACTCTACTCATTGTTTTCTCTTATTCCAGGCGACCCCTGGAAGATATTTGGCTTATTTGTTTAGTTTCACAGTTGCTGGAAAATAGCAGACATTTATCGTTACATTTTCCCGATATGTCCTAAATGACACTTTGCATATATTGATGTATACGCATTATGGTTTTCTGTTGATGATGCTCGTTGCTTTTGTAAATCAGAAGCTCTGCTTTGAATGGATGTGTGTTGACAGCTTAGGAAAAAAGCACTCGCCGTTTCGTGTTTCCTTTCAGCAAGGGAGGCTATGGATGAAAGCCGTTCTCCAGTAATTATTGACAATACAAACACACGGGCCTGGGAAATGAAACCATATGCAGAAATGGTGAGAAGTTCCCACTTTCAGACCATCAATGTCCTTTAGCTCTAAGAGGAGTCTTTGAGTTTGTCAGGTTATGTACTTTGAAAAATGTTATTGGCTCTTATTTACAGTAACCTGAATTTGAATTTCCTCTGGCATGTGACAGGCTTTAGAAAGGGGATATCGTGTGGATTTCTGTGAGCCCAACACCAGCTGGAAGTTGGACCCCACAGAGTTGGAAAAGTAAAGTCTCCATTTTAAGCCCATGTTTTACACTTTCAACCTAAATAATTCTAGGAGTGTAGTCAGTATTTCAGACTTATGACACTTACTTATGTCTCTAGTACCGACCAGTGTGCATTAATTTTAACCATTCGTTAAAATTTCCACTAATGATGTGAACAGATGCCGATTTAAGCAGTATTCTTCTGTCTTCCTTGCTTGCTTTTTCTTTCCCAGGAGAAACAAGCATGGTGTCAGCCGACAGAAAATTTCAGAAATGCTGGAGCGTTTCGAGCTGCCGATGTCACTGGACATTGTGCTGGACTCACAGCAACCCCTCCACAAAAGCAGAGGGTGCTCTTCTACGCAGCACGGGCAGAGGTTGCATGACACTAGCGATAATGTCCCTAACTGAGGGCAGACAGGACTACTTTCAGGTTTAATTTTTATTTGTTGATTACACCAGCAGTTAGTGAATCGGTAGAGGGCTTTCTTTGTCAGTGACACATCTCTTACCAGAGAGATGAGCTCCTTTTGGTGCTGGCTGTGTGTGACGCTAAAAAAGCTGCAGCTGAGATGAGCTGCTAAACTGTGATTAAGTGTCTTCAGGCATATGTTTTGTACTAGTAACTATGCAGGGGTTGTACAGATTTTTCTACCTTGCAGGTCCTGGAAAGTCCATTGGGTGGCATCAGAGGTGCATGGATACTGGAGGCCCAGCCCTTTATAGGGGCCCCAAATTTTGCCATAATCCCACACCCCCTTCTGCTCTGCAAAATGTACTGTGGGGGGAATCTGTATTTTTTCATACTGAATATGCCAATTCTCGCAGGGGGCCGGTCCATTTTGTCGGGGGGTGGGGCAGAATTTCTAGCTATGCCCCTGAAGTCCACTGCAGTTATTGAAAGCAGTTCTGTGGTACATACCACACAGGGATTTAGGGGAATTGGAACCCCTGCAGATATTTTTGTCAGTGCTTGTTTACTTGACTAAGATGCCTCAGTTATCTTCCCGTGGTACACTGCTGCCCCTTTGCCTGAACAGGACTTAGTTGGTCTCCTAAACTATAAACTGGGAAAAAACAGGCTGTATTTCAGATTTTTCTGTCAAGGTTAGTATCGTCATTTAAAAAACCGTAGGTGTAAAATCAGACAGTGACCTGGTGATGTAATATGCACAGTGCTGTGTGGGGCACGAGTTATGTCATGAAAGCAAAAGTACTGTTTACCAGAAGTGCGATTGCTCACTGGCATGAGTTCGACCTGCCCAGTTAACGTTGCGATGAAACAGTTTATAGATATACAGAGTCACAAAGGATCACTTTCATATCTCACGTTTAGCTCAGTGTAGAGAAGCTCTTCTCTTCATCTGACAAGGATGCATAAATCTTGCTGTCCTGTTAGCTTGTACACAAGTTTTGTAATGACATGTACATTTGTCTTTGATTGTGAATGTGTAGATGTGTAGAGATTGTTAAAACCTGATAAACTACTGATAGTAATCTTTTTTTAGAGAAGCAGAATTAGATTGTATAGAGTCATTGTACAGATTGAAATCAGCTACTACATGGCAATATTTTATTCAGGTATTTTACATAAAATTTTGTACATAGATATTTTGTATATGTGGATTTTAATGTTTAATGTAATTTAAAATAGCAAACATAAGTATATTGCAGTGTAAATCTGTAAATCCATTAAAGTAGTTTTAATGATGAAATTTTCTGTTTTAATTTTCAATATACATTTTTATTGTGTTTGATAGGTAGAAATTGTCTGTGTTTTGTTAATAATTAGGTTTATTTTGAATTAGGACCTTAGTGATTGCATTTGATCTGTAATGAAAATGCTCATAACATTCAGCTGACAACTGTACATTTACATTTTTATTCTCTATTTGGCCAAGCATGAGTACAGGGTGCATATGGATTCTCTGGTTTTCATGTCCCTTCTTGTTCTCCATGAGAGACAGTTACGTTTGGACTTTTATGGTTAGAGGGCAAGATCAGCCATCTGTCCTGGCTTCCTGGTGCAGTGTTTGTGATTAAGTACCAACAGGGACGTGATTACCATTCCAGCCGCAGGATGTTTTTTTACAGACCTGTCTGTCCTTAATTTAGGACAGCCTATCAACTCGGATATATACATGATAATTCGAATGTCAGTTAAGAGGCAGATTAGACTTCGTTAGCTCTAAAATTAATTTTTATTTGTTTACGTTATGTCAATATCAGCTTATCGTGGATCCTGTTGTAAGCCAGAGGAGAAAGGGCAACGTCCGTATGCTGGTACGAACGTGCGCGGGACGCTCCGACAGGGGGCGATGTTGCGCCGCTTTTGGCGCTCCGGCTGTCAGCGGACGCAGTGACGGAGCCCGCGCCCTCCTATTGGCGCATCCTGGGGACAAAATTGCCACCGTTCTGCAGTTGACAGGAGGATCTGAGGCGCGCGGTGATTGGCGATTGGCTGCTCCACGCCGAGCTACGTAGGAGAAATTAATGCAAGATGCTGTCCTTTACTAATCAGAATGGAAAAACACGTGTCCATCCGATACCTAAAGCAAAAATGGATAACGTGACGTAAATAGATTAATGACAATTGCCTGGGTCGTGAATTATGCATTAGGAGTGCATTGTATTATGTCTAGTATGTGTCGACCCAGTTTTAAGCCAAGTTATTTTTTGCTTATTGCCATCAGCCTGGCAAAGAAAGTCGAGCTTACCCGAAATAATTAGATTGAATGCTGCTTCTTTCTCTAGGCCATTCCCTAAGTTTTAATGAAACTGAAAAGGATGAACGACAAACAAAGCTTCTATTATGTGTGGTTTCATTAGATCATGGAGCATAGCTAATGCGCTACGTTTAATAATAACAACTTATTTCGATATATGCAACGATTGTTTTGAGTGTATTTTTGCACACAATTGAATTTAATTTTTGGATCGCTGTTAATACAGTTCTGTAATTATTATACGCACTTATTAGTACTTGGTATATCAGTGAATAGTTGGTAAATTAATTAGCGAACGTCGCATTTTATTTCTTGTTACTACCCGACAATTACTGGCCGCTCTATAATAAACTGCACTGCCAGTTAGGTTTGTTGTGCATGCTAGATTGTCGTGTTATATTATGGTGACCATACGTCCTCTTTTTCCAGAACTTGTCCTCTTTTTTCAGAGCAAAAAATGTGATGAAGTGTTTTCTTAATGAGTGGCCATCTTGTGGAGAGGAGGTAATGCGGTGCCCTTACAATGGTCCAAGCAGTCCCTATGGGTACCCTAACAATGGAAAAGGGTGCAGTTATGAAGCATCCTTGTGATGGAGAAAATAATCTCTCTGATGGGTGCCCTTCCAGTGAAGAAAGTGAGATGTGGTGCCCCACTATGAGATGCAGTTTCCTGTTCATGCGAGAAAAGCAGATGAATAACGTACCCTCTAGGTGTTCCTCTGTATATGAAAATGTGATATCTATGTTGCCTCTGTAGTCCACAAAACATTACTTGATCAATCTTAATCTGGGACTTTGTCACTAAACATAGGGTACCATTATACACGTGCACATGTCATGCAATAGGTGCCCTTTTTATTTTTTCACCCCTGCCCTCCAAACAACCAGAGTCCACCGCTGGTCTGTGTGCATATTTGTGTTGCTTAGATGTCTGTCTTTGTGTGCTTTCCCCTGTGTCCTCTTTTTTTGCAAAAACATGGTTACTTAGTTATATCCTCTGGTTCTGTTACTATATCCTTATCTCATTCAGTTAAATAATCTTAGCAAAGCTTTTTGGACGATAAAAGCGCTTGAAAGTGTAAATAATACTGCATGTCCTTGATAAGGATGAAATTGTTGTATACTGGATGTCCTTGATAAGGATCAAATGGTGGAGATTGGAGAGTGGAGACTGAAGATGGAGGACTGTAAAGTGGAGTTCAGGGAGGAGTTAAGATGGACACTGGGTGGCAGTGTAGAGACATCAGATAGCTGGGCAGAAATGGAAAGAGAGACAACTAGATAGGTGCTTGATGTGACATCTGGACAGAGGAAGGAGGCCAAGGAAACCTGGTGGTGGAATGAGGAAGTACAGGAGAGTATACAGAAGAAGAGGTTGGCAAAGAAGTAGGATAGCCAGAGAGATGACAAAAGTAAACAGGAGTACAGGCAATGAGGCGTAAGCTGCAGCTAAAGGTAAGGCGTATGGCAAGTTGTACAAGAGGCTGACCACTAAGGAAGGAGAAAAGGACATGTTCCGATTGGCTAGGCAGAGGGACAGAGCTGGGAACGATTTGCAGCTGGTTAGGGTGATGAAGGATAGAGATGGAACCATACTTACAAGTGTGGAGAATGTGTTGAGCAGATGGAAGAAGTACTTTGAGGGGTTGATGAATGAAGAGAATGAGAAAGAAAGAGAAGGTTGGATGAGGTGGAGATAGTGAATCAGGATGTGTGCAGAGTTAGCAATGAGGAAGTAAGGACAGCTATGATGAAGAATGGAAAGGCTGTTGGTCCAGATGACGTACCTGTGAAAGCATGAAGGTGTTTAGGTGAAATGGCAGTGGAGTTTTTAAACCAGACTGTTTAACACAATTTTGGAAAGTGAGAGACAGGCTGAGCAGTGGAAAAGAAGTGTACTGGTACCAAGTTTCAAGAATAGGGGTGACGTCCAGAGCTGTACAGTCGTGGCCAAAAGTTTTGAGAATGGCACAAATACTAGTTTTCACAAAGTTTGCTGCTTCAGTGTTTTTAGTTCTTTTTGTCAGTTGTTTCTGTGGTGTATTGAAGTAGAGCTAAGAAGCAGCCCCACACATGAATGGTCTCAGGATGCTTTACTGTTGGCATGAAACAGGACTGATGGTAGCGCTCACCTTTTCCTCTCCGGACAATCATTTTTCCAGATGCCCCAAACAATCGGAAAGAGGCTTCATCAGAGAAAATGACTTTACCCCATTCCTCAGCAGTCCAATCCCTGTACTTTTTGCAGAACATCAGCCTGTCTGTGAAGTTTTTCTTGCAGAGAAGTGGCTTCTTTGCTGCCCTTCTTGACACCAGGCCATCCTCCAAAAGTCTTTGCCTCACTGTGCTTGCAGATGCACTCACACCTGCTTGCTGCCATTCCTGAGCAAGCTCTGCACTGGGGGCACCCCGATCCTGCAGCTGAATCATCTTTAGGAGACGGTCCTGGCGCTTGCTGGACTTTCTTGGGTGCCCTGACGCCTTCTTCACAACAATTGAACTTCTCTCGTTGAAGTTCTTGATGATCCGATAAATGGTTGATTTAGGTGAAATCTTAGTAGCAGCAATATCCTTGCCTGTGAAGCCCTTTTTATGCAATGCAATGATGACTGCATGTGTTTCCTTGCAGGTAACAATGGTTAACAGAGGAAGAACAATGATTTCAACCCATCACCCTCCTTTTAAAGCATCCAGTCTGCTATTCTAACTCAATCAGCATTACAGAATGATCTCCAGCCTTGTGCTCCCTGTGTTACACTCTCACCTGTGTTAATGAAAAGATTACTGAAATGATCTCAGCAGGTCCTTTTGTGGCAGGGCTGAATTGCAGTGGAAATGGGTTTTTTGGGATTAAGTTCATTTTCACGGCAAAGAGGGACTTTGCAATTCATCTGATCACTTCATAACATTCTGGAGTATATGCAAATTGCCATCATAAAAACTGAAGCAGCAAACTTTGTGAAAACCAATATTTGTCTCATTCTCAAAACTTTTGGCCACGACTGTAGTAACTACAGAAGGATAAAGTTGATCAGCCAGAACATGAAGGTATAGGAAACAATAGTGGAAGATAGGTTAAGAGGAGAGGGGATGATTAGAAAGCAGCAGTACGGTTTCATGCTGGGAAAGAGCTGTACAGATGCAATGTTTGCTCTGAGGGTGTTGATGGAGAAGTATAGAGAAGGTCAGAAGGAGCTGCATTGTGTCTGTGGACTTAGATAAAGCATATGACAGGGTCCCTCGAGAGGAGGTGTGGTATTGTATGAGGAAGTGGGAGTGGCAGAAAAGTATGTAAGAGTGGTACAGGATATGTATGAGGGCAGTGTGACAGTGGTGAGGTCTGCAGTAGGAGTGACGGATGTGTTCAAGGTGGAGGTGGGAGTACATCAAGGGTCAGCTCTGAGCCCTTTCTTGTTTTCTATGGTGATGGACAGATTGACAGACCTGTTTGCAGATGACATTGTGATCTGTAGTGAGAGTAGGGAGCAGGTGGAGGAGACCCTGGAGAGGTGGAGATATGCTCTAGAGAGGAGAGGAATGAAGGCCAGTAGGACTAAGACAGAATATATGTGCGTGAATGAGAGGGAGGATGCAGGGAGTAGAGTTGGCAAAGGTGGAGGAGTTTAAATACTTCGGGTCAACAGTTCAGAGTAATGGGTAGTGTGGAAGAGAGGTGAAGAAGAGAGTGCAGGCAGGGTGGAGTGGGTGGAGAAGAGTAGCAGGAGTGATTTGAGACAGACAGGTATCGGCAAGAGTGAAAGGGAAGGTTTGCAAGATGGCAGTGAGACCAGCTACTGTATGTTATATGGGCTGGAGATGGTGGCACTGAAAAAAAGACAGGAGGCAGAGCTGGACGTGGCAGAGTTAAAGATGCTACGATTTGCGTTGGGAGTGCCAAGGATGGACAGGATTAGGTATGAGTACATTAGAGGGACAGCTCAGGCTGGACGGTTTGGAGAAAAAGCCAGAGAGGCGAGATTGTGTTGGCTTGGACATGTACAGAGGAGAGAGATGCTGGGTATGTTGAGAGAAGGATGCTGAAGATAGAACTGCCAGGCAAGAGGAAAAAAGGAAGGCCTAAGAGGAGGTATATGGATGTGGTGAGAGAGGACATGCAGGTGGCTGGTGTGAAAGAGGAAGGCCTAAGAGGAGGTTTATGGATGTGGTGAGAGAGGACATGCAGGTGGCTGGTGTGAAAGAGGAAGGCCTAAGAGGAGGGTTATGGATGTGGTGGGAGAGGACATGC
>JAAGVU020000036.1:14761084-14820218 GCA_011763525.2 Mormyrus iriodes | reverse complement strand
AAATCATTAAAAATTTAATACAAATTGTTTAAAGTTGGTTCAATGTATTGCTGTAATAATTTAAGAAGAATGCTGAAACAGACTTATGCAGAAGACAATTGTTTATTTTAAAGGTTGAGGTATTGGTCAGCAAATGCCACTGGCATGTGTAATATGTTCATATCTCTTTTGTTGCACTTCTCACTTCTCCACGTTCTTTCTCAATTCAACCTGAAGTATTTTCATTTTCAATTCATGTTCCTCCTTTAAGCATTTAAGCTTGTGTTCATGAAATTCTAAGGCCAGCTTTTCATGTATCTTCTTTTTTTTTACTTTGATGATTGGCATGAGCAACAACTTCCCCTTCAACAGATGTGCAAGGTGGACGGTCATGTGCTCTTCAGACCTGTTACATCTCTCTAGGTTCTCTATTATCCCCACTCCAGTTCTCTATTATTCCTGCTAGCAGGTTATTTATCTGGTGAGGCTCCTTCTTTGTGGTCCACCACCAGTCTTAACCCTCTCACTTCAGGCCACTGCAGCGTTCTTTTTAAGGGTTATTTTCATATTTTTCCACAGAACCTGTATAGGAGAAATCATCGTCATGTAATTTAAGCATTGTCATGACTGAGTAACGCAATGAACATAAGAATCTTTTTTTGTCTTCTATAATTGGATGCCTTGGCATTATTTGCTCCAATAGTGTCTTTTTCAAACTCACTAAAGTTTTTTGATCGTGTTCTTTATTCTCCTTCCATTGTTATTACTCGTCCGATTCCACCAAATGATGGACTTTTGTGATCCGTTACAGCTTTTATGAACACCCTCGGGCCAGTGCCTGCTCTCCACACCTTCACTAATGAATAGTAACACAGGTGGTTAAATTTCAATAACATTTAACTTGCTCAGTACTACTCAGTAAAAAAAATAATAATAATAATTACGTGGCACGGTTTTGATGTGCGCCGACGGCACGGGGGGGAGGGTGCGGTTCGCGGCTTTTTAATGTTGCTTGCAGCGAAGACAGTCGATCAGGAGATGTATTCTCTTGATAGGAGGGGAAGATTCCCCGCCTCCTTTAGACAGAGGGGAACCGCGGAGTAACACGTGCCTTTCCCCCATGCTCTTGTTTGGGGCTCCAGCATGAAGTTTGGTCTGCAGGACTAATCAGACTTTCACACTATGCTTCGCTTCTCAGCTACTACGCATTGGTGGGAGAGAGCAATTTAGACCCCACAGGGGGGTCTCGTCGTTAGAAGTGGAGATTTTATATATTGTTTAAATGTGTGTCTGTCTGCTCATTATTTCTATGTTCTTCTTTTACGGCTGATCTGCCAATGGGTCCCCCAGAGTCAACTCACTAGCTAGGGGTGGCCTGTTCCCCTTCCTCTTGGAGTGTTTTAAAGTGATTTTGATTTTGCTGTGCTACTGGATATTGAGTTTAGCTTGCCGTGTTAATGGTGGATGTCAATTTTTAATCACTGTAGTGCTGTGCCTGTTGGTAGCAGGGTGGCAGCCGTGCTCGGTGGGGTAGTGTTGTCCTCTGAGAAAACTTGTGCCTTTCTAAAAGGGACATTAAATACTGCTGTTTCATGGATGAAACTGTTAACTAATGCATTTAAAGTTAAAGGACAGGCTGGAATTTGACTATGCCAACATCACACAACCAGCCAATAGGATGTCAGACATGCACTGTTACATACTCGTTCCATGTTATAAAGGAAACTTGTTTTGAGTGGTAAAAACCTGTGCTATGCAAAACCTTTTTGACTGGTAGTGTACTTGCTTCTGGTGAATATTCCCTTGCCTCTGCCAGACCGTAGTGGGTTAAAGGTAGTGACAGCAGTATCTTTAATCTTAAACCGGGAAGGGAAAAAAATGATAAAATAGGCCTACTGTTCAAATATTAGGAACATATACATATAGGATATCATCACACCATGCACAAAATAAAACAGAGTACACTCCAGTACAACCATACTGACATAATACAATAATAACTTTTTTGCAAGAGATCACTTTTTTTTTTTCCTCAATATTGGAATACAAAATATTTCCGTACAGCGGAAGACATTGGGTGATTCCAACAGCAAAGACGAGAATGATTATGATTATCATCGCATGCAGAGCTCATGTAAAAGCAGCGGCGGTAAAAAATAGACTTTTTTTAACATATACTAGACAATTTTGAAAAGGAATTGCAAAGCCTGTCAGGTTTTGTTTCCTGTGGAATGCAAATAAACAGATCGAAATATTGCTAAATAACAATAGGTATACGTTTTTCTTCTCGTGTATTGTTTTTTCTCTGTGCATTTAACTGCACAAAAAAATGTCATTTTTGAGACATAATAGCAAGTTTGAAAATGAGCAGTAATTGTACTATTCAACTTTGTTTGAAAATGAAATACAATATTCTAAACAATTTTTATAATGATTTAACAGGCTAATATGCATTTTTACCTTTAGTCAGAACGCTTGCTTTATGTGATTTTTCTCCTGTTAAATATTTGCATATGTCAGTCTTCGTAGAGCCCAGTTTTGGTACTGCCAACAGTTTCATTGGTTCAAGCAATGAAAGATCCTGGAGTACTATGGGAAATGTCTAGGTTGTGCTCTAGTGAATGCGTGCAGTTCTAATTTTTTCCCTGTAATTAGTGTGGGAACTGCTACATTTACGTCTAGGGTCGCCACTGAAATTGCTTGTATATTTCAACGGTCAGTAGCAGTTGTTCTGTTTTCCTGTGGCTTCCTCATTTTAATGAAGAGAAACTTGAAATGATATAGGAGACGAATTCTCTCTTGGAAATATATCGTTTAGAAATTTGGAAAGGCATGTGTAGATCAAATGTTCATTTATGGGGTAAAAACCTAGAATCTGACAAACGCAAAATGCATTGATTTTCTCACCCGTTAATCATAGGCTCGTAATTTTGGATATGTATAACACAGAGACAAGAATCGCATATCTTTGGAATCGAGACAACTTCCCCGATCCTGTCGTCCGAGTTGCAACGTTGTGCGCCAAAGCATTACAGAGTAATCCAGTGCGCGTTGAGGCTTATTTTTAAACATTTTCCACCAAAACGCACCCCGGAAAACAAGGCTCATATTCGCTTCCGCAACGATCCACGCATTACCAACTATCTTCAGAACAGTAAATATAAACAAAACGAATGTATGTTACTCCAAAACGTATTTGTTTTGAGATTATATTAGAATTTGCTGTGCATTGATGTTTATTTTTGTGCGTTTGTTTCAATAATTCTTCACTTCAGTAGATCGTAAACTAAACAATGCTGTTCTATTTTTCAGATGTTATAAAGAAAAAAAAAACTATATATATATCAAACAAATTATGACACATCTGAGTAGCCCAGAATGTCCTGAAAACGAAAACATAACGCACATGTGACTAATTCATGAACATACGATGTAATAAACCTAAAATCAAAGGGATATAAAAACGCTCAAAAATGGATAGCGTTCATAGGGTTAAAATAGCCAAGAAAGTATGTTGCACAATTTATTAAATTTATGGGCTATTTCACAAGTTTAATTTTCGTAATTTATATATACATTTTAACTTGGACTTACGGGTCTTTTTATTGGATAAAAATATTAAGGTAAAACAGTAATTATTTGTTTTCTTTTTTTGTATTGTAATTTTCCTTTCTTACTATTCCGCAGCTCGGATTTTTACCATGCCCATAAAAGGATCAGATAACATTCAACTCGGTATTTGTTTTGCGAGTGACCGATACTAGCGAAACTGAATTACGCAGCAGCGGCCTAAACCACGCGCTTACACGAAGAGGAGGGCTTATTGAATGTACCTTCGGAAAAAGGAATAAAAATTGCAGGGAAAATACCATAATACTATCCATAATAATCTTAATACGGGATTTATCGTTTTATGGCAATACAATAACTGCTTATATTGTCTACTTATTGATAATACTTCTTAGCAACATTTTACAAACCCCTTGTGAGTTCTGCGCCTTCCCATGTAACCTTCACTAGCTCACCTGTCCAGCTAATTTGCATACAAAAGTTACGCTGAAATGGAGGGCTTACCTGTGTCATAGTGTCAAAATGTACGCAAACTAAACTAAAGATCATTTTTTGTTTATTTTGTTGTAAAGTACTGTAACTTGTATTGTTAACTATATCAAGTTATATAGTGGATTATATTCTTTAAAAGCTTCAACTATGTTTCTGACGTCGGCTGTCGTCGTTGTTTTTTTAATAGGTAAGTGTTTCTTTTTTGCATGCATACTTTTTGTACGACTATAGTTTTTTATAATAAGAGAATTCAAAGTTTGATTTGTTATGTATTTATTATTTTTTGAAATGGTAATAAGCACCTTTCTTGTTTAACTTAGCAGAGCTGCTCGTAGGCCTCCAACCAGGAAGGAGATTTTCAGTGTAGGGTATTATGTGTTGTATTTGTTTATTATCAGTGCTTGTCTTTTAAAACTGAATAAAGTATATGAATAAAAATGTGCTGTTTATGGCGGAGGATTTCGTAAGCGTGAAGCGCAGGCCTGTCGGAGCAGGTCTCCGCGATTACCTCGCGTGAGTCACGGCAATGTGAATTCTCAAAGCGGACTCCATTCTATTAGTGCTACTCTGTGATTGTCAGTTTCACAAAACATATGCAGGTAGACTTTCTTTGCCTTCTTGTATTGACGGTACCGCTAGCGGTACAGAAGGTACTCGGCTCACGTTTTGCTTGTAATTTCATAGTGTGTAAGAGATCACCTTGTTCACTTTGATATACACTTTATAAGTTTATACTGATGAATATCTCATTAAAATAATACAGGAAGTCCCCGGGTTAAGAACGACCAAATTACGGATAACTCGTAGGGGACTTACGAACGGACTGACATAAAGAAAAAATTCGGGTTAAATACAATGGCTGGGAATGACGAACACACGCACTACTTTGTGACGCTCATGAAAAGATTGCGCGGCTTCAGCGGTTATTAACCTTTAATCCTTTAAGCATGATCGTTTTTTTTTCCTATTTTTCTAAGCTGTTTTAAGAACTGTTTCTTTAATGTTTTTTACAGTACTGTATAGCTACACATGCATACACAACCATTCTCTCCCTCTCCAGTACAATAGGCTGCCTTTTGTGGTTACTTTTATTACTGTTTTATTATTCTGTATTGTATTATTGTTTAAAATGTTTGTGTATTTGGAAGTGTTTAAGTGTGTTATGTGCACAGAAAGGTAAAATGTACACGATGTACTAACATTTGACTGATGCTGAATTAGAACTGTATGTACCTGTTCCGACTTACAAACTTAGGACTTAGGAAGAGATCTCATTCATGACCTGGGGACTACCTGTACAAGAATGGTTATGAAAAGCAGGGTTCCTTTTCAATGAAATCAGAAACCATTTGCACCATTGCACTTTTCAGTAGAAGGTGAAATCTATGTCGCTCAAAAAAAATACACAAATTGATCACTGGCAGGAACATAATAGTTTTTTGGAAAAACATGCAAAAAATTTAAAGTAGCATTGAGGAAATGTGTTGTACAGTAAATGAATTGGACTCGGGTGATGTCTCCATTTAAACTTACCTGTGCAGTGAAGGTCAAGAGTTCAAATTACAGTTTTAGCATAAGTTAGATCACCCTGTCCATGGTTGGAGATACATGCACCTGGGTTGTTATTTGTTACAAAAGGAGGAAGGGGCGTGGCTAACTTGATTCTAATATTCTGTTGATATTAAATGGTTATAATTATTACCCACAAAATACCAGTACCAATAATCCTTGAACTGGTTTTGTTTTTCCCTCAGGCTCCAGCATGGCCATCTCTGTCCAGTGCCCCAACAAGAAATATGTAGTTATCCTGTTCCAGCCAGTCACACTTAACTGCAACTACCAGACATCATCCATTCAGCCACCAGTGGTGACCTGGAAGTACAAGTCATTTTGTCGAGATCCCATCCAGGCGGCACTGAATCCCAGCAGTGCTGACAATGCTCTGGCCCAGGCGAACCCTAATTACAACCCAAACATCGAATGTTCTGACAACACACGGACTGTTCGTATTGTGGCTTCCAAACAGGGCAGCACAGTCAGTCTTGGAGATTATTATCAAGCCCGTCAAATAAGCATCATCAACAGTGAGCACAGAGGCCATTTGAAATGTCATTCTGTGGTTTGGTAGTCGGGGTGAAGAATATGCATTTTAATTGATAATATTTTATTGAGAACCCCTGACTATCATAAGTAATTCTGTAAAAGATTTACATAGAAGATGTCATAATTCAAACATCTCCTGACAATTGCTTGATTTATTGGAATTAATGGATTGGCACTCAAAACAAAATTAGCTTTGTGCATCATTGATACCTAGTCTTTCAACATTAATCCTGAATTCAGCTATACTCTGACCTGCCATCCACATCCTGTCTTCAGATGCAGACCTAAGGATAGCACTGACTGCTTGGGGAGATAGTGGCGTCTATATCTGCTCTGTAGTCTCCTCTCAGGACCTCACAGGGAACAGTGAGGACTATACCGAGCTTATAGTTCTGGGTGAGTTAATAGCATGTGTGTGATCCCTCACCCTCTACTAAACACCCCCATTTTTGCTGTGCCTCCATTAAAGATTAGGACAGGTTTTTTCAGAAGAGCTCACCTATTTAAGATCAGGTTTACTTTTTTAAAAAAAATTTGAGCAGGGTTTTCACTCAGTACATTAATTTCTAATTTCTTCTGTTTCGAAAGTGTATCATGTCATGGGTTACTTCATAATAGAATTTTTTTTTTATATTGTAGATGTTTCGGTCTCACTGAAGTTTCTCTGTGAAGGACTTTAGCTGTAGATTGAGAACAATGGTAAAGTGGACAAGTAAGGAGCCTTATTCAGTCTTTGTCTTTCTTTCGCAGAGAGAAAGTCTAATACTACAGACCTCCTGCCTGGCATTGACTTACTGGTCATGGAAGGTACTTAACTTGCCCTCTAACCTGAGCTCCTGAATACTTTCGCGAAGGGGTTTTCAGTAGTATGCCCCCCCACAGTCCTTCTCAAGAGAAACTTCCTGTGAGATATTAGTATATTAGAAAGCTGTATTTGGATAGCTACATGCAATATTTAAGAGTCTTTTTGAAGTAATGGAGGTACAGTAAATATGCAAATGTGTCATAGCTATCAAGATTCAGTAAATGGCAAACTATTCTGTCCATGAATATAGGTATTGGGTAAGTACATTTACTCTGTTTAAAACGGTTGTGTTCTGTGCCAATTGGTGTATGACAGTGAGTATGACCAGTTGTCACTGCATTCTTGCCTGATGTCACATAAACATCTTGTCCTATGTGTGCTCACTGTGTTTAGCCTGGCAGAGTTTATATCAGTTATACTGTTTGGCTTTGTCCTGCTTAAGTTTATATTTTTTAAATGTGGCCCTTTAAATAGTAAGACTGTGAGAGTGTTCTGCCATAGTAAAATGGGTGAACACGTGGAGGACTTGGAAATGTTTCTTTGAATCCTAATGCCTACCCTAATGCTGGGTGTGAATATCTTTGTGTCTTCCCCTGTTGCTTTCAGATTGGTTGCTGGTGGTGCTGGTGGTGTTGGGCTTCCTGTTACTTGTGCTCTTCATCGGGATTTGCTGGTGCCAGTGCTGCCCGCATACATGCTGCTGCTATGTCAGCTGCCCCTGCTGTCCTGAGAAGTGCTGCTGTCCCAGGGCTTGTGAGTATGAATCGCCTGCTGTGGCCTAAACATAAAGCAACACTTTAGTCATGATTTTGTTTTAGAGTTTCCTGTTTATGAAATGAAGACATTTATATTCAGAGAAGCCACTGTGAAATTAAAGCTATTTTATTATTTAAAAAGGCTCATTTAGAAATGGCTGCATATTGCTTTGCCCGCTAAATGCATCACGGCTCTTCCTTGCTTTCATTGGACAGTGTATGAGGCAGGAAAGGCGGTGAAGTCGGGTGTGCCGAGCCTGTATGCCCCCACCCTCTACGCCCCTAGCATGTATGGTCAGCCCCCGTATAGCAGCATGGTGCCGAACCCCTCTGCCATCCCAATGCTGCCCATGCCCACTGTTCCCCCATCAAACGGTTATGGCCAGGACTTTGATGGAGCCAGTTCAGGTAAGAAACGTTGTTTTAAAATCATTGGCATCCCATTTGAGGGTCTCTGCTATGCTTCCTGTAATATCTGCCTCCCTTATATGTGCACAAAAGTGTCTGTTAGCTAAAAAAAACTAAATAGGATATGCTCTAAGCTCTCTCTGACCTGATAGTGAATATAGTGTTATATTGGTATAAGTCTTGTCTGTGTGTCAGTTAATTGATTGATTGATTTTTAATAGATTTATTGATTAAAATCTAATTTGTGACAAAAGCAGTTAAATGGGTACATATTGTAGCTTCTCAATTTTTTACATTTGTTTGAAGAGCTGCAGATTGTGAGAAGAGCTGGGGTAAGTCTTTGTAATTGAATAGATTTTCCTTTTTTTGCTGTAGTTGGACAAGGCTCTCAGGTTCCTTTGCTGCACGATCGGGACGCTGGGGCCAGTGCAAGTGAGTAAGATGCTGTTGGAATCATGAAGCACAATTCCACCTCTTACACACCTGAGTTTGGTTGTGCTTGGTTGTTTTACTGTCAGTAAGCTTGCTGTTGCCTTGTCTCAGCGAGTTTAATGTTTAAAACTAACGCTCTTCTTTTGCAAAAACAATATGGTGACTTTTTAAGCATCATATAAGCAAAACTGAAAGGGGGGGTTTTTCCAGAGTCTAACTCTCAGCACTGTGTAAACTTGTGCTTTCAACACAAAACCTTTGCTTTATATGACAACAGTATGCGCCTGCTTTCAGCTCGCAGTGGTTACCGCATCCAGGCCAACCCCGATGGAAATGCCACTCGAGTGCTGTACTACATGGAGAGGGAGCTGGCCAACCTGGACCCTGGTCGGCCTGGCGATAGCTCTGGCAATTATAACCGCTGTCAGTTTATTCAGCTCTTGGTTGCTTCTTTTTCATTATTGCTTCAGTAGTGGAGTCATGGCACTCGCTTTTAGAGTCTTTTGTCATGAATTTAATTTTGCACTTTATGCTGTTACCTTTCTGTCAGTGATGGATGGGATGAGTGAGGTCAGCTCGCTGCACGACTGCCTGGACTCCCGGAGTCGTGGCAGATCACAGGCACCTCACCTGAGCACGGTGCCGGATCAGGACGAGAACATGAGCACTATTAGCAGCGTGTCCCAGTATGCCCGGCGCAACCACAGAGGGCCAGGGGGCAGTGATGCGCCCTCTGGGGGATACATGGGTGCCCGCGGACGTGCACGCTCTGTCGATTATCTGGATGATGTTGCTTATAGTTACCGTGACGACTACTCTCCCCCGCGGGATGAAAGAGGAGCTAGAAGAGGCAGAGGAGGGTATATACTGAATATCCTATGAATGTTTTCCTATGCACCTAGAATACTGTAGCATGTACTTTACTGCATGCGAAAAATGGATTGACACATTTATTTTTGTTATGAAGTTCAAGGCTGAAATGTAAAAATGCTGTCTTGCTTTCCTTTTCTCATTCAGATTGGATGAAGGGAGCATTTCTAGTGACTATAACCAATATGACCGGAACAGACCTGATTACTCACGTGATGACTGGCACCCAAGGGGTGGCAGATATGAGGGCAGGCGCAGCCGTAGCAGAGATGACCTGACAGACTTGGAGAGGGAGCGTGGGAGGGGTAACAGGGATCACTATGACGATAGCTTCCTGAAGGAGGCGCTGCAGAGGAAGAAAATGGGTGAGCAGCAGCGAGCCCGCAACCCGAAAAGTCGTAGCAGAGATGACCTGGTGGACCTAGAGAGGGAGCGTGGGAGGGGTGAGAGGGATCACTATGACGATAGCTTCCTGAAGGAGGCGCTGCAGAGGAAGAAAATGGGTGAGCAGCAGCGAGCCCGCAGTCGCGACAGACTGGACAGTGAGAGTGAGCGTTCGGAGCGCAGCAGAGCAGGGCGCGGACCCCCGCCTTTACCCCTAGTGCCACCCTCCTCCTACCCGGACCACCGTAATGATGACTTCCCACCACCTCCCCCACCCTACAGCGAGGATGAGAGTGTGGCGTCTTCCAAGAAAAGCAACCTGCGTAAGGTGAGTGTGAATCTTAACTTTATATAATTTATATGTTTATGGACCTTAATAATGTCCATTATATACAACCTGTTAAACTGACATTTGGAATATTTGTAACTAATTAAATCTGGACTTGGAAGGAGTGCTATTCTGCTAATCCTGTTCTTTGCATTTACTTTTCAGAATGGAGCTGTCAGTCGGGAGAGCTTGGTTGTGTAAAGTGCATTATGTATGGGAATCTGTTTCTGGAAAAGATTACAGAGTCAATCTGTAGCATATTTTTATCCCATTTTATGAAATACTACTAGTACTTGTTGTAAAGCTTATTGAATACCTCTGGCTTTGTGTGCATATGCTTTCCTAATCGGTCAATAAAAACGGGCAGGATTAAACTTCTGTTGATACAAATTGTGATCAAACAAATGTAATTGCTTGGAATCCCTGAACATTAAACCACATAACCTTGATTTTCAATTTGCATATCAACATTTTTAATATGAATAGCTATGTACATCTTTTTTTCATAATATGTGAACAAGTTCATTTTTATATGGAGAACTTTTTTATCCTAAACATTTTATATGTAGCTGAATATGTTAACTTAAACTAACAATACAACTTTGTGACATTCTTGCAGGTGGTTGGTGTCTGTGAAATGTTGAAGATGTGCATGTTTTCAATTTGGTTGCTGACCATTGACCTATTTTTGTAAACTTTTTTTTTTCTTTTTTTTTTTTTATCAACCCCCCTTCACCCTGTACCTAAACTGTAGTATGTAAATGATGAAATGATTACAAGTGGGTCTTTTTCTTTTTCTTAACCCCCCTGGCATGGAATTCCCAGCAGCAGAAGGCAGCTGAAGAATGCACAGAATGGTGCTGGAGAGTGGCTTGCCCACACACACGCGCAGATGACAAAATACTGTCGTCATAAGCCAGCATAGCTTTTACTGTGTCCAAATGGACAAATGGGATTGAAAGAGTTCTATTGGCAGGCCTTCTCTGCTGATGTCATATACCCCAGTGTTCTCTTTAAAATTCCTTGTACCCCAATCGCTGTCATTAACAATGCCTTATTTGTTCATTCAGTTCTATATCATGTTGCTCTCTAAATGCTTTTGATTTAGTTATCTTGCTTAAATATAACAAACCAGCAGTGGAAGTGAGTTATGGCTGTGTTTGTTGCTCTATGGTTTTATTCAACCGGTGTGTAGTATCTTTGTAAATGTATTGATTTCGAATTTTTAAAAAAAAATAAATTCATTTTTTTAAATCCCAGTACTGATTTGGTTGTTCTGTAACATCACATATTGGCCAGGTTATTATGTCCTCTTCTGGAAGTCTTATATGCTGTGAAGTATTGCATCTGGACACACTTAAACATTAAAAGTTTTTGTGTTTTTTTTTTGTGTAAAAAGGGAAAAATTGTTGGTCTCCAGTTTTTTTCTCCCCCCCCCCCCTTTCTAAAGCATGTCGAGCCCTTAGTGCAATCGTCTGGTGGGACACGAGTGAACTGAAAGGTGATGTCCTATCTTTGATATCTTGGATGTCATAAAGGTGATGTCCTATCTTTGATATCTTGGATGTCATTTGTCCCAGGTTCGTCTTCATTCATGTGTCTTTGCTTCCATTACCGATGGTCATGGACGATGGTAAGGTACTTTGAATGCCAGCTGTGTAGAACTCAACTTCTGTTTGATCCTGTGCTTCATTTGTCTGACATTACAGTATCTGCTGGATCTTCTTGCTTTTGTGATTATATTTAATTCCCTTTTGAAATGTCTATATCAAGGAATTGGAAAGTGTATGATGATTATTTGTTGTCCATCCATCCATTTATCCATCCATTTTCTATAACCACTTATCCCATTCAGAGTCGTGGGGGGTAGGGGGCTACGGGTGCATGCAGTGAGTTATTTGTTCTTTACAAGCAAATCTGTGCACCATGTTACTGCATGAGCTGTCTTTTGCTAGGTATGAACCGGGTGTCATTGTTGTGATTACTCCAGTTAAGCTTACTTATAGGTCTTGGCTGAGTTATCCTGAGGACTCTAGTAACACTCTGAGAGGTTGATGTACAGTTGAAATAGTACTTTGGTCATATTAAGAGTTGAACTGAAGTCTATAAGATGGATATATGTACATGTGGGAGTGGCACAGATGTGACGGTCTATGAGAGCTGGTTAACTTGCATGATTTTGGGACTGGGAGGATGAAGCTTTCATCCTCCCCTTGCAGCTCTTGTACTTCCATTGTAGGTCCTTTTGTGTTCCAGGTCGTAAACCGTGATTGACCAGCTATGCAGTTGTTTAGTAACTCTTCTGGTAGGGAGATGTCTCCTTGGCTGGTTCCTGTACTGTATAGCTAAATAACTATGTATGTATCCCCTGCCTTCAAAGAAAGAATACTGCCTCCTACTGGCATGTCTGGATCCCAGATTCTGCTACAGTAGAGCAGGAACTGCAATATTTGCTTTTTAATAGTGAAATTTCTT
The DNA here is from genome assembly GCA_011763525.2 of Mormyrus iriodes. NCBI lineage: Eukaryota > Metazoa > Chordata > Actinopteri > Osteoglossiformes > Mormyridae > Mormyrus > Mormyrus iriodes. The sequence continues at coordinate 14,807,617 of JAAGVU020000036.1, read as the reverse complement.
TGAAAGGTGGAGAAATTGCTCTCAGCACTAGTTACAGCTACCCCTTCATGTCTAATAGCACCTGACATACTTGGAATATGCCCATAATAGCCTTTTATCACTTGGAATTCACTACAGGGGGCAGAAAGTGGATGCTTGCCTCTCAAATAAACAATGCATGGATAATCACGCAGTTCAGGACTGGACTGGATTTTTTTTTAATGAACATGTCTCCTTTAAAAGAGGGAAATGAACAAGCTGCCTCACCCTTGCCTGCTCACCTTTCAGCAGTCAGTATTGGCGCTAGTCAGTGATTAGTAATCCGTAGTGTTTGCCAAATCCATGTTTTTCCCGAGCCCAAGGGAGGGATGTGTGGGACATGCTGGGGGAGGGAGGTGGCACAGCCCCACACGCCTGTGCTGGGTGTCACTGCTCTCCTCTTCATTCGGTACAAACCAAGTGAAAAGGTAAGAACTGCAATGCCTGAAAGATGTGCTTGGTTTTAGCATCAGAAAGTGGGGATGTTGCGTATGTATGCTATTGATATTTCTGGCATTTGTATTGTTTATGTAAAATCAAACCCTCATCACCTGCAGTTTTTGTGTTTATGATTATATATGCTAATTTTAGTAGGATTTTTTTCCTTTACCTTTAGGCATGCCAGTCTTGTAATGGATATGGATCTGAGACAGGCAAAGTTGGGTGTACCTAGGTGCTGAGATCAGGTTTTCGGTAAATATCTTGCCAAGATTTCTTTTGCTCTTGCAATAGAATAAGTTGTGGAAATGTATAAATTTAAACATATCAAGATTAACATTTCTTTAAATTTACTAGTCCAAATTATAATGAATAATGAAATGTCACAAATTTATAATCTTGGTCAGCTTGTTGTATGTGCTTTTAGTGGCAGCATTTATAGTGGTCCCTTTTTCACTTTGATTTGACCACCAGGTTAAATGTTTTAAAATATAGATTACGTTTTCATAAACTTTAACTTCCAGTTAATTGCTGTGATTCGTGGCATCAGTATTCCGTCTTCATTTCTAAGTGCAATAAAGGATTGAGGTTAGCTTTATACAATTGGAGCAGAGCACCATGTGGGTATGGGTCTATGTGCAGGTGGAGTAGAGCACCAAGTGGGTATGGGGCTATGTGCAGGTGGACTAGAGCACCAAGTGGCTATGGGGCTGTGTGCAGGTGGAGTACAGCACCAAGTGGGAATGGAGCCATAGCCAGGTGGAGCAGAGCACCAAGTGACTATGGGGCCGTAGGCAGGTGGAGCAGGGCACCAAGTGGTTATGGGGCTGTAGCCAGGTGGAACAGACCCCCAAGTGGGTATGGGGCTGTGTGCAGGTGGAGCAGAGTACCAAGTGGCTATGGGGCAGTAGGCAGTTGGAGCAGAGCACCAAGTGGGTATGGGACCGTAGGCAGGTGGACCAGAGCACCAAGTGGGTATGGGGCTGTAGGCAGGTGGAGCAGAGCACCAAGTGGGTATGGGGCTGTAGGCAGGTGGAGCAGAGCACCAAGTGGATATGGGACTGTATGCAGGTGGAGCAGAGCACAAAGTGGGTATGAGGCCATAGCCAGGTGGTGCAGAGCACCAAGTTGGTATGGGGCTGTGTGCAGGTGGAGCAGAGCACCAAGTGGCTATGGGGCCATAGGCAGGTGGAGCAGAGCACCAAGTGGGTATGAGGCCGTAGGCAGGTGGACCAGAGCACCAAGTGGGTATGGGGCTGTAGGCAGGTAGAGCAGAGCACCAAGTGGATATGGAGCCATAGCCAGGTGGAACAGAGCACCAAGTGGGTATGGGGCTGTGTGCAGGTGGAGCACAGCACCAAGAGGCTATGGGCCGTAGGCAGGTGGAGCAGAGCACCAAGTGGGTATGGGACTCTATGCAGGTGGAGCAGAGTACAAAGTGGGTATGGAGCCGTAGCCAGGTGGTGCAGAGCACCAAGTTGGTATGGGGCTGTGTGCAGGTGGAGCAGAGCACCAAGTGGCTATGGGGCCATAGGCAGGTGGAGCAGAGCACCAAGTGGGTATGAGGCCGTAGGCAGGTGGACCAGAGCACCAAGTGGGTATGGGGCTGTAGGCAGGTAGAGCAGAGCACCAAGTGGATATGGAGCCATAGCCAGGTGGAACAGAGCACCAAGTGGGTATGGGGCTGTGTGCAGGTGGAGCACAGCACCAAGAGGCTATGGGCCGTAGGCAGGTGGAGCAGAGCACCAAGTGGGTATGGGACTCTATGCAGGTGGAGCAGAGTACAAAGTGGGTATGGAGCCGTAGCCAGGTGGTGCAGAGCACCAAGTTGGTATGGGGCTGTGTGCAGGTGGAGCAGACCACCAAGTGGCTATGGGGGCGTAGGCAGATGGAGCAGAGCACCAAGTGGGTATGAGGCCGTAGGCAGGTGGAGCAGAGCACCAAGTGGGTATGGGGCTGTGTGCAGGTAGGGCAGAGCACCAAGTGGGGATGGGACTGTATGCAGCTGGAGCAGAGCACCGAGTGGGGATGGGAGGGGGTGGGTATAGCCCCATTCGGCTTTGTGATCTTGACATTACTATTACTATTTCGGTAAGGCTAGTAAAGACACATTGCTGTGTCTGTTTATTCAGTGTCAGGAAACAAAAATGTAAAAGGATCATGGCATCACACAGAGTTTTTATTATCATGATAAATCCAAAAATGGGTAATCAGACATAACTATGATGGACATGAGTCTCAGTTCATAATGAATATTATTTCCTTAAGGTAATTTATTATAGCTTTATACCTAGCAAGGAGCAAAAATGATATTTTTCTTAATTATTAAAAAAAAAAACTTGGTAATTTGTAATACTCAATCTTGTTCAGAATTATTAAATTACTATGAAATTATTCATTTGACATTAACTTTCAGTTTACAGCAACCATCTCATAATTATATTGATATACTGAACTAGTTTATGAATATTTATTAAAGCATTTTTGTAAATCATTAATCACTCTTCTATCCTGCTGCTCACTGAAAACAAAATGCAATTGTGGAATTCACAATTTCTGAAAAAGTGTGGTTTCACTCTGTCGACCATAAATTATGAATGAAGAAGCTAATGAATTACTGCATTATGGATTGGATAACTTCTTAAAGCAGTGTTCAAGAGAAGACTGACAAATTTACATGAGGGTTTTCAGTGTTTTTATGAAGGCAACTTACCTTTAACGGCAAGACTATTACAATATTTTGGGATTAACCTTCAAATTAACTAGATGACACACATTTCTATATGCCTTTTGGTCAATTAACCTGTATTATTCATTTTAGTACTCTGCCATATTGTATATGATTATTCGCTACTTCATCTCTTCCCACATATATCATAACCTTATAAATGCACATCTCTCCATTTTGTGTCATACATTCCTCTTTATCTCAAGTTAATATATTTTAAGACGCAATTACATCATACAGTGTACAACAAATAGATTCATTTGTTCATGGTTGTGATAAAACAAAGGCAAGACGAAAAAGATTAGGGACAGGGTTTGCAATTACCTAATGCTCCTAGGGCCCATGAAGGGAAAAGAAAGGCAGACAGAGGGAGAGGCAGAGAAACTGAGAAAAGGCGATTGTTGTGATTAAAAGACAATTATCTGTGTGCATCAACTTCCCTGTGCTGGTCCGTGTCAGGCTCGGGCTGTCCTGTTCTTCTCCCCGGGCAGCACATAGGAACAATGCTGCCTCTGTTAGGGAGGGTAGAGGCACATCTCACAGTGCGACTGCACTCACACTTATTGTTTACTCCAGTGTTTGCAGTTAGCATTCACCGTGTCACAGCTTTGATTGCCAAAGAAGAAGGAAGGGGCAGTTTCAGTTCCATAATATTCAGTTTTTCTTGGTGACCTATAGGTAGGTCTTTTTGGTACATAAGGCTTGCCATGTGTGGCTGATGTAAGGAGCAGAGCCTGCTGTAAGTCTAAAGTTAACGATCTTTAAATCACAAGATTCTTTTTTATCTACCAAATGAAACTAATACACCATTATTTTAAAAAATGCACCTTTTCATTGCATGATTTCATATGTCAGTCCATCTGTGCAATACTGATCTTACAATATTAATGCAAACTGGATCAGTTAGTAAGATTATATTGTTGCTAAAAAGACTTAAACCAATGACTTAATCTTCTGATGCAGTCACAGACAAGACTGAGGAGAGAAAATGGATTTTCCTACATGCTGACACCTATCTATGTTCACAGTGGACAACTAAGGATGGACTAAGGAAAATGCCATTCTTCTGAGTTGTTTTTTCTTTGGAGGACTGGGAAACAGTGCAGTCCTTTGTGGTGCTGACAGTGCAAGCCATGGATTTATGAATGACTGTGCCTAGGGATGGAACAATACTATTATCCGGAGGGACTGATTTTCATACAGGAGGGAGGGTGCATGAGTATAGAAGGGAGAGTCCAGTGAAGGAGGGGGGTACTTACCCCGCCGTCCTAATGGGGCATGGTACAGAGAGAGCCCAAGCAGACACGTCTCAGAGCACACCCACTGGACATCTATGTGGGAGCACTAACTCATGCTAAGGAAACTGAAGGAGAGAGGAAAAGGCCTAGCCACTCATCTGTTTAGTGAGTTATGTTTTATTACACATTAATCGTTTTAGATTAAAGTAGAATAAATAGTATTTTATATATTTTGAAGGATTTTCTGTTGGTTATTGAATTTTCCATGCCTGCTAAATTCTGATAATCTATTTTTTTTTTCTCATTCAAGCTGCTAGTGCATATGTTTTAAAATGTATTATATTAAGCACACCCTAAATTTTGCTTCGCTTTAATCTAATAGCTTCTTGTGAGATTCTAGATAAATGCAGTTCATGGAACTTATTGTCTCAAAATGTCAATTTGCTTAATCTTTTATTACTGAAATATTAGTACTTTGAAAACTTTTACATAACGATAGTTAAATTGTGTTTTTGAATTTTTAAATCTTTGTTAAAATTCCTTAATTGGACTGTGCAATTGATGAAAATAATTATTCTTCCACTGATATGTGAAGCCCAGGTTAAAGTATAACTTTTCAATACATTATTTTTTTTTATCAAATAAGTGCAATCTCAGTTTTTATACCTCAGAAAATTCTTCCACTGTAATTAATTTTTTTTTTCTTTTTACTGTAGGTGTAATCCACAGGCCAGCATTACAATTGGAAGCAGGTAGAGAGATTTAGGAAATTCTGGGAGATATCAGAGAGGTGAGCTAGAGGATAGTGTTTAGCCATGGCATAATTATCTGCTATCATTGTTCCTTGGTTTCCCAGAGGCAAGCTTGCATGCCCAGCTTCTTGTATTATATCTAGAGTCTTTCTTAAGTAGCAATGTCATACATTATTCAAACCGTGTAAAACCTGCATGTAACAGATTTCTTTGTCTGAAAGGTAATGAATGTAGAGGATTCTTTACACCATAAGTTCACGTGTTGTGTCTATAGTTACTTCCTCTGCTTTGGGAAATGGTTTCTTTGACTGTTGTACAAAATTGTTAGTATTTTTCGGTCTTACAGCCAAGATACATTTTTGCTTTTGCTCAATGGCAGTAATTTGCATTCCACGTGTTTAATGTGTCTTACTTTGAGTGCAAAGGTCCAAGGACTGTAAAATGCTTGTCATTTCTAGCATTGGTATGCTTGCATGCATTTTAACTTACTTGTCATGGTTTTTCTGGAGTTTGGCTTCTGAGATTGCCAATTGTTGCCCCCTGCTGGGGAGAGGAAGAGATAGCTCTCTGGTGAGAGGGGCCCTGCCGCTCGCCATCTGCCCAGTGGGCCCAGGCCGGGCCGCGCAGTGCAGGGCTCTGGTAACTGAGCCAGAGACACAGCTTGGCAGCAAAGATCATGCTCACACAGGCATGTACACACATACAAACACACACCCACACACAATGTAAACAGCCTGGCCATTCTGCTACTGTCCTCCACTCACTATGCAAACAGGATCTGTTTACTTATCATACAGCCTCTGTTTTTCACCATTTCTTGTTCTTTCTTATTAACTGTTTCTTTGTTACTTTCTGAGTATTTCTGAATATCCCCTCAGACCTATCCATTGAGGTTAACTACTCTGTGCGTTTTAAGTCATCACTTTCCCTGTACAATTGATTTCAAAGATTTTTTTACGTCTATTATGGCAGGTTTCAGATGTCTTTTAAGCAGCTTTGCTTTTGAGTTGTACAATATGTGAAGCAATTTAGTTGACGGGGTTATTTGCCATATTGCTTCTATCACTCAAGGTAGCATGAAGGAGCTACTTGTCCAAGCTACTTTGTAAAGAAAAGTTCAGTGTCCTTCATGAGTAAGCCATACTGTAAGCCACCATGCCCATGGTTGTGATTTGCACAATTCCCTTGATTGTGAAGGAACCAGGAAAATAATTCTTTTGGCTTTGATGTACAGGATGTGACAAGGGGTACTTGTGTCAAAAGACCATCTGTCCTGTTGGTAATTATAGCTGGTGGTTGTATCAGACTGGGACTCTGTGGCAAGCTGTGTGAAGGCATGTTCTGAAGAACTTACCACTGTGTTGCTTAATGTCAACAACATTTTTTCATTATAGACGTTTTAATGTTCTTTTGATTTTATTCCAAAATGGCACTACTGTTTAAAAGAATAGTATTAAAAATTTCCTTGGCAATGCAACAAACAAACAAGACTGTGGACCATAGCTGACAATATGTAACACGAAGAAGAATGGGATTAAGTTTATATTGGTCACTTGGCAAATATGTGCAGGAATATAAACTTAATACAAATCTGCAATGTTCATAACTTAAAATGCTTGATTTGATATAGTTTGGCTGTTAAAAAAAGGTAATATGGGGGCTATGAGTAGCGTATATTTTAATTTTCATAGTGTTTGCCTACTGTTTGCAGAGTGGTTAATATTCTTTATTTTGCTAGGATAAAAATCCTATCTTTATAACAGGATTGTTATTGGTTGTGAACATTAACATCCAAACATTATCTGGTGTTGTTTACATAGGCCTAAGTGTGTACCTGTCGTCTGTTCGGCTTGTTGTTGTGAACAAAAATGTCCAGTTCATGATATTTCATCAGCTGTGGCTAATGAGACTATGTGCATGCGGGTAATGGTCATTTTAGTTTAACCATGTAAAGAATTATGTCTTGTCATTGTTTCTTGGTGCATGTTAGGGTGGTAGTAATGCTTCCAGACTTTGGCCTGAATATGCCATCTAAATTATATTAACTAGTTACAGTTCTGTTCTGTTTCTGTCATTGTTAAAGCTATAAATGTTCCCCAGTCCAGTTTTATCCATATTAAACAAATACATTACTTTTCCGAATCATTATTCATGCTGCGTGAGCCTAGCTGTTGTTAAAGGTACTGATTATCTGGAACACACGCTTCTCTGTAGATTAAGCCCCCTTTTGGCCGCGATCATGTGAGTCACCTATGAATATTGCGTTCATACTTTTTATTTTTTAAAATATTCTCCGTATAGTGTTACTTGTCAAATATAATGAGAATAATTTATTATATAATATGTATATATTTTTATTCCAGGTCCATCTTCACACACATGCATACTCGCACAGTTCATGGCAGAAATTGACAAGTGTCTGCTTGTGCCTAATAAAGAGCAGTCACAATTGCACGTCACCATCTTGATCGGACAGCCGACAGCAAATGTCACCTCACTACTAGTGCCTGAAATCCACTTAGCAGACTCTTGAACTCTGCACCATAGTGCTGTAATTTGCATCCATATACACTTGGGTAGACCTCTGCTTAGTGCAAGTCTCACTCACTAAATGTGGAGACTGTGCAAGACTGACAGTGGAGGCGGGAATGGGGAGGCGGAAGGTCACATAGCGGCTTTGTTACTACAGGGGTTAGAGGCTGCAGCAAATTGGCATGTGGTGTGTGTGTGTGGGGGGGGCCTGGCATGTGCTGCATTCATCTGCACCAACAGTGCCTCATGAATGCTACATTCAGGGGAGTGTCCCAACCCAACATCTACCCTCACCTCCTCTTAAATATTTATATATCTGCTTTAGGATAGCCCTCTTACGTATGAGATCCTAATCTTTTTGCTTGCCAACAGTGTGGATGATGAGAATGCAATGAAAACTTATATTAAAGTACAAAGAAGTGCCTGCAATTTGCAGTAGACCACAGTAAATGGCAACATAGAGAGCTCTCATAACACAAGTCATAGTCCAATGGCCACCTTTTCATTTGCTGATTAATTCAGTTACTTTAATTACATTCCATAAAGCCAAATACAGCGTATAAATGGTACGGTAGTTAATCTTTTTCCTCCCCCACATGTGAAAGCTGTGTTGATACTATTTGGGATTGACTGTAGTATTAAAGAGCTTTGGTAGATGGAGCATCAACTGGAAGATATGTCAAGAAGGGCAAGGTATGCGTGGTGTGGGCCCCAGGCAGTGTGAGAAATTTCTAGATGCATATTCAAGACTGCCCACGGCACACAGTTGTGTAGCCTGCAACAGTCATTTTTTTCTTTGTTTCTTGGTCATAGCCCTCCACGGAGAGCAGCAGAATCCACTCAGGGAGGACCAAAGAGAGACCCGTGGACTTCACTGCAGCTGGCATGAGGCAAGTCAAACAGGGCTCTTTACTGTTTGCTGTGTTACGATCATTGTGAGGATCTGTTCTGTTAGCACATAGCTCACTGTTACTTCAGCTCAACTTCAAGAAATTATGGTTGGGTTACCGTACGTTCATGGAATGCCATAGTTTTGTATTAACGAAGGTGGATTTCATCAAACTAGCTTCTGTTTAGTACTTTGCAAAAGTAAGCTAATTTATGTAAGTGCTACCCTGGATATCGAGTGGACAGATATAACAGTCTTAAGATCATGTTTAAAGACATAGCTATCTTTAATTAACTAATATTTGGGATAATTATTCCTCTGATTAATGTCTCAAAAGAATTGACTGAATAAATCTACTTAATTGATTACCTTTCAAACTGGACTTTGAAGGGTTCTGATTTCCCAGTTGTTAAGAGGGTTGTGTGTGATTTGTTTTGATATGTTATTTTATAAGATTGCCCACCATCTTTTTAAGAGAAAGTATGTATGTTGCCTCCCCACTTATGACATAACATTCACATTTCTTACAACAGCTTGTAATGAGGTGCACAGTATTATAGTTCATGTACAACATTTTCTCAAAGACAATGAACTCTTAGACTAAACTCTAGAAATCATTTCTTTAGTGTTGTAGGGTGATGCACTGAAACTGATTAAAAGGAGCCAGCTGATGATTTGACATCAAATGTTTTGGTGTAGGTGTCTGGTTTTGTAATAAATCATTATAGTCAGCATGACCGTTTTACACTATAATCATGGAGAAGTTTAAACACGTGTTGCGTGATTGGTCTCTATGACTTGGTGCCAGGCCAGAGCTTGTGCCAGTAGGAGAGCTGATGTCATTGACTGGTGCTGATGTCACTTGTTTCTGCAGAAAGAGAGAGGAGTGACCGGCAGACTTGTTATGAATTATCTTCTGGTGCTGGAAGGAGGAATCACAAGAAAATAGTGAAGGGTTGAAAGAAAGTAGAAATTCACAAATTCTACTGTTTTGTCAACCAGCTTATGATTGCTGTTTTAACTTGTGCTAAATCCTCATATAACATGAGATATTTATCAAATGATGAATAAATCCAAAATAAAGTTTTCAGTGCACAGAATTTTTCCAAAGTGTTGTGTATTAATGACAGTATTTCCATCTATTTCAGAAATCAAGTGATAATCTGAAGACATGTGGTACCCAGAACTGCTACTTCCTATTTTGCTGATTATAAAAGGTAGAGTATTTATCTCTGTCCTGTTTTTGAAACTACATTAGTTATTAGTAACATTAAGGGGATTCCATGTATAAACTAAGGTAACTGTATTATAGGCACCCTCAGTCAAGCTCCTGTCTTTTTTGTACATAATGACAACCTCTTATGTACCCAGTGACAAATCTGTTCGGATTTGTACTGGAAAAGTATGGAGAACAGAGTTTATATTCTTTTCATGTTGTTAATATTTGTTCTGTTTATTAACATTTACTTGTTTTCTTTCTCAGAGTATTAAAGAATGGATTGATTTGTTTCTAATATTAGTAGTATGCTATAATAAATAATAAAATTTAGTTTATTTGGCATTGATTTGTAGAAGGCAAGGCTGACTTTCTGCTCCCATTTCCCATCATCCCTCTCTCCCAGATGCCAGTGCCCAGTGGAATGTATGGATGCCGCGGGACATCTCAGCTATGACTAACTCATGCGTGGTCATCCCTTGCACCTTCATGTACCCATCAAGCATTCGTCCCTCACGTGGTGTGCATGGCATCTGGTACTTCGGCCAGCCTTATCCACAGTTCTTTCCCCCTGTGGTCTTCAAATCACGCACCGACATAGTGAACGAGAGCTACAAGGGCCGCACAAAGCTTTTAGGTGACCTGAATCAGAGGAACTGCACCCTGCGCATCAGCAATGTTGGCGCTGAACATTCTGGGAGGTACTACTTCCGGGCAGACCTAGGGGGTGCCAACATCTTTACCTACCCCGACTTCTCCGAGCTCAAGGTGTTGGGTATGTTGTGTGGGGTTAGGGGGCTTGGTTTTTAGATTGCATGGGTAACTGCGTGCTGTCAATCACTGCCTAGTATAATTTTGTATGAACCAAGTAACCGGAGGGATGTAGGATAAACCAATTTTTTTTGCAGCACAAAAGAATCTCACCCACAAAACTCATTTTCCTCCTCACTGCTGATAAGTGGAAAGTGTTGGTATTTTCTGATAATGAGTTGGTGAGATTTTTCTTTATATTAGACGTTATTGGTGTGATTTCCCCAAAGGTTGCATGTATCTTTAATGTACAGTTTATTCACAATGAAATTTTGCTATTAAGTCATCCAGGCAGAACAGTGGTAATTGGGTACTAGTACATGGAAATGCTCACAGATGGCTAAAAAATTCTTATAAGCCCCAATTTAATACTCTAATATTGTGCTGACAAAGATCTCTAAAATTTCACAGACATCAAAAAGTTTCTGTTCTGACTGGGGCTTTGGTATTATACCATGAGAAGGATGACATTTAGCTTCTTGTTTATTCAGTATGAATCTTGCGTTTCTCATACTCGGTCTTTGTAATAGCATCTCAATGCTATGCCTTTGTTTCCCTTTCAGAGCAACCCAACATTGACATCCCTGAAGAGATTGTTAGCAATGAGAACTTGGATCTAACATGCTATGCCCCAGACAACTGCCCCGACATGAGCCCTGAGATCAGCTGGCTTTACACAGACTACCTGCTGGATGCTGAGTTCAGCTCCGACTATGTGGAGGAGGGAAACACAGCAGTGCTGTCCAGCACGCTTAGCTTCACCCCCAAGCCCATTCACAACGGCATGCTGCTGGGCTGTCGGGTCCATTTCCCCAACACTAGCTTCATCTACGAACGACTCATCTCCCTCGATATCAAGTGTAAGAGTCACTTATATACTGCTCACAGATGCCTGTAAGGAATGAAAAACGGCTAGTGTGACTGCCCATTAATTTAAATTTTTTTATTTAAAATAAATGTATATTTATTTGAATTTTGGCATGCACGAAGGGAAGCTCTCGCTCTGTGTGTGGAGTTTTTGTGTTCTTCCTGTGTTGCACTGTGTTGTGAATTTCTTCTGTTCTCCAAAAAGTTACTGATATCTTGTTGGATGACTGGAATAACACCGGTTCAGTTCCCAAACCTCTCCTCAGGGGCACCCCAGCCATGTAATTCATTAATTTTATGAAATATCTCCATGAAATATTGATTTGTGTGCACTGCGATGGGCTGGTGCGCCAACTTGGGTTGTTCCCTGCCTTGCATCCGTAGTTACTGGGATAGGCTCTGGACTCCCACGACCCTGAATAGTTCAGGCAGGTATAAAAATGGATAGATGGATGAGTGGAGGGATGGATGGTATTGATTACCCAAGCAAAGTGGGGTAGTGGTCGAATCAGAAAATACATCGGTGTATTGGATAGAATAGGTGACATTCGGTTTCGGATCTAATGCCCTTTGACAAACATGATATCATAGTCTTACACCAACATGAAGATCATTTAGCCATCATTTTTTAAATTTTTGCACAGTACTGTATATACCCATCCATTTTCTGTAACCACTTGTCCTATTCAGCCGCTTGTCTAAAACCTATTCCTGAGGTTATGGGTGCAAGACAGGGAATAACCCAGGATGGGGGCACCAACCCATAGCAGGGCACACTCACACACCATTCACTCACACATGCACACCTATGGGTAATGTGGTAACTCCAATTAAGCTCAGCATGTTTTTGGACTGTGGGGAGGAAACCAGAATACCCAGAGGAAACCCCACAATGACACGGGGAGAACATGCAAACTCCACACACTTGGGGCAATGGAGGAGACCTGAACCCTGGTCCTAGAGGGGTGAGGCAACAGTGCTAACTACTGCACCACCATACCGCCTCTGCATTGTTGCCTCACACCTGTTTTTATTCCTGATACTGATCTTCCGGGATTCATCCTGACAGACTCTCCTCGCTCGGTCTGGGTGAACGTGTCCCGGGAGGTGATGGAGGGCAGCTCGGTGATACTGTACTGTGAGGTGGACAGTAACCCTCCTCCCCGCATCTCCTGGATGTTTGGCGATGAGGAACTGCTCTGGGATACGGCCTCCAACGTTTCCCTCCAGCTGGAGCAGGTGGGCTCCCTTCAGGATGGAGTCTACACCTGCATCGCTGACAATGGATATGGCACCATGAACAGCTCCATGTACCTCGCTGTCAAGTGTGAGTCTACAACCAGGAAATGCAGAAGGGAAATTAGACTTTAAAGCTCCAATTACAAAAGTTATGACAGGACAGCATTTGTACATCTTAACATGTTCAATAAATATTCACTCCCTTGAGTATATACTAATATCTCAAATTGTAATATGTATTTTTTTTTTCCTTTGTAGTAACTTGAGATTACAAAACTGCACGTACCAGTGCCAGTACTAAGTAACAAATGGGTAGTATTAAGTAAAGAATGAGTCACAAGAAAACTTAAAAAAAATTTATAATCACATTACCCCACAATAGGTAGGCTATTTAAAATTCCAAAAGCACTTTCCTTTCACACCAGTAATGACCCTTTTTTGTTTTCCTGCATTTTTCTTGCAGACCCCCCACGGGAGCCCTGGGTGAACAGCTCCATTACTGTGCAGGAGGGCTCCACGCTGGTCCTGCACTGCAGCACCAAGGGTAACCCCCCGCCCACACTCACCTGGCTGAAGGACGGCGTGCTGGTGGGCACCATCACAGCAGAGGAGGTGTCTGTACTGGAGCTGGTGGAGCTGACCCCTCAGGGGGATGGCATGTACCGCTGCCTGGCTGAAAACGAACACGGCCGATCTAGCAGCTCGCTCAATGTCACCGTCGAGTGTGAGCCCTGAGTCTCTTACTTCAGCAGCTTTGAACGTGGGGTTTGCTTTATTGTAGGATATGTGGCCCCATCAGCACGAGTGGCATCATCTATGACACAGGTCCCAGATTCTGGTCCTGGAGGACCAGAACCCAACACACTTCCCTGCTCAAACACATCTTAATCCGCCCATTACATGGTTTAGCAGGTCTGTCTGAGCAGAGAAATCTGCAAGCTGGGTTGCAGACTGACCCTTCAGGACTGGAATTGGGCAACCCTGATGTACGATCACTTTAGCACTACAACGGCATGACATACAGGACTGTGAAAACTTATTGATTTTCTCTTCAACCAAACCTAGATTTAGCAGCATTGACTGTTTAGCCCCCTTTCTTAAAGTGAAGACTTCCCTACAAACATAATAGCATGGTTAGTTAAAAATTTTAATTTTGTTGTTCCTCAACCATTCTGACATTGCTAGTGTGTTTCAGATTGTTGTCTTGCTACCAAACCTAGATGCATATCCTTCATTGAGAGCAAGTTAGCCAGGTCCAGATGCAGCAAACCATAACACCACCACTACCACTGCCCCTGACTTTTGTTGTTAGGTTGTTATAGTGGAATGCAGAACATGGATTTTGGCTGTCACAACGCAGTCCGTGTCTGCTAAAAAGTTTCACTCATCTGTCTATGGAAAATTTTGATATGATCATGAATTTGGTTTTTGGCAAAATTCAGATGAGTAGTCATATCCTTCTTAGTTGAGCCATGGCTTTGAGCATGCTATTTTGCCATGCAACTTATTTTCGCCTGGTCTGGGTGGAGTCACAATTTTAAAAAGTCTGGTTAAAGTTTGGCAATTCTTTGTGATTGTGTGATTTTGTGCAAATGGCCATTCCAAGGGAGATTGATTACAGTTGCAAACTGTCTCCATTAGGACAGTATGGTTTCTGGTTTAGTGGATTCATAGGGAAATCAATTAGCATCCGCTTTCATGTTCATAGGGAACAACCTTTTTCCAGGATTTTATTATTGTGAGATACCACTTGAACCTGGGCCATAATTAGCTAGACAGGGAATTAATTGAAAGAGGTGGGTTTAGACCAGACCTGATTGTTGACCAAAGCATTGAAATACCTGACCCTAATTATCCTTTCAGATTGGATTAGCTATTGCGGAAGTGTGCTTGTTTATTTACATTGGATGCCAAACAAACAAAGAATCATAAAACTCTGGTGCCATTTTGCTTGTCAAACTCCTGCATTTTTTTATAAAAAAATTTGGTCTCTCGCCAAATACTTTTTTCACAGTCCTGTATAAATTGTCAATAAAAGTTATTTTAATATACATTATATAATGCATGCTTCAATAATAAATAAATCAATCTAAACCTCAACTGCACAAATATTATTTTCATAACTAGGCAACTTTATCCAAATTAACTTACAGTTTGAAAGATTATTGAATTAATATTCAGATGTAATTTAGATCAAATATCTACGTTACCATAAGTGTGACAGTAGGACTTCTCCTTGATCACCAGTGCAAGGTACTTGACCTTATACTATGAGTCGCCTACATATTCTGAACTTTAAATAATGACATACAAGCAGTCCCTGGGTTAAGAGCGTCCAACTTACGGACAACTCGTACTTACGAACGGACTGCCATAAAGCCTATTATATAAAAAATTCAGTTTATATACAATGGTTCGTAAAAAGGAATGAACGCACTACTTTGTGACACTCATGAAAACATTGTGCAGCTTCAGTTGTTCTCCGGCTTACTGTTATTATGACTATTATTATGATATTTATGACTTACCTACAAATTTGACTCAAAGACAGACTTAGGGAATGTATCTCGTTCGTAACCTGGGTACTGCCTGTATACATATATTTGCATATTTAGCTTTTAGAAAAAGAATCTCATGAGACATTTCACCATGGTATCTTAGTGATAATTATCTTTTATTATTATTCATAATGATGATGTCTTAATCGCATAATTAATCGCATAATTGATCGATTCATTTAATGAAACTATGCATAACTGCTGCAAATCTGACTTGCTGCCTTTCTGCTTGCGCCAGTCGCCCCAGTGGTCCTGGAAGAATCCAAATGCACAGTGGTGCGTGAGGGCGTCCAGTGCGTGTGCGTGGCCTCAGGGAACCCCGAGCCCATCATTGAATTCCACCTCCCTGATCTCAACATCACTGTAAATGACACAGAGGGCCGCTTCAATTACTATACCCACACGGATGGATACACGGCGACAGGCATGATAAAGCTACGGGAGAAGGGCAATAATGGGGGCAACGGAGGTGGGCCAGTCAACGTGCACTGCCGCATCAGCAATGCATATGGCTCCGAGATGGTGCGCCTGGAGCTCCAGCAGGAGAGTGAGCATTTCCCCTACAGTCACTCATATTTAAGACCTGTTTGCGTGAAAGATTGAAATATTCATAAATCTCGAAAGGATTATTGAAAGCCCAGTCTCTATAGCATAACTGTGATGTTTCTGTTTTCTTTGACAACAAGAATCTCTTATTCTTGCTGTTTGTCAGTAACATCAAAATAGGCTATTTAAAGTCAAAAACAGCAACAATAACATTGTGTAGTTGCTTCTTTTTGCAGGTTGATAATTTTTAGTGTTCACAGTTTGTGACTTTCATTGTCTATTATTTTAATGGGTAGTTTTGACTAGTCATGGGAGATTCAGAAGGATTCAGAATCCTGTGTGGGTGAGATGTGCAGCGCCTTTTTTACATTTTGGAACCTTGCTCTTATTACTAGCAATAACACCCAAAATAAATGTTTTAGTTTATTTAAAAATTAAGCTATAAGCGAGGAGTCATTACAGCATTTAGGAGATGAAATTCCTGCAAACCGCTGTTGGAGAATTGTAGGAGCGACCGGGTTGAGGGCAGACTCTGTTCTTCCCTGCAGAGAAGTACATGATGGCCGTGGTGGTCGGCACCATCGGCGGAGTGGCTGTCATCGCATTCATCATTGCTGCAGTGAGATATGTGGGACGCAACAATAAAAAGTGAGTTTCTTGGGTCAGAGAAAGATCAGCGCTACTAATTAACAAAATAGAGGGAAATAGGAGTAGGGAACATACTCTCACTGAGTACTCAGAATACATACTTACAGGAACATAGGTAAATAGCAATTAAAAATCTACAGAATGCATGCAAAGATAACCTAGGTCCCCTACAGCTACTTTTATTAAATGTAACTTTTTATTTCTTTTCTAACCTGCTTTGGTTACCGACATTGCTGACAATTTGCTAGCTAGTTTGTTTTTCAACCAAGATAAGACCTAGCTAGTAAACTAAGGAAAGATGACCTTAACTGTTCAAAAAGATGGCTGGAAAATGTTTTAACCGGTGTTGCATTTCTGTAACTGACTCATATCAATACTGTCATTCAGTCATGCGTAGGATATCACCAGCACAGCTAATAAGCTGGACAGCTTTCTAAATCTTTAAGTATCACAGTATCACTTCCATTTCCTTAACTCTTCCAATGATGCCCAATTAAAGAACAAAAAACACTTAAGGAAAGAGCATAACCCCAATAGTGTCCTTGAATTCAAACGATAAATCAGGAAATACCACTCCACTTTCTTCGGGACCATTCCAGCTAATGATCTAAAAGGTAGTTATTATTATTATTATTATTATTATTATTATTATTATTATTATTAATAATATTATTATTATTATTATTTCCATCCCTCCATCATTCATACCCGCCTATCCAGTACAGGGTTGTGGTGAGTTGGGAGCCTCTCCCTACGAACATAGGGCACGAGGCAGGGACCTCCCCTGACAGGATAGCAGCACACACAATCACAAACTGAGGAAGATTTACAGGCACCAAATCATATAACTGCATGTTTTTTGAACTAGGGGAACAAGCCAGAGTACCCCAAAAAACCCCAATTTGAACCCCAAGCCGGGAAGGCTGCAGTGATACCCACTGAGCCATCACCTCACCTACTGTCAGCAAAATACTCCCATATATATATGGGAGTATTCATATATATATATATGAATAGACACACACACAAAATAAAATGAAAATAATAGTTTATTTTTCCCTTTATTATCATAGCTAAGATTCGGCTGTGTCCATGATGTCCAGTGGATGTCTAAATTAGTGGTATTCAACTAGTGACAGCTAGCAAGCCTGATCATGTGACTCCGTCCCCCAGGGAGAATGGCAACCCTGGGCAGGACCTGGTATCTAAACTGGAGAATCCTTCATTGTTCTACAGCGCAGTCAAGAAGGACAAACAAAATCTGAGGAAGAAAGTGGTGAGAAATTCTAATGCTAAAAATGATAAGCTATGGTTATATTCATAATGCTATGGTTATAATGGCATCTCATAAGGAAATACTCAACTGTGACTTTTGTTATTGACATGAAAGAGGTCATTTTTGAAAGTAGGGGCCGTCTCATACTCCTCTGCCTTTCTTTATTGATATAACATAACAGTTGTTTACATGTCCAACCCGTTCCTCTTACCTTTACTGATGATTCTTTGCTCTAACCTGCTTCTGTAGTGCCCATTCCAACCTGTTATTTTACAGAGGTCATGCTTCATCGCTCCTATGCATCTGTGTCTCTGTTTCTCTTCCCTAACTACCACACAGCTAAAGACTGAGCTTTTGGGCTCAAAGTTTAACTCGATCCTTGAGGAAACCTCTACGGTAAGGTTCAGACATCAGAATATACATATATTTGTTTCAACAAAAACTTGGTCTTGTGGAAACTAAGAGACAAACAGTTCCCTTTGTAATGATCTAGATTTACACAATGTAACAGAATTTCCCAGTACATCCAGGACACTTGTAAAAGGTGCCTTGTCCACTTCTCTTCTTCAGGGAGACGACGGAGAGTACCAGCCGGTGGCTTCCATGGCAGAGTTGGAGAAGCAAGAGCTGAACTATGCTGCCCTGGAGTTCATTGGGGGACGGTCTCGAAATGGGGCATCTGTGCAGGGGGACGACGGCAGTGACTACACTGAGATCAAGGCCAAATGAATCACACTGCTTCCCTGATGCCCCAGCTACGCGAGATGCACAGCAGGTGCTTGTCACCTGCATTACTCAGCACTCTTCTCTCTGTCGCTCTTATCCTCCTTCAGTAGCCCCATTCTCTTTTTTTTGCCCATTATTTGATACACTAACCTAGCAGTTTCTCCAAATCCAGCCAGTCCCTGCTGGCTGCAGTATAGCAGTCCTCCGAGATGGCTGTCTCATGCTGTATTGGAGAATGACACTTTGAATGAAGTTAAAGCTCCAGTTCTTGCCATTCTCAGCTCCCAACTTCCCTTCTCTCTGCAACACATGTGGTCATCCTGCAGTCTGCTTTTTGCCACTTTTGGTTCTAGAGTTTGAACTGATTCTGTTTCACTGTTTAGTTTCCCTAAACTTTTATTTGCTGTAGCTATCTCTGTCTTTCTTGCTCTCTCAACCTTCTTATCCTAATATCTGCTCCAACTTGCCTTGTCCTCTCCAAGCTGAAATGTCAGGGAATAGGAATTGTAAACATGCTTTGGCATCTCTACCTTCATCTCAAGTTCAGAAGAGACAACCTCCTCATCTCCAAGACCAACGTGATTTTCAAACATCACATGTCAATGAGGCCTGTTTTTCATTGCATTCTATCCATCTATTAACTTCATAGGATTTCAGGTGTGTATGTGATCTACTTTGAAATGGTGAATGGGAAATGAAAATTTGTTTTTATTTAAAAATTATGGATTGTAAATTTAGGCAGTGGACTGGGGAAATTCAGAAAAAGATTTTCGAGTTTTGATGTGGTAGGAGAATTCTTTGCAGTTTGATGTGTTTGATAAGTGGTCCCACGTGTCTGCGATGGTTGTGTTTGCCTCTGTCACCCCATGCATACAGTGTTCCAATTCATATGAGACATTTCAGTTTTTGAATTCATCTGATTTGTTTCCTTCAGTATTTAAATAATTTACCTTCATGGCAAAGGCAACCAGTTTGTTCTGGGTCAGTCTGTCAGCCTTATGTAGTGTCTACCAAACAAAAAAGTATACTTCACTGAGAGTTTGCGTGTGAATCAAACCAATCGTGTAAAGTATATTGTTATATCCTTTCCTGAATATGCTTCTAAAAATGTATTCTGAAATTGTTCTTAAGCATGTAATTAATAACACTGTTATAAAGATCGTCTTGTTATAATGATGTAAAAGATTATAAATAATCCCAGAGTGACACACAGTATGCTAAGCGACTAAATCTACAATGTTACTCAATACATCTGAATAAATAATTTTCAAAAAGGAGTATTTTACCCATGTGTTATTAAACTTGTATTTGACAGCTCACAATAAACATGTGTAACTAATAGTATAACCCATGTTTAAGCTTTCCTTATGCAAAAATGAAAAGCATAAGTATTAGGAGGAAAATGTGAATACATGTATATATTTGCATGGTGTTACCATCATTTAAGGTTCTTTCATTTAAGTCCTCTTATAAATGCAGTGTATAAAGCTTTTTTCTTTTTGATATGCATGAACATCACGTCAAATATTAAAAGTGAAGAATGTAACTCAGCTCCTTTTGTTTTAAAAATAATTTTAAATTTATTGCAAAATTACACATAAACACAGTCCATATATATACAGCTAAGGCCAAAATTATTCATACTCATACCAAATATTGATCTATAGTGAATTTTTATTTGGCCAATGGGTTTCTTCTGGCTGGAAATGGCATAAGCATCTGACAAAAGATGATCAGACATTGTGCTAGAGACATAAATGAAAAAGTAACAGTTTTGATTTTTATTTAACATTTTTATGAAAAATTCCATGTCCAAAATTACTCATATCCTTTCCCAATAATCAATTTGTCCAAAATTATTCATACTCTTTCTCAATAATAAATGGCAAAGCCTTTATTTGCCATCACAGCAATCAAATGGTTCTTATAATTGCTAACAAGCAATTTTATGTTAACCATTTCTTGACCACTTTGGCTATATGTTTTAGATCACTGTCTTGTTGGAAGATCCAGTGCTCAAGGTATCATGAAGACTGCCTGATGTTTTCCTCCAGAATCTTAATGCAGTCTTCTTTTTTCATGATGCCATTTACTCTGACAAGGTTGCCTGGTCCATTGGCTGAAAAACACCCCCAAAGCATTACATTCCCACCACCATGCTTGACCATAGGGATGGTGTTCTTGGGGTTGAATGCATCTCTGCTTTTTCACCAAATGAAAGCCACATCCCTGTGTCCAAACAATTTCATTTCCATCTTATACGACCACAGGATTGATGACAAAAAGCTTTGTTCTTTGTCCAGGTGAGCTTTTGCAAAGGCTAGGCGAGCTTTTGTGTCTTGGAGAAGTGGAGTCCTCCTCGGTCAGCATCCATGGAGACCAGCCTTGTGCAGTGTCCAGTAGAGTGTCTGCCTTGTGATGTTTGTACCAGAATTACTTAGGATTTGTCAGGATGGCCTCGGTGGTCATCCCTGGATTCTTACTTGGCCTCTCACACTACCATTCTTGCCAGCGCAGGGGTCACTTTTTGCTTCTTACCACGCCCTTTAAGATTTTTCACAGTGTAGGACTCCTTGTACATTTTGATTATACTTTGCGTTTGTGATTATCCACAAGGTGCAACCGGAGCTCCTCACTCAGCTTTGGTTTTAGCCATGACTTGCAGTTGACTAGTAACTGACTAGAGAACCACTGCATCATCTGTTCTCATTTTATAGTCTCTAGAACATGGTGGTCATTACCAGGACCATTTGGAATGGTATAGAATCTTGCATTTTCTCAAAAATTTGTGCAACTTCAAGGGGTATGAATAATTTTGGACATGGCAATTTTTCATTAAAATTTAAAATAAACATCAAAATAGTTCATTTTTTCATTTATGTCTCTAGCACAATGTCTGATCATCTTTTGTCAGATGCTTATGCCATTTCCAGCCAGAAGAAGCCTATTGGTCAAATAAAAATTCACTATAGATCAATATTTGGTATGAGTATGAATAATTTTGGGCTTAACTGTATATATAAATACATATATATAGTATATATATATAGCAGTAATTGATAACAATATCAACAGTTTCTTACATATAGCTTATATTTCTTTGCTTTTGATACCTTATTTTATAAAATTGTTCTGGGGGACCATATTCATTATATTTAAGGTGAAAAGAATACATTACATAAAATGTTGCATGCAAATATTTCTTCTCCCATTTTCATTTCATTTTACTGTGGCTTTTTTTTCAGTAATGACTTAATTAATGCAAAACTACTGTGAGCAGAAGGCAGGATATACCCTACACAGGATGCTAGTCCATTCACGAGGGATAAACAAAGAGGAACTTACAAACATAAAGCAATATATCTTTGTACTGTGGGAGGAACCATTTCCCTTCCATGCTTGGAGCCACTAGCATGCTCAGATTGGCCCTGCACTGAACAATGGCTGTATTAACAGGAACACATGCAGGAAAAGTCATCACTAGCCTTGTTTCCCTCTTTGACAAACATAACTTTCTGTGCAGCTCCTGACCCCAATGTAGTAATTCTAATGAGGGCCTTGGCCTATGATCATTACACAACACCTTTAAAAGAAAAAAATGAAAATTCTAAATGATTTCAAAATAAAATTCAAAAACTGAAATGTCAACAATTTACAAATTACAGCAAGTAATGTTTTAGGATAATTCTCCATTAATTTTGCACAATGTGATGGAGCAACAATTATCCATTCTTCCTTGCAAATTGTTTAAGTTGTACAAAGTTACTTGGGGAGTGATGGCAGATCGATATCTGAAGTAAACCAGGCAGGCAGGATGAAATTACAAGGGAAACATTTAAACTGTCAGTAAGGAAAATATTTCATGTGTGACAGATGTGCTAAAAACACTAAATTTGTGAGGCTAATCAGGAAAATCTGACAACAACTGAAAGGAGCGTGGCCCAAAACAAGATCCAGCAGTGATTATTAGAACGTGGGCAGGAGAGGGCTTCCCTAAGTAGGCGGGTGTTGTGGACAGTGATTCCCAGGAGGTCTTGACTGTTGTGATGAGGAAGGTCTACGTGAAGGGAATGATGTTGGTGGGTCTCCTCTGGGCTGGTCCATGACAGTACCCCACTCTAGACGACTGACTCCAGGCGGATGCCCCAGAGCACTGGATGGTGACCATGGGAATCGTCAATGAAGGACAGCTTCAGGATATGATGCGTCAGAATCCAGGATCACTCTTCTGGACCGTGACTCTCCCAATCCACCAAGTACTGGAGCCCTTGGTCCCAGCGTTGGACATTCAACAAGCGACTGACAGTATATGCCTCACCTCCATTGATCACTTGGGGCAGCAAAGGCAGCAGCACAATCAGTCGAGACGGAGGAGGTAAGAAGGCTGCTGGCATGCAGCTTGAGTAGGGAGGTATAACAATTTGGGTGAATGTGGCGCATGATTGTTGGTAACTGTAGACAAACTGACGTAGGAATGATTTCCTTGGCCCACAAAACACGGCGCCAATTTATGTGACAAGACACCTTGATGTAGATCCCCTAAACACAGCCAAACCTTCTGTCCCACTCAGAAGGAGGGTGCCCAGAACTGGCGTCTGTTGGCATGCCTCTCTGTTTGTTCCTGTGAAAGTAGCAGGGAGACTCAGGCTAACCTTCAGTTCCGTCAAGACTGAAAGGAATCACCAGATACTCGTAGTGATTGGTGGGAGTGTTGAATTCCGTCTTCCACTCATCATCCTACCGCATTCTATGCACATGATAGGCCCTGTGTAAGTCTCATATACACCTTGGCTCCCTGAAGCAGATCAAACTTGGAGACGATTAAAGCTAAGGGGTAAAGGTTCTTAATGGTGATCTCATTCAAGTCTCTGAGGTCAATGCAGGGACTGAGGGAGCCGTCCTTCTTTTCCACAAAAAAGAAGCCTGCCCCCGCTGGAAGCCCACCCCTATGGAAGGTCTACGCAAAGAGAATGAAGTTGGTGGGTCTTCTCTGGGCTGGTCCAGGACAAAAGGCTGTTTTTGTAGAATGCTTTGCAATTGTTAAGCTTTGAACACTATGTCCAGTTTAAATCCCTGACTTATACAACTCATTCGAAGTTACAGTTGACAGTCTTTCATGTTCAATTTTGTGGAAGAGCTCTACCATACTTTGGGCCTTATTGAGAGAATTATTTAATTGAGACCACGTATTATCCATCCATTTCCCAGCAACAAATTGGATGAGTATGAATATTTTATCTCAGAATTTTAAGTTTGACTTTGTAGTACATTTTTTAAAGGTTTTCCATTTGTTTCTTTTGATTCTGCATGATTTATGCTGTATTATAGATCAACTGGAAAAGTGGACTGCATATACGATGGTAGCCCCATAAGATTATAATGGAGCTGAAAAATTCCTATTGTTTAGCGATGTTGTAGCTGTCATAACGTTATAGTTCAATGCATTTCTCACGTGTCTGTGGTGATGCTGGTGTAAATAAACATACTGCACTGTCAGTTGTATAAAACTATAGCACAAATGCGATTATGTGCAGTACATAATACTTGTGTAATGTCCTGCCTGTCACATCTGCCTGGCCCTTCCAGTCATCTCCCTCACATGGCGCTGATGAGCCATGCCTGTTGCTTGTTGCCCCTCATTAGTCTTTGCAGTTAAGTACCTGTTTGTCTTGTCATCCCCAGTCCGGTCATTGAAGCCAACCTTCTTGTTGTCTGTGCTCTCCCTGTGCTAACCTTCTTGTTTTCACCCCTCACGGTCCTGTTTATTTCCCTTACTACTTTTTTATGACCCAAATAAAATCCCATTTTGGTTCTCCTAATGCCTGCCCTCGATTCTGCCCGTTTTATGTCATGACAACTTGATAATGATAACAAACAACTATACTGCTGGTTTGTGTATTTACTATACTGTATTTTTTTAAATCAGGCTGTACCATACAGCCTAGGTGTGTAATTAAGTGAAACATGACTATTGATTCTGGTATGTGAAACTACACTGTACGTATATTATTTGTACTTTATGTAGACAGTGTATTTATCATATCATTCCAGCTTTTACTGTACAATAGGGTTATTGCAGGTCTTGTGAGTTATTTGGTATAATTTGGTAGGTTATTTTTTTGATCTAGGGACACTCAAAAATCTTTGTCATGTCAATTAATCGTAATTGCTTCTTCTTTAACAAGGGCCAAATCATTATGGCCAGATGACTAGGTCAGAGTGTCTCTGAAACTGCTAGGCCTGTGGAGTGCTAAGGATCAGCTGTGATGAGTACCTACTGGGAGTGGTCTGAGGGGGGAACAACCACAATCCACTGACAGGGTGTTGGGTGGCCAAGACACATCAATGCAGGATGTTAACGAAGGCTATCCCATCTGGTACAAACCAACAGAAGGGCTACTGTGGCAGAAATCGCAGATAATTTTAATGATGGTCACATGAGTAATGTGTCATGACCCCTGCTACGTAAGGGGCTACATAGCCACAGGCCAGTCAGAGTGCCCATGCTAATCCCTGTCCACCATTGAAAGCACCTCATATAGGCACCAAAGCATCGGGACTGAACCTTGGTGCAATGGAATAAGCTAGCCTAGTCCAATGAATCCCATTTTCTGTTACATCACGTTTATGACCGGGTACATCTGTGGGGTATATTGGACTGACAAGTCCAATCTGTAGCAACACAACCCCATTCACAGCAAAGCTTAATGCACTGTGTGTCACAACACATCTGTATATGGTGATGATCAGGGACTCCAGGATCATTTTGCCTAATTCTCTACAACAAAGAGCACTGCATCTTGCCCATGAAAGTCATTAAGACACTGACAAGACTAAGATCCTGCTTAGAGAAAAATATATATCCAACATACCAGCAACTACTTGAAAAAACTATCTGACACACTAGACATACGCCCCAGTTACCTAATCTAATGCATTCCAGATATCAGAGTTATCAGAGGTACCATGACACAGGGCCAGTATAGACCCCTACGGTTCACCTCCTTCTGAATAATATCTGTCAGTTATTGTGGATGAGTATAAGCACTACCTGGTTGTCAAAGACCTCCACTCGATCTCAGTGAATGGAGTTATACTTATCATGGACAGTGTATTAACAGTCATCAGTTCTCCTAGTTCTTCACATGCCTAATGTTTCATCATTGGAGGATAATCCCCTGTTGATCACAACAAACGTCACAGCAGAAAGATTCAAGTGGGATTCAAATGGTATAAATATGAGTAACACCATGGGGACAACAACAGTGAATACTGCTCTACACCCCATACCACAACAGTTGCATCACCTGCTGAGCTGATCTTCCAATGCAATGCATACTTCTTTAATCAATCCAAACCCAATCAGTGCTTGATAGTGTTAAACATAAACATAAAAGGCCAAGGCAAAAATGAATGCTAGCTCAGACAAATAATGACATTCCTTGCATATTAACTTCAACCCAGGTGACATTGTACTAAATCATCATTCAAATACAACAAGCTTGCAATGCCCTATCATAAGGAGCTGCTCACATTAAGCAAAATGATGGTTTTGTATTGTATTTGACTCAAATTTCTAATGAAATTTTAAATTAAAAAAGCACAAGTTGTCCTTCTAACCAAGGGACAGCAGAGGGTGGTAAGGGTGGTTTTCGGGCATCATCTTGTGAAATCTGATTTGAAATCAGAGGTCTTTTTCAAACTTCCCAGGAACATTACACATGTGAGTGATTCTCAAACTGTAGAGCATGAAATGATTCTAAAATAAAGTTTATATGTTTGTAAGTTATGAACTGTATAATGTTATAATGTTATAAGTTTGTATGTTTTTTTGCTGCCAGCCTCCCTGTTCTGCAAATTTTATTAGATCCAGACCGGTCCACTGAAGATGCCATGTCCTTTGCCCTCCCACTGGTCCTTTCCCATGTTGAAAGGAAGAACACCTATCTGAGTATGCTGTTCATTGACTTCAGTTTAGCGATCAACACCATCATCCCTCAAAAGCTCATAAGTTACTAGGCTTCAGCAGTACAGCTGAAGGGGCAGTGTGTGGCTCGGTGGGCTAAACCTCTGTTCCTGCGATCGGAAAGCTGCTGGTTTGAGCCCAGCCTCAGCATATCTGTGGGTCCCTGAGGAAAGCCCTGAACCCTCACCTATGGAGAGCATGTTGGGGGAGGCATAAAGAGAACTTCCCCACAGGAATCAATAAAGTATCTACTATCGTTATTATTATTCCCTGTGCAACTGGATCCTGGACTTCTTCACAGAGAGTCCCCACTCAGTCTGCATCGAAGACATCACCTCCAGCATCACCATGCTGAACACCGGTGCCCCCCAAAGCTATGTGCTCAGCTCATTGCTGTTCAGCTTCCTGGCCCACATCTCTATTGCCACATACAGCTCCAACACCATCATCAAGTTTGCTGATGATACAACAGTACTTGGTCTCATCAGCCATGGTGATGAGACTGCATACAGGATGGAGATTCAGTGACTGGTGGACAGGTGTAAGTCTAAGAATCTGTCTCTTAACATTGAGAAAATGAAAGAGATACTGTGTCCTCCATAATGTTTGGGACAAAGAGACATTTTTGTTGATTTGTCCCTCTGCTCCACAGTTTAAAATAACAAATTGAACAATTCAGAAATGATTAAAGTGCATATTCCAGACTTTAATTAAGATTTATTTGGATACATTTCGGTTTCACCATGTACAAATTACAAAACTTTTTATACATGTTTTTATACATAGTCTCCCTCCATTTCAGGGCATCATAATGTTTGATATTTTTGGCTTCACAGGTGTTTGTGATTAATCAAGTGTGTTTCATTGCTTCATTAGTGCAGGGATAAGATATCTAGGTTTGCTTCTACCATTTGGAGTCTGTAGTTGGAATTGTTCCACATGCAGGGATGAGCTGTGCCAAGGGATGTCAAAGAAGCTATTATGAGGCTGAAAAATATGAATAAAACCAACAGAGACATCGGCCAAACCATTGGCATTGTTAGGGCTGATCGCTTAGGGCCATAGGTCTGAGTATTTTGAACCTCTGTGTTATTTTTGGGGTTGAAGTCACCCCAGTCCATTTTCAAAATGAGGACAAATTCTATAGAATCTAGATTTTAGAACAGAAGAAGTAAAACACACAAGGGTTAAAACTGGCTCTGAGAATTTTCACACTGAAAAAGGGAGAAGGGCCTGCCTGTAGGTGGAAAAGGAGGTGTAATAGCAAATCAACACACAGACTGTGTGACAGGACAAAACTTGACTTGCAACGTCGGAAGGGTGGGGGAGTAATGTGCTACAGATCCCGCAAAAAAGTTGGAAGTTGCGCACACCCAGATGAAAAGCTCCGGTTTTAAAAACCTATCTAGCCTCGATGCAGATACTGGCACAAGCTTATTCTCTGTCATAATGGTACCATTGGTTTCTTTGTCTGTATGCTTTTTGTGTGTGCACCTGGATCTTGTTTTTCAGATACAGCAGCTGTTTTTCTTGAGTTGTTGTGTATTATTTTTCTTTCAGTTTTTCTCTCTCTATTTGACCCCTTTTTTTCTTTCTCTCTTTTTCCTTCTCTTCTTTCTCTCCCTCCTCTCTTCTTCTCTCCATCTCTCTCTTATTTCAGGTAACTTTCCCTGTCGGCTCCGGCTTAATAGCGCAATAATCTAAAATGATGAATAAAGATTAAAATTAAAAAAAAAAAAAAAAAAACCTATCTAGCTTTCTTGGCTATTTCAAGAAGGAAATTCAAGGTAAATCATTGAATGTGGGTATTCAAATCAGTTCAAATAGGCTTGGTGTATTGACATGACCATAAGAAGCAGTATTGCCAAAGCACACTTGGGGAACAAAACACATACATATATGCTGCATAGGGATAAGACAGAAAAAAAATATTTTGTGTTTTGTCACAGATGTAGTCCTAATATGTACATAAATTGGTGTTGTCCAGAGACTACAAACAGCATAGCCAGTAGAGGCAGTGATGGTTATAATGAGCTGCTGCAGTCAACTGGGCCAGGCTCCACTGGAGAAAACTGTATGAGAGAGAGAGAGAGAGAGAGAGAGAGAGAGAGAGAGAGAGAGAAATGCATACGATTATATACTCATCTACCTATTTGCTGTACCCCCTTGTCCAGTTCAGGGTCACAGGCAAGCCTCTGGAGCCTATTCAGGAGGCTACAAGCACAAGGCAGGGAATAACCCAGGATGGGATGATCATATAGATCTTATGAAATGCAGTATCATTTGGGATTTTGGGTATTATTATTAAGGAAGACCTCCACTGCTGATGACAGAAGAATCCTCATTATGGTAAAGAGCAATCTCCAAACGCCTGTCCAACAGATCAGAAACAGTCTTCAGGAGGCAGGTGTGTCTATTATCTGCAGAAGGCTTCATGAACAGAAATACAGAGGCTACACTGCAAGATGCAAACCACTAGTTAGACACAAAACCAGGATGGCCAGATTAAAGGTTATGAAAAAGTACTTAAAAGATCCTGCCAGATTCTGGGAAAGGGTGTTTTGGAAAGACAAGACCAAGTTTAATCTGTATCAGAGTGATGGCAAGAGGATAGTGTCAAGACAAAAAGGAACTGCCCAAGATCCAAAGCATACCAGCTCATCTGATAAACATGGTGGTGGGGGTATTATGGCCTTCCATATGGTGAAGAAGAAACTTAAAGGGAAACAAGGTGCTTGCATTTGAGGCTTGGCAGAGCGTAAGCGCTTGCTCAGCATCTGGTGATGTTATGAATCGCAGACTTCAAGCAGTTGTGGCATGCAAGGGATTTACCACAAAGTACTAAACATGACTTTAACATACGTACCATTGCTATGTCCCAGACATTATGGTGCCCTGAAATGAGGCTATGTATAATAAGTATTGTAATTTCTACATGGTGAAACCAAAATGTATGCAAATAACTTTATATTAAAGTCTGGGATTTGCACTTTAATCACGTCTGCATTGTTTTATTTGAGATTTTTTAATTACTGTCAATGTACAGTACGCCGCTGGACCTGGGTCACAAAATTTGTTCTCTTCATGTGACAACATGTTAAGAATGACAATAAAATGAACCTTGAACCTTGATTTTTAAACTGTGGAGCAGAGGGGTAAATCAAGGAAAAATATGCCTTTGTCCAGAAGATTACGGAGGGCACTGTAGTTGCTGGCTGCATAGAGTCCCCTGCCTCACATCGAAGACTCTGCAGAGTCTTTTTGTTCCTCTTCCATCTGGCAGAGGGTACTGGAACATCCAGTACGTGTAACAGCTCTGTAAGACTCTGTAACAGCTTCGTCCCCATGGCCATCTAGACTTTAAACTCTCTGCTGCCCCCCTCCCCAAAGATTTGGACTTTACACTAACTCAGACGATCACCAGCACTGTCATTTTGTTGCCATTTGCAGTGTTATCATATTGTTAACATGTTACCAATACCAAGAATTTTTCTTTGATATTTTTATACTTATTTTTTACACCTACATACCACTTATGTGCTCTGCTGCTTCCATCATTGCTATTCAATTTCAATTTCAATTTATTTATTTTTATATAGTGCCTTTCACAACAGAGTCACCCCAAAACGCTTTACATGATGTTTGAGAGAATACTAAGACAAAGAATTTAACTAAATAAAGAAGGAAGGCCAGATGACAACAGAGGAGAGGATCCAAAAACTCCCAAGTAAGGAGAAAAAAAACATCTGGGGGTCCGAGGTCAGCTGGCTGCCCAACCCCCCTGGGCATGCTAACATTATTGTATTATAGATTTTTTTCTTATTTGTCATACCTGTACTTCTCCAAATGTAACATTTTGTTGGGCCTTGCATTTAATTTCTTTGTTTACAGTTGTTATTGTTGGGCTTTGCAACCAGAAAAACTTGATTTGCATATTATGTGAGCATTGCAGTTTATTTGCATTGACCATCTATGGTTATTAGGGGTGCAACAATACACTCAGCTCATGATTCAGTACACTGAGCTTCGCAATATTGAGTTCAAGATTCAATACATGATTCAATATTTTGAATAAAATCTGAATGAAGGAAAACTATAATTAAAGTTCTCTTTCTTTCATAGTTTTTGAGGCACTGCCTCTCCTTTGCATTTCAGAGATAGCAATGTATTTTCTTTGCCATTATGTACCCTCTAAATAAAATATTCTACTGAATAAACCACAGAACACTCTTAATACTATGATTGATACTTTTCTCACAATTTACAACTTTAAAATTATTTTTACAGTAATTTTTCAGTATGGTGTAAAAATTGTGCAAATAAATAACTGGACTGAATATAAAAAACCATGCAATGAAGTCTGTGCTGTAGGACAAGACTTAATGTTCTCTCTTAGCTTAGGATATCAACAATTTTTTTAAGAACACCAGCATATCCACATTGCCAGGTAGCTCCTGCGATCATTGGGCATTCACGTCACCTGCAGTTAAAAATCACTTTCACTTGGAACAGTGGTTACTGGATTTCAGTGGGGAAAGCGATGGATATTTTGCATCATTTTTCGTCGTTGCAATCCACAATAAATACGGTCATATTTTTGAACCATGAAACTTCGTGACACAAAATATTTTAACACTACTAATGGTTATTTGTGGGCAGCAACTGGGCTGAATCCAGCAGCTAGGCTGAAGATAGCTCTGATTCTGATTTATTTTGGGGAAACTGTGTACATATGTGTGTACACCAGGTTTGGTAAATCCAGTTTCTTGCTGCATATGCTGTTTCCTGATTTGCGTGTACATTCTTTGATGATGAAATTTACACAAAGTTTGATAAATGAGGTCCCTGCTATCTACTCTTCATAGGCATTTTACAGCTGGTCAACAGCATGTGGGAGTTGACAGCATTAAAACCCTTTGTGTCTAGCCTGAACAACACAACAGCACAATAGGCTTCTCGGTCATTTCCAGTCACTGGTTGCAGCTACACTATATTGCCAAAAGTATTGGGACACCACTCCAAATCATTGAATCCAAGTGTTCCAATCACTTCCATGGCCACAAGTGTAGAAAATCAAGCACCTAGGCACGCAGACTGCTTCTACAAACATTTCTGAAAAAATGGGCCACTCTCAGGAGCTCAGTGAATTCAAGTGTGGTACCGTGATAGGATGCTACCAGTGCAATAAGTCCATTTGTGAAATTTCTTCACCACTAAATATTCCACGGTCAACTGTTAGTGGTATTATAACAAAGTGGAAGCAATTGTGAACAACAGCAACTCAGCCACAAAGTGGTAGGCCACGTAAAATCACAGAGCGGGGACAGCGCATGCTGAGGCACACAGTGTGCAGAAGTTGCCAACTTCAATAGGTACATACTGCCAAACCTCATGTGGCCTTAAAATGAGCTCAAGAACAGTGCGTAGAGAGTTTCATGGAATGAGTTTCCATGGCCGAACAGCTGCATCCAAGCCTTACATCACCAAATGCAATGCAAAGCGCCGGAAGCAGTAGTGTAAAGCACACCGGTGTTGGACTCTAAAGCAGTGGAGACGTGTTCACTGGAGTGAAGAATTGCGCTTCTCTGTCTGGCAGTCTGAGTCTGGGTTTGGCAGTTGCAACGGTACTTGCCTGACTGCATTGTGCCAAGTGTAAAGTTTGGTGGAGGGGGGTTATGGTGTGGGGTTGTTTACCAGGGGTTGGGCATGGCCCCGTAGTTCCAGTGAAAGGAACTCTTAATGCCTCAGCATACAAAGCCATTTTGGACAATTTCATGCTCCCAGGTTTGTGGGAACAGTTTGGGGATAGCCCCTTCCTGTTCCAACATGACTGCACACCAGTTCACAAAGCAAGGTCTATAAAGGTATGGATGAGCGAGTTTGGTGTGAAGGAACTTGACTGGCCTGCACAGAGCCCTGACCTCAACCCGATAGAACACATTTGGGATGAATTAGAGTGGAGACTGTGAGCCAGGTCTTCTGGTCCAACATCAGTGCCTGACCTCACAAATGCTCTCCTGGAAGAATGGTCAAAAATCCCAATAAACACACTCCTAAACCTTGTGGAAATCCTTCCCAGTAGAGTTGAAGCTGTTATAGCTGCGAAGGGTGGGCCAATTCCATCTTAAAGCCTATGTATTAAGAATGGGATGTCATTAAAATTCATGTGCTATTACTTTTGGCAATATAGTATATGTCTGGAAACATTGGTTTCAAGCCATTTTGGACATTAACGAACATTTCTCCATCTATATCTTATTGTAGCCTACAGCTGGAGTTGCACAAAACTACATTGTGTGTTACAATAATTAGTTTCTTCAATTAACTATTGTTATAAGGTTCCACATAGTTATCCTTGTGACATGACAGCACACACACAACTGGAAAAATTGAAATGAACATTCATCAATATAACCAATTTTGTATCTTTGTACTTAAACAAGTACTTTGATTAAACTGGAAAAATATTTAATACCTACAGGAATGGTATTTAAGACTTTTAAAGTGCTATTTAACGCCAAATTCGACATTTAATGCCAAATTCGTTAAATTGATTTAATCCTTTTAAAATACTTTTTAATGACCTACGGAAATGACAACCTAATGGAAATAAAACAAAAGGGGCTATCATAGGCTTCACGATATCGAGAAGGAAGGAGCACTCTGCTTTACACACAAACAATGTGAAAGTAGAAAGGGTGGCCCACTTCAGATTTTTTGAGGTGTATGTGACAGCAGATCTTTTCTAGACCCTAAACACCAACCTTGTTGTGAATAAGGCCCAAGAACGTCTCTTCTTATTTAGCAAACGAAACAGCAACTGCAACCATAGCACTACAGACAGTATTTTAACCTACTGTGCAGCAGTATGGCATTCTAGCTGCACTACTGCTGATCAGCAGGGGGCGGAGCTGTGTGGTGGCCTTGGCAGCCCTCCGTTGCTGCAGCCATTCAAAGAAAAGTGAAAAGACATGACTGCAAACCATCTCAAAAAACAGTAAACCCACTGATAGCCTAGCCCATTACAATCATTAGCCTAGCCAGGTAGTATTGGAAAGTGTTTGGTTCTGATAGGCTATTTTTAACAAGGCACCGCCCACTCAAGCAGAGTGCAGCAGCAGTGGGAGAGTTCGAAGGCATTGCACAGTGACAGCTGGCTAGCTAACGACCATCTGTCACAACCAATGCCATGAGGATAACGCTATTAGCTAGCCATAGTAAAATCTGGTGAATTGATGACAGCTGAAACATTAATGTTATCTAACGTAATTTTTAAACCTATTTTAAGGTGTTGGAATTAGTGTTGCATGGGATACCAGTACTGAAAAAGTACTGCAGTACTGCATTTTTGAAAGCTGTATGGAAGTACATTCATTTAGTACTGGCACTAATTACACTGTCAGTGACATTGCTAATGCTTTATTCCCAACTATATCTAAGTGTTTAAATATAGCGTATAATCCTACACTGTTACAAGAGAGCAGTGGACAGCTCAATAGTATGATGCCAGACATCTGAAGTTGACTGTAGTCACTCATAAATCTCTTTAGAATTGAATGACGGATAAATGCAACTGCTCCTGAAGAAAATAACAGTAACGCATCGTGTAATATACTGTACAGCTCCAGAATAAAAAGGCTATATGAGATCTCACCCTTAGATTTCTTATGTGAACAAGCCCATTCTGCATTCATTGGTGATACAGGGTAATTTAGTCCATATTTTGGCATTATTAAATGTGCTACTGTAATCTTCTAAAGATTTTAAGGAGCTTTTAATATCTGCCAAGTGCCACCTCAATAAAATGATTAGACCTAGTTGGCGCTCCCAGTAGAAAAGTTCTGGCTATGCCCCTGCTGAGAAACTTCCAATGTGTGATGAAGACGCACAATGCACCACTGGTGTTAAAGAGGAAGGCCCTCAGCAGCTAACAAAGACCTGTCCTACCCCCAGGGCTGCTAACTTTGGTCAGCTGGCTATCGCAAGATTTTCAATTCGCGACGAGTCTGCACCCCCATGCCCACACATTTACATGTATGTAACAGTTTTATTACATTGTAAATAGTCTGTAGGGTTTTCAGACTATCTCAGAGCTTTTGATGCATCTAATTTTAGGTTTATAATGGAATAATATAGATTTGCCGTAAGATTTCATTTGTGACCATGAGAGTCTGAAAGCATGAGTATCACGCCGTGGTACCCCAGGCCTGTACCCCAGTCACTGCTTGTTCAAAACTCCCACTATCTGGCAAATTCTGAAGGTCCTTCCTGCAAAACCAGGCTATAAAATAGTCTTTTCTGCTTCTGTTTATGTCCATCCATCCATCCATCTTCCAGAACCGCTTATTCCATTTCGGGTCGCGGGGGGTCCGGAGCCTATCCCGGAGGCTGTGGGCGCAAGGCAGGGAACAACCCAGGATGAGGCGCCAACTCATCGCTGGGCCTTCTGTTTATATTTCTATAGTTATTCTAGAGGAATAGAAGGAAGGAGTGGGTAATTTATATCAATAATCTGAAAACTTTATTTATAAATTGGGGGTTTATTAATGTGTGGGTGGCATGGTGATTCAGTGGTTAGCACTATTGCCCCACACTGCTGGGGCCTGCGTTCTAATCTTTACCTGGGTTCCATGTGTGTGAGTTTGCATGTTCTCCTTCTGTTATCTTGGGTTTCCTCTGGGAGCTCTGAGCCACAGTCCAAAAACATGCTGAGGCTAATTGGAATCGCCAAATTGCCCCTAGGTGTAATTGAATGGCGTGTTCATGTGCCCTGCGTTGGGTTGGTGCCCATTCCTGGCTTGTTCCCTGCCTTGCACCTGTAGCCTCTGGGATAGGCTCTGGACCTCCTGTGACTCTGTATAGGATAAGTGGTTACAGAAGATGGATGGAAGGATTTATTAATGCTCAGGCTGCACATGTGGGGGGGGGTGTCTTTAGATACTCAAGCATCTGCCCCTTTTCCCATTAATAACCATGATGCTCTTTTGTGAAAGCATTTTTGTAGCACTTATATATAAGAATTTTACTTAAATAATATTTATGTTGTAACTTAAAAACGACATCCACACCCTGATGGGTGAGTTTGTAACATCATCTCTTTGCCCATACCCCTCTTTTAATGAAGGGCCTGTCAGCCAATAGAAATGAAGGGCACATTTGCACAACCAACAGCAGCCGTCAGTTACAAAACCTAACAATTTCAGCCGTAAGGTAAGTAAAGCTTTGTTCTCCATAACTGCAGTTTAAATTAAAATCTTAACCGTTATAATGTCTTAAGTAAAACAAATGTGGTATTTGCGCGCTTCGTACAGAGTCAGCTTTTGGCTAGGGTTGCACCGATACCATTTTTTTGAGACTTACATTTGTGTACTTGCTGATACAGAGTACCAATACGAGTGCTTAATGCAGTATTAATACCACTGAACATAACATCACTGAAACACTGAGTGATTAGTTTAATTTGTGTTTCAAAGAAGCTGGGAATTTGTGTTTTAGCATATTAGTCAATCAGCAATACATTTTAGGCTAGTTACTTCTTTGATTGATTTGCTAGTTTGAACAGCATTATTTAAAAGCATTATAAAATGTGTTCCATAACATTGCTTTTGCAATATCTGTCAACTTCTTTATTTTATGTATTTTTGCATTTGAGAGAAATAACAATTTCAATATATTAAACACAAATAAGCATATAGTATCAACATCTTGTTTTGTTGGCAATTGAGATTAATATTCCAATCAACCACAATGATGTTATACACATTTTCCGGGAAATGGCAAACAGGACGATTCTGCTTTAAACGTGATCACGATCTATACATCAGTATCTCTGTGTGCTTTGTTATGCATCTATTAAACATCATTTGTTAACACAGTTACATTGCTTGTGTGGCTGTTTTGGGTGAGCAATTATTCTGCAACACAGTACCCTTAGTAGTCATTATAACATGCTTTCTCTTCCTGTGTATCTATGTAAAAAAGCATTGGGACAGGACTAACTGCAGGGGATAATGATCCAGAGCTTGCCCACAGCAGAGATCTGGTGAGACAGTTGAAACACTATCAATGAGAAATAAAACATCATTTCATGCAAAACCAGTAAGCTAGCTGTAAATTAGAAATTATTTGTTATAAGAATTACTTTGTTGTTTTGTGTAATAAACATCCATCCACCCATCCATCCATCCACCCATTATCTGCCGCTTATCCGGGGTCGGGTCACGGGGGCAGCAATCTAAGCAGGGATGCCCAAACCTCCCTCTCATTGGCCACCTCCTCCAGCTCCACCTGGGGAATACCAAGGCGTTCCCAGGACAGCCGAGAGATTTAATTCCTCCAGTGTGTCCTGGGTCTGCCCTGGGGCCTCCTCCTGGTTGGACATGCCTGAAACACCTCCCCAGGGAGGTTTCCAGGAGGCATCCTAGATAGATACCTAAACCACCTCAACTGGCTCCTTTCGATGCGGAGGAGCAGCGGCTTTACTTTGAGCCCCTCCCGAATGTCTGAGCTCCTTACCCTATCTCTAAGGCTGAGCCCAGCCACCCTGCAGAGGATACTCATTTTGGCCCCTTGTATTCACAATCCCATTCTTTCGGTCACTACCCAGGGCTCATAACCATAGGTGAGGATAGGAACGTAGACTGACCAGTAAATTGAGAGCTTCGCTTTCTGGCTCAGCTCTCTCTTCACTAAAACAGAGCAGTGCAGCGTCCGCATTATTGCTGACGCTGCCCCGATCCGCATGTCGATCTCTTGCTCCCTTTTTCCATCACTTGTGAGCAAGACCCCGAGATACTTGAACTCCTCAGCTTGAGGCAGTAACCCATCCCCCATCCGGAGAGGGCAATCCACCCTTTTCCGGTTGAGAACCATGGCCTCGGATTTGGAGGGGCTAATTCTCATCCGCCTCACACTCAGCAGCAAACCGTCCCCAGCACATGTTGCAGGTCCCAGCCCGATGACGCCAACAGGACTACATCATCTGCAAAAAGTAGAGACGCAATCCTGAGGCCCCCGAACCGTACCCCCTCCACCCCTTGGCTACGCCTAGAAATTCTCTCCATAAAAGTTGTGAACAGAACCGGTGACAAAGGGCAGCCCTGGCGGAGTCCAACACCCACCAGGAACGAGTCCAATTTACTGCTGGCAATGTTAACCAAACTCTCGCTCCGTTTGTACAGGGATCTGATGGCCCGCAACATCGGACCCCGTACCCCATACTCATGGAGCACCCCCCACAGGACTCAATGAGGGACACAGTCGTATGCCTTTTCCAAGTTCACAAAACACATGTAGACTGGTTGGGCAAACTCCCATGAACCCTCCGGAATCCTTGTGAGGGTAAAGAGATGGTCCAGTGTTCTGCGACCAGGACGGAATCCGCATTGTTCCTCCTGGATCTGAGGTTTGACCAACAGCCAGACCCTCCTCTCCAGTGCCCCGGCATAGACCTTCCCAGGGAGGCTGAGGAGTGTGATCCCTCTAAAGTTGGAACACATGCTCCAGTCCCCGTTCTTAAAGATTGGGACCACCACCCCAGTTTGCCAAACCAAAGGCACTGTCCTCGACATCCACGCAATGTTGAAGAGATGTGTCAGCCAGGACAGCCCCACAACATCAAGAGCTTGCAAGAACTCAGGGCGAATCTCATCCACCCCCGTAGCCCTGCCACTGAGCCGTTGACTACCACAGTGACCTCAGCCCCCGAGATGGGAAAATCCTCCTCCGAGCCTTCCAGCTCTACTTCCTCCAAGGAGGGTGTATCAGTGGGATTTAGGAGATCCTCAAAATATTCCTTCCACCGCCCGACTATATCCTCAGTTGAGGTCAGCAGCCCTCCATCTCTGCTATAGATAGCATTGATGAAGACCCGCTTCCCCCTCCTGAGTCGCCTGACGGTTTGCCAGAACCTTTTCGAGGCCGACCGAAAGTCCTTCTCCATAGCCTCTCCAAACTCCTCCCACACCCAAGTTTTTGCCTCAGCAACTGCCCGAGCTGCTTCCCACTTAGCCTGTCGGTACCTGTCCGCTGCTTCTAGAGTCCCACAGGCTAACCAAGCCCTGAAGGCCTCCTTTTTCAGTCTGACAGCTCCCTTTACCGCTGGCGTCCAGCACCGGGTTCGGGGATGCCGCCACGACTGGCACTAACAACCTTACGGCCACATCTCTACACCGCCGCCTCAGCAATGGAGTCCCGGAACATAGCCCATTCAGGCTCCATGTCCCCTAACTCCCCCGGGAGGGAAAAGAAGCTCTGCTGGAGGTATGAGTTGAAGATCTCCCGGACAGGGGCCTCCGCCAGGCTTTTCTAGCACACCCTCACTATACATTTGGGTCTGCCAGGTCTATCCGGCATGCTCCTTCGCCATCGGACCCAACACACCACCAGGTGGTGATCAGTTGACAGCTCTGCTCCTCTCTTCACCCGAGTGTCCAAAACATATGGATGCAAATCCGATGACACGATTACAAAATCGATCATCGATCTACGGCCTTAGGTGCTCTGGTGCCAGGTGCACTTATTAACACCCTTATGCTCGAACATGGTGTTCGTTATGGACAAACTGTGGTTAGCACAGAAGTCCAATAACAGATCACCGCTCAGATTATGATCAGGCAAGCTGTTCCTCCCAATCACACCCTTCAAGGTTACACTGTCATTACCCACGTGAGCACTGAAGTCCCCCAGTAGAATGATGGAGTTCCCTGGTGGGGCGCCTCCCAGCACCCCCTCCAAGGTCTCCAGGAAGGCCGGATACTCTGAGCTGGTGTTCGGTGCATACGCACAAACAGCCGTCAGAACCCGTTCCCCGAAACGAAGTCAAAGGGAGGCGACCCTCTCATTCACCGGGGTAAACTCCAACACATCGGCACCAAGCCGGGGGGCTATTAATAGCCCCATCCCTGCCCGGCACCTCTCCCCATGGGCAACTCCAGAGTGGAATAGAGTCCAGCCCCTCTCCAGGAGTTTGGTTCCAGAGTCCGAGCCATGTGTTGAGGTGAGCCCGATTATATCTAGTCAGTATCTCTCTACCTCCCGCACCAGCTCAGGCTCCTTCCCTACCAGAGAGGTTACATTCCATGTACCAAGAGCTAGTTTCGGTAGCTGACGATCGGTCTGTTGAGGCTCCTGCCTTCGACTGCCACCCGATCTACACTGCACCCAACCCCCACGGCCCCCCCTGCAGGTGGTGAGCCCACAGGACCCATGTTCCCTCTTCGGGCTGTACCCGGCTGGTCCCCATTGGTGGAGGACCGGCCACCAGGCACTCGTTCTCGAGCTCCTGCCCCAGGGCAAGGCCCCGGTCTCCCCAGTCCGGGCGGGGTAACATGACCCTTTGCTTTTTTCCTCATGGGGGTCTGCTTGAACCGTACTTAGTCTGGCCGCTCACCTAGAACCAATTTGCCTTGGGAGACCCTACCAGGGGAAATTGCCCCGGATAGCATAGCTCCTAGGATCATGGAGGCACACAAACCCCTCCACCACGATTAGGTGGCGATTCATGGAGGGGGTGTAATAAACAACAGCTAACATGTTATTTTGTTTCGTATTTGCTTTATTGTATATTACATACAGTACAGATTCATAACTTAACAGCCTCAACATTCACATCCATACCTAACTTATCCCGGACTGCTCTGTGTACAACAATGCTTTCTGGTATAAATAGTTGTCTGCTACCGCCCTAGCAGACACTGACAAGAAATAGCAATTGCCAGGAACACCAGCTGATCATGTCCTCTAACCGCCTGAGTGTAATCTGTAACTCTAAGAATAAGGGTTCAAATTATAATT
The DNA here is from genome assembly GCA_011763525.2 of Mormyrus iriodes. Taxonomy (NCBI): domain Eukaryota; kingdom Metazoa; phylum Chordata; class Actinopteri; order Osteoglossiformes; family Mormyridae; genus Mormyrus; species Mormyrus iriodes. The sequence goes on along the minus strand of JAAGVU020000036.1, from coordinate 14,767,376 downwards.
ACAATGAGATTCTGATAAAACTCTTCTAAGGTGTAATGATTTGGTATGATATGGTTTGTTATAGGAATGTGCCACCTGCTCCTCTAAAGGTCGCTGAATAGCCCTGCTCAGGCTAACTGCTACTCAGGAAGTTAGAAACTCCTAAGTGCTTAAGTGCTTCCTATCACAGATAGGACTTCTTTTCATATTCTGCTGTTCTCTTTATTCTAAGTCACGGTTTAACATTGCTAAGTGTTGATCAGTATGTCCACTTCAGGTCTCTAAGCCAAGCGGACACTTTGAGGATAAGGTAAACAGGAAAACACACAATACTGATACTTTTCATGTATAATATAAAGAATATAGTGATATCCATGAATGTCGCCGCAGGGGGGGGGGCTGGGGTCAGTATTGGGCATGTCTTATGCGCCCCGCCCCCCCATATCGAATGAAGAATGCAATATGCATTGGAGCGAGGCTGACGTCCCGCCATGTTTCGGCCTCATTGCGTCATCGCGTACTGGGAACGCTGACGTGTAATCGCGGAAGTGAGCCTTATGGCTTCGTTTTGTCCACTTGGTGACAGTTCATAATGGAAAAATTTGCGGTTTTACTCTGAATTACTACGCGGGCAGAAGTCGGACCTGACTGGACAGGTAGATATCGTGAGTGCGGATTTGCTTGCTCTTAGTTAGCGATGTTGCTTCTTCTCAAATCTATGACCTAAACTGTCTATGTGTACTGGCTAAGTCCCTGCAGCTAACTGGCTGCCGACTTACAAAGCTAACACACACATACACAGCTAACTATCAAGCTGTAGCAGCACTGTCATTGCAGGGGAAACGGCACAGTTATTAGCCTGTAAATCAACCATCGAACACATTGTCGTCTTAAAAGTAAGGTAATAAATGATATTTCTACTCCACTGTCCAATTTGCTATAAGCAGCACGACGGACATCTACACTTCAGTCATTTTGGGAAATTTATTGATATCTGTTTTATTTTATAAAGTTAATCAATATATATTTCAAGGTAAGAATGTTAAGCATTTAACCACGATTACACGTGAAACTACCCAATAACATCCTTTGCACGTAGGGGGGAGAAGACTGTAATTTGTGCGGTTTAACACACTCCGTACATAAATGAACAATTCATGACTTTTTCTTTTGTGTTTTTTCCATTTTAATTGCAAATATATATTTGTACTTTTGGTTGTGATCGCCCACGAATTTAAAGAAAGACTTTATACATATTAATATTGAATTTATTGTGGACAGTCGGTACTGTTTATAAACTGTAGTTCTGAAATCTTTCAAAATCGGATTGTGTCTATAATATATAATCATACCATTCCACTTCCCAGGAATATATATTCGAAATTTTAAGGACATATATTGTGATTTTGAATGGAATAGCAATTGTCTGTTTAACCGCAGCCAGGTGTGCATGAAAGGAAATAAAGTGTTTGTACTGATATTGCGGTATGATCAATATGCTTGGAGACTCAGCTTAGGGTAACCTGGACAAAAATGGTAAGTCTTAAGTTTTGATTTGAATGCTGAGACCATAGGCTTTATTCTGGAGGCCTGCATCTTCTGATTGGGGTTCTACATATTAACCCACTGTATTCAATAAGCAGGCATCTAACTTCTCAGCGATTCATAAGAAGAATTATGAACTCTTGAACTTAGCCAGTGCTTTTAAGTGTGCTTGTATTTTCTACTTATAATTTTAATTCAGGATTTTGAATTAACTGTAGGGCAGAAGGTGTGTGATTTGTGCTTTGTGACAATAGGCGTTACTAATAGTTTAATTTGTTATAGACAAATAGTCATGGCCCGAAATACTGGAACCTTTACATAGTGCTGGAATGATGCATCAGCGTAATCGATCACGTGAATACATCGGTTACTGTGGTGTAATGTCAATGCATTGCATTTTCACAAACTTTGAAGCATTATATGAAGTGACTTTTTGGAATTCTTTAGCCACATTTTTTTCCCAAAAAAGTGACTAGCAACAAATCTAGCAACTTTTTGGACAATCCTTAGCTACTTTGCAGGAGAGTCACCAGTACTGCCCCGTGAAATAGAGGGACACCACCCTCTGCATCTACTCTGTTTGGTGAGTGGTATCAGCACATTTAGTCCACATGGCAGCTGAGGTAGACGTGAATGAGTTACACACGTGCAGTGTTGACAAGGATTCAATAATCTGTATTTTGTGAACCTCCTTTTTTGTTTATTTAAACTTGATCCTTTTGACCATCACTGTTATCAGTGTCTAGTCACCCACTATCACACAAGGGTTTGGTTAATTTTTGTTTCTGAACTCACTGAATTCAGGTAATTTTTTTTAGACAAGTCTATAAATTGTACTGTATTAAAACGCATAATAAACATAACTTTTTATTAAACTTATGATGTATTATTATTATTATTATTATAATACTCATAACACAAATATAAAGATATAGATGTAGAGAGATGCACACTGCCTTGGGCATTACACACACATTAAAAAAAATAGCTAACATGTCATACCCTAAAATATACTCCCAAAAGTATAGAAGACAATGGGATTTAATCAAGAAATTCAAAACCCAAACAGAGGTTGTGCGTTGTGTGAGAGAAAAAATAAAAAAGATATTCTGTTGCTTCTAACTTTCTCTCTGAGTGATCAGTTTATGTGTAAATATAACCAAAATCACAGCACATCCGTTGCCTTTAAATTATATGTATGGTGATTTTGTCAGACAGTATCACAATTATAAAATCAGAATTTTAGCAAACAGAACAACAGCTTGGAAGTGACTGCTGGTTAACATGTCGTCTTAATGGGCTGTGTTTCAGACACTATTTCTTACCCGTTTTATTGTCTAACAACAGAAACGGGAAAAAAACATAAATGAGAACAGCTTTATTGGGAATTTGGCGGCATGAAAATGTAGTATATGGGAGCACAGAGAGAAGCAAACAGATGTAAAGGGCTGACACCATCTGACACTAGGCACAATGCAAATATGATGCAATGACATCACCAGTATACTGATTAGTGTATCATGTAGTGACATTTTGACATGCACGGATTTTTCAAGCAGGCTTTAGTGACTTTCCATTGGAAGTAGCTGGCAATACTGCTTTGAAATGAGGGCAAGATACAAGCCTAGTAATGGCTATTTTCATCAATTGTCTGGGCATATTTTAGGGAAAAACAATATGGTAGTGGTGCACCGATATGGGAATTTTGACCAATGCCGATAATTGATTGATTTTTGTCTATTTTTGCCAATACCGATAACCTATGAGCAACTTGCTGGGGGGGTTGCTGACACTGAAACTTGCCGGTATGGATTAGTAGGATGACATTGTCGTATTTTATTCTGTGGAAAATGGAAGATCGATCTGCCTCCTAGATTTCATAATGAATTAAAAACATTGATGCCAGAAATGAACTGGAGGTGGGGAAATGATCTATCTGCATTTGAAAGGCTGGCTTTTTGCTAGGGTTGCACTGTTACCATTTTCTTCGAACCGAGAACAAGTACTTACATTTGTGTACTTCGTTACATTTGAATGCCGATATGAGTACTTAAGGTAGTATTTATACCATTTGAAAATGACAGTGACCTAACCAGGCATAGCCAGACCAATGCACAGATGAGAATTTGTCTGAACACCATCAGTTAATTTACTGTTTCCATGGCGCATTACCAATGGGTAAATTAACCTTAAGAGCTGGTATGTCAAACTGTTACAAAAACCTGTTATACCAGCCTAACAATTACCATCATAATGGTAACTGGAACTGGAAGACAGGTTTAATTTTTTTCCAGATTTGCTTAGGTTGTTACAATCTAAATATTTAGGACCTGTATGTATAAATGTATAATCTAAACATTTCCAACCAAATATAAACAAAACTTTACGTAAACGAAGTCTCTGAGGTATGAGATTTCTCCTTCTCGATGGAAGTTATAATGCAAAGAACATTCATTAATGCGTCACTATGGCATGAAATGGTATTTAGTCAGTGACTGTTTATTTTCTATGAGGGAAATACACTATTCTGAAAACATGGCTCTACTAGGCCACGCTACACAATTCCAACTCACTTATTTTTCTATCACACTGAGACTCTCTCTCTCCTTTCTTTAATAATAATCAAAACATTGTATAAACAAAGTCTTCATGCCGGTACTATGTCTACATTTCAATTAAACAAAATGTCAATGAAAAAATTTCAGTTAGCATACAATATTGCAGTCTATAAGAACTAAACATTTTTTTGAAAAAGGGGCCGGTTCTTCTTGATGAATATAATAATCTCAGTATGATCAGCTGTGAGCCTGTTTCTGTTTTCATTCACAGTATGTGACACTGAGCTGAACAGCCTTCCGCTGTCAGTACTGCTGCATGGTGCTGAGAGGTATCTGCATGACATAGTGGGGACATGCACTTGTTAATCGCTCAGTACCGCAGTGGGTTTGCTTTCCTGAGAAATTGTGGATTCTCTGAGGTATGTCTCTAACTGTGCGACAGGACCTACTGCAGCTCTGTTCAGTGATGTTGATGCTTGCTCATCTGCCATTTCATGAAAAATACTGCCTAGAGTGCTGCTGGCCTGGGCCCTGCATGGATTTTTGGCACATGGCTCATCCTGATCCTCCTGCTTGCCTGCCTCTTCTCCAAGCAACTTCAGCAGCTCGAGCATCACCATTTCTTTGGCCTCTGTAGCAGCGTTGGTGTTGGAGAAGAAACAATTTTTATACCTACAACAGAAGGTGGTAAAAATATTTTAGCAGCTGACAACAGGCATGTCTGCATAAATGTTCTGACTTATTAAAGAAGAAAATCGAAGTATCCATTATATTAATGGATTATATCAAAGTGAAATACTAAAACTTTTTAGCAGACCATAATGACATCATGTTTAGTTTTCATCTCTCTCTCTTTGTCACACACACAGACACGTGCCTATTACTTGAGGTAATGAGGTACTGAGGTATTCCTCAATGAGGACGAGTTGCGATGCTGTAGTTTGGGATTTTTTCCACATCAGAAACTGCTTCTTGACAGCTGTAACTAAGGTTCCCTTTGTGGTTTTGATGCGATGGTCCTCATCCGCTTCTTTTGATAAAAATCTCTGCAGCACAGTGACAGCAGGAATCATCAGCATAGCACCAGAAGAGCTCACCTTTCTGGTTAACTCCTCAAACAGAACCAGAACAGCTGTTGTTTTTTCCAGTAGTGTCCAGTGGTGAGCAGTGAGATGGTCAGTGAGCTCATACTCAGACCCAAATGTTCCGAGAGCCAGTTTCTGCTTGAGTAATGCCTGATCCAGCACATCAACACGTTTTGCTGGAGTCTTTTTATGGGCTGATTAAATTGTACCTGAATGTCTTCGAGGCATGAGTAGACTAAGGTAGAACGTTTAAAATGTCTGACTGTTTTGTGCCCAATTGCAACCACTTCTTTGTGACAAAAGGCCCACATTAACTACCAGCTGGAGCATGTGAGTGGCACACGGCAGGCTAGGGAATTCTACATCATTCATGGCTTTTATCATATTTTTTGCATTGTCTCAGAGCACAACGTGGATAGATGATTTTGGAATGCCCCAGGTCTCAAGCATATCGTCAAATGCACCTGCTATAGCTTGGCTGGTGTGCAAGCACCGGGACAGCTTTGCTTGTAATGTGACTTGGTGAAGGGTAAAATACTCATTAGTCCACTGTGCAGTTAAACTGAGGAGAGACATTGGGCATATACTGCTAGTCCACATATCTTTTGTAAAGCTGAAGGCTGAAACATCGTTCAGCATGCCGCTAATGTGCTTTTTCACAACATCGAACACCTTTGGAAAAACAGCATCTGTGATGTGGTGGCGACTGGGAATCTCATATATCGGCTCCAGTATGCCGAGGAGGCGACAAAATCCCACATTATCAACAATCCACAATGGCTGGTCATCAAGAGCAATGTACTGAGTAAGAGCCTTAGTTATTTTTACTGCTCGTGGGTTGTTGCTAGACATTTTCTCTTGTTTCTCCAGAATTTGCGCTAAAGTTCATTGTTGCGGTCTTTCTCTGCTAGCATTTAACACGTTAAATGACTATACTGTAGCATATACTACTAACAACAAATATTTTGTTAAAAACTTGAATTTAGCAAACTATGTACTATGTATGAATTAACACTTCTGGTATACTCTTTTTTCCTTTTACTAAAAAAAAAAAAAAAAAAAAAAAAAGCACTTTCCCAACAGAGTATTAGATTGATGGTATTCATAGCCTTGGTTTTATTGAGC